>CM039123.1:10959375-11147980 GCA_022036555.1 Microstegium vimineum | reverse complement strand
AAGAAATTATTCATTATCCGGTAGTTAGAGAGATACGGACATAGAGAATTGGACGAACGAAAAAAAATAGGGAGAGAAAATTTATATCTTTATTATTTAGATAAGTATAAGTATAGATATAGATATAGATATAGAGATACATATATCCATCTCAATCAGTGTATTATATTGAAATCGATTGGTCCAGAGAAATAAAAATTCAGAAAATCTATTTTAATGTAAGGGCTTGTTTGGGACTGCTCTACGAACTCTGCTCTACAAACTCCACTGTGAAGCAGCTCCACAAAAAGTTGGAGTTTGTGGAATACTTATTTAGGTGCTCTCACAACTCTATTTTTTTTTAGCTGTCGACGTGGAGCTAAAACCATTTGACTAAAAAACATAGAGCAGAGCTGAAAAACATGGAGCGAAGCAGTTCCAAACAACCCCTAAATATTAGTCAATCATGAACTGATCATGGATCAGCCCATTGGTTTTCCAGTGGTGACACGAGTGCTCGTATTTTTTTAAGAATTTAACGGTATGTGTGCTTTAAGTGCTAGACGACGTTTCCGTCAACAGCGATACGCGTTTATAGGGGTAGAGTTTTGTTGACAAAAAACGTCATGATCTACGAACACCTCGGGTTTATACCCGAATTCGATTTCCGAGGGTGTGCCAGTCGATTTGACCAGTTAATCGACAAGGACGATAAATAGAACAAGATCTAAACGAGACAACGGCGATGCGCCTAGATGTCAAGGCTCAAACCTGATCAGGATAACTAGAGTAGAGCTGAACGAGACGACAGAGATGCGCCCGGACGTCAAGGCTCAGATTACTCAAACGCGGAACTTGCAAGGGTTGACGGAGGTCAATAAGATGCAGCTCGTCGAAACTTGAAGAACTCGTAGATAGACTAGTACTAATGCGATAAAGGTAAATTGTTGGAAAGATAGATAAAAATAGTAGATTCATTTGATATGCTTGATATGATTTTTCACGACCTCTAAATACATATTTATACTCCGACAAAAGGAGTTGTAGATAGACACGACTCGTACCTTTCCTAAACAAAAACTCCTATTTTAAAGGACAAGAGTCGGACTCAAAATAACCTATAATAATACTGCCATAAAAATCACCAGCTTCCTTATCCGTCTCCCTTACGATGAAACCTTACATCGGCAGACTAATTCCAATCTGCAACCTTCTTCTATTACCATCGACAGTTCTTTGCTGACGCCAGCCACGTCATCCTGCTTCCGTCGGCATCATTTACCATTCATCAGCAACTTTCCGTCTTCATCGACAATATTCCTTCTATCAGTAACAGACTTTGGCTCTCATCGGCAATGTTTTCTTGCCTCTATCAGCAACATTGTTGCCTTCATCACATCGATAGAGCTTCAGTTCTCATTGGCAATACCTGTCGGCAACATTCTTGTTTCTATCGGCAACATCCCCTTGCCTTGTCATATAGGGATGAAAAATAAAATTCGACATGTTAAATATTTGTGTTGCGTTTGTACTTGTGTAATCCATAAAAAAAGTAAATATTGGTACAGAGAAATAGGGTTTGCTTGCTTTTGTTGGCGCTAACAAGAACGGCCTGTTTTTTCTAAGAAAGAGAGTATATTACGGTGTGACTACATTGTTGATGAGTCCATAAGAAACACTCACCGAAACAAAAACAGTTCCAACACGATCTGATTATACCTACTACCGTTCGAAAAAAACACGAGGGTTCGTCGAAATCGTAATCTACTGCCGACTGCCGTATTCCCCCCTCGAACCGAAACGTCCACCACGATAGTTCGCAACCGATCGGTGACCCTATCGCTCCACAAGACCAACATGGTGTCCTCCCAATCCCGTGTTCCCACGCTCGCCGAAAACACAGCACTAGAAAAAATCGATGACCTAAATTCCATATAGAGAGAGAAAGAGAGCGAGAAAAAAAAACCCCAATCCACCCCCGCCGCGAGATCGCCGGGCGCCGCCATGTCGACTCCAGCCGCCGCCTACTACGCCGCCGCCGCGCGCAAGCAGTACTTTTGCTATCAATGCAACCGCACCGTCCTCATCGCGGTCTCCGCCGCCGCCGCCGGGGAGCTCTCGTGCCCCGACTGCCACGGCGACTTCCTCGAGGAGGTCACCGTCCCTGCCCCCACCTTCATCCCGCTCCCCTTCCCGTTCCCCTTTGCCCCCACCACGATCCCCGCCGGCAGCACCGCCCCGCCCCCCGCCCCCGCCCCAGCAGCCGGCTCCGGCGGGTCCCCTTCCCTCTCGTCCTCGTCCTCCTCCGCCGCGACCTCCCCGTCCCAGCCCAACGACATTTCATCCATCCTCAACGTCTTCCTCGGACTCGGCGAACAACCCATCAGGGCCGGCGGCGGCTCCGGCCCGCGAGCCGCCGCCGGCACGGCCACCCCCGAGAACGAGCCGGAGCCCTTCGACCCGGTCACGTTCTTCCAGAATTACATCCACAGCCTCATGGAGGGGGGCGCCAACATCCAGGTCCTCCTCGACGACGACAGCGTCAGCCTCGGCTCCGGACCCGGCGGCCTCGGTCGCATCGGCGGGGCGAGCTTCGGGGATTACTTCGTCGGCCCAGGCCTCGAACAACTCATCGAGCAGCTCGCCGAGAACGACCCCAACCGCTATGGCACGCCGCCGGCTGCCAAGTCTGCCCTCTCCTCGCTCCCCGATGTTGTCGTGACTCGCACCATGGTTGCAGCTGCGGAGGGTGCTGAGTGCGCCGTCTGCAAGGAGGATTTCTCGCCTGGGGAGGTGGCCAAGCAGATGCCCTGCAAGCACATCTACCACCCCGACTGCATCGTGCCTTGGCTTGAGCTTCACAACTCGTGCCCCATCTGCCGCTTTGAGCTACCCACTGACGATCCTGATTATGAGGGGCAGAAGGCCTCTAATCCTCAGCCGGCTGTTGGTATTGCTGCTGCCGCAGCTGCATCTGGGAGCTCTACTGCTGCTGAGGGACAAATGGGGGAGAGGCAGGAGAATCCAAGGGTGGTCGAGAGGAGGTTCAATGTGTCGCTGCCATGGCCGTTCAGTGGATTGGGAGGGCAAACATCGCAGCAGGATGGGAACAGTGGAGGCAGCGGTAGCAACTCACAAGGCGGTGGCACGCAAGATGGTGGTGGATCACCCAGCAGCAAGAATTGATCACAAATCAGCTGGAGGTATTTTGCAAAATAGAATTCTGCTACCATTACTAGATATATAGTTTTTTTTTTGAAGTGGATTGACAATTGATCACAAATCAGTTGGAGGTATTTGCAAAATAAAATTCTGCTACCGTTACTAGCTATATAGTTTTTCAAAGTGGATTGTAACCTGCTTGAAACTATCTATTCTCTCATCAAAGCTCAATTTATTTGTTCTGTTTTGACTGTGGAAGTATTGTTTACTTTTTAACCACGAGGGAAGGAACCACTCAAATATAGTGAAAATGTCATAAAAAACAATGTTATTTGTGTATATGTTATGGGGGTATATGATATCATACATAGAGAAGTGTTTATAAGCCCTGGTAAAGCAGGAAAAGTTGGAGAAGTAGTACAATTAACTGATTAACGAGTCTGATATACTTGATGTTGTGGCTTTAAATCATACAGAAACTGTGGCCTATGTTGCTCACTGTTACTCGCAACAAGTTTCTATCATCTTAAAACAAAATGAACTCGATGCTTCTATCGTGTTTGCAGTGATAAGGTGAGTTTCTACCTGTTGACAGAGTGGCGGAGCTTCTTTATGGCCAAGGAGGGCCATGGCCCCCACTAACCTCCTAAACTTGTTTAAGCAATAGCTAATTTCACTATTTAATTGCTTTATGCAATGCTTATCTTCACTCTCATTGCCCCCTCTCAGCTCCTTTGGGAACTCTGCCACTGCCTCTAGAGATTATTGGTTCAATTGAAACCATGTCACGAGAAATTCCCTGAATCCAGTTGTAAATGTAGTGGTTGAACAATAGATGGTAGCACTCTGTGTTACCCTAAATCCACCAGATCAATTGCCTTACATGCCAAATTTGTTGGCCAAGTTTTTTGGGGTTTATGATCTTACAAGTGTACATGTTAAATGGAACACTGTCCTAATATTTGGCTGAATGTTCACTTCCTTTGCTAATCACAAGATTAGGGATCAATTCCTTATTTGAAGCAGAGGAAACTTCAGGAATCTAATGCAAAACCTATGCTTCTTTGCTTCCAACCCTCTCATGTCAACTATGATACTCACCTGCCTTCAGGAGTACATTAATATGTCCCTATACAAAGCTACTTTCAATAGGAACGATATCTTTCTTCAGAAAGGCTCTCTATTTTCTTATGGAATAGAAACTTTTTTGGTTATACACAATAATTTCTAATCCTATATCTAGCATAACTGTAGGGATCAATTGTCTTGTTAAGAAGATAGGATAGGATTTGCAATCTGAGAAGCCTGCGATCAGCATGATTGTATGTTCTTAATTGCCTACCTAGAAGGCTATAACATCTGCATCAAACATATCTCTATGTTAGTACGTGCTGTTTCATTGTTTTGGCATGCTTTTAGTCGTAGTAAACATCTGTCTATATAGTGGATTTTTCTTTTTTCTAGTTATTAACCATCCTGTGGAACTTGATAGATTCTACTTTCAACATTTTCCGTCTCTCTCTTATTATGATTTCTGGAATGTTTTAAGATGCAAGTATCATTTCTAGACTAGGACTAACAAAACAAGTATACATTATAAAAATGCCCCCCCCCCCCCCCCCCCCCCCCCTCTCTGGATGGGTAACAGAACAAGCAGAACCGTTTTGTTGCAAGGTTAGTGTGTTTGGTTTGCACAAACATCTTTCTCAATATAGCACTTCACAATTGGCTACCTACATGGTTCCCTTGGGCTCTATATCTATGTTGGCAACTATGATATATCATTTTGGTTTACTTATTGCATAGTTAAGCAATACACAATGATAGATTGAAAGTTAAATGATGACTTGGATTGTTAAAGTGCTAAGAATTGTACATTATTCTGCCCATACTTTTGTTTGTGTTCTTCCTTAATCCTGGTAACAAATGTGATTGTGAATTTATCAACATTGGATTGGATGCATGAGTGCATCATAACGAAACATTCATATCACTGTATTTGCTCTTGGAACTGCATTTCTGGTCTTCTAGTTGAATTCTAGGATGGTTCTAGTTTATTTCAATTGTTTTTTAGTTTGTTTCGATTGTTCTTTTTTGTTTGCTTTTGTTTTGCTATTATTCTGTAATGGCTGATTGAGAAATAAGTGAATCTACAGAACCATTGATCCAGCATGGAGTAGCTTTGCTCAGTATTTCAGTCTTTCTGCATTTTATTATAATCAATTAACCACCTTGCAAGTCAATAAAAAAACATAGGATTTTTTCCTCGAAAACAGAGGATGAGGCACATCATCCTTAGCACTAGCGATAATGTCTCAAGGCTATCACAGTGAAATTCATAGTTTTCTTGGGCACTGTTAGATTTTATGAAATATAAGAAAGGCGTGGAGAATCTGATATTTTCTAGATGACAATGACTTGAACATAGAGAAAGTCAATAGCTGGAACACTTCAGCTTGAATATATATTGTTTAAAGAATTACCTGCACTGATGACCTTTGCAAACTGTCCCAGGAACATGCTGAATCATTCAGTGTCTAAGATTTATTTTTTACTGAAGAAATAACAGGCAGTCCTATGGTTCAGTCTATGTTAGCTTCAATTTGTTGACCCCTTTTTTAGCTTAATTGGCAAAACCTTTTGTCTGTCTGCGCTACGGCTCATGCTGCCCTTCTTTGCACCTCAACAATTGTTCTTTGATTTTGTGGTTTCGACCAACTAGTACTAACAAATGTTCTATCTGGTTGCAGGTTCACTTCTTGGCGATCTGTTGAAAAGTCCGCAGTATTTATGTGTCACCATGACTATACCTACAGGAATTTACAGTCTGTTTGTTATGGAACAATCGTTTGTTTTAGTTCTCTTGCTGTTCGTTCGGTCATGCAGACAAGGCGCAAAAACTGCCCTCGCAGCAGAATTTGCGCGTTGAGACTTTGTGTAGATTTTTTTATTGGTCCTTGTCCATGAAATGGTGAATCCCAAATCCATCTTTTAACTTGTACAGGCGCACCCTGTCTAGTGATGCGTTGGCGGGCATGACATGCTGTGCGCCTGTGCCTTCAGTGCACTCTGTAGTATGTGCAATGTGTTTGCGTGCTTGCAGTCGCAAACCTGCAAAGCCGCAGGGGCGCACTGCACGTGCAGTTCTGCATTCTCTTCGTTAGCAACACACCACTAGGGTGTACTATATGCAATTGCCAAACACACCAAGGCCTGTGTGTAGACAACATGTTCGTTTGGCTTTTCAGCCAGAACAGTATTTTTTTCTCACAAAAAATCAATCAAAAAATCAGTCAACAGTGTATAATCCTGCCAGAACAGTGCATAATTCTGCCAACCGTACAGACTCAGAATTGTTGTGTACTAGAGTTTAAAATATACTCCCTCCATTCCAAATTGTAAGTCATTCCTAAAATCTTGAAGAGTTAAAGTTTCTTAAGTTTGATTAAACCTATATAACAATATAATAATATTCATGCTGTCAAATAAGTATCATTAGATTCGTTATCAATTATATTTTTATAGTATACCTATTTGATGTTATAAATTTTTATAGTTTTGTCTATAATTCTTCGTCAAATTTGAGATGTTTTGACTCTCCGAGATTTTTGGAATGACTTATAATTTGAGATGACTTATAATTTGAGATGGAGAGAGTAGTATGTTTAGATGTAAGGGAAGGAACCCACTAGCCATTCGCAACGGAGCAGCATGGATGCGAACCGGAGCACGCCACGTCCGACTCTGGGCAAGGGGTGGTCACGTTCCATCCAGGATGAGTTTAGATCTTTTTACTAGCTGCTGAGTTTAGATCTTTTCCTGAACCTAATTAGGCAAGAAATTAGCATTTGATATGGCGTTTGGATATATAAACCACCCTACCTCGTGGCTTGAATGGTACTCCCTCCGTACACAATACCTGACGTTCTGAACTGTTGGTCTGTTTTCGCAATGCTTCACGCCGTGGGTCTGCAAGGTGGGTTCCTGACACGATTGCCCCTGCCGTGCGCGCGGCATCCGTCGGTTCCGCTGCCCAATGGTCATTCAAAACGAAAATAAAAAGGCAATGTTGCCAGGGCTCAAAACCCAGAACACACCACTCAAACCTCTTGGTACTGGCCACTTAGTCCAGTTTAGTTTCTTGTAGAGAAGGCACCCGTAACAATATTTATTAGGGGCAAAGATGAAAAAATAATCACATCCTGGTTACCACAATCATGTCCTAAACGTCAATTATTTTGAGTATGGAGGGAGTACGAGACATTTCAAACCGTAGAGAAATAATACAATTCTTGTATTACTATAAAATATATTTTTATTGATTGAACAATGCAAAATAAACCATGGGACATGTCATGAATATCATGGAACACCCGTGGTGATTGTCGTGGGAACAATTAATAGTACATCATATGGAATATCAAATAGTACCCAAAATAAGATATGGGAACATTTCTTAGACGATAGGAGTATCGTGAAATACACCAAGCAACATGAATATTGTTAAACACGATTTATAATACACTATGGAATTGAACACCACCCAGAATACACTATGAGATCAATCTTATTACATTAAAGAAGAAACAGTGTAAGTGAATATCACTACAGCATCTTGGAAGAAACAATGTAAGTGAAGGATACAAGAAAAAACCGTATAAAATATATGACAAAAGTAGAAAATGACAGTTTAAAAATAAAACAGATATAAAGAAAAGGGAAAAGGGGCTCAGCGCCCGCCTGATCGCCCTTGTGCACTAGGATCTCACTTAAGCAGTACTCTACTACAGTTCTCCAACTGTGGCCAAAAGCTCAGCGATCAAACCAAAGCTGCCCTCCGATAAAGAAAAAAAAAAACTGCCCCAAGTGTGCACCCACTCCGAGTCCAAAAATAGGGGAAAAAATTACATGCAGTCGACCTGTAAACAAACATCTGTGCAGACGCACTATTATCTGTTGACGTGTATGCACCTAAAGACATCCCACGATAGCTCGAAAGCGGTTCTTCTGTGTCTCTACCTGCAAACCTGAGCCGATAAGCTGTACGAAAGTAGCAGCAGAGCAACCGCACCATGGCTGGTGGTTGGATGAACTCTCGGAACACGTGGCCTTCATCTGCGTTGATTCTGTACATATGCTTGTTTACGCGCCAGCTGCATGCATTTCTTTTTCCAAAAATAGAACGGACACGACTTCCGGGCAACGAGGGTGGCACAAAGCCACAAACACGCGAATCGGATCGCGGCCCGCCCCTCCCATTTCCTTGGCCTCGTCCGCGCAGCCTTCGCCTCTCCCACTTCCTACCAGGCATCCGGCCGCTCCCGATCGCGAGACGGGGTAGCAAGATCGAGAGGCTCGTCGCCGGCATTCCAGGTCGAGTCGAGGCGAGGTACCTCCCCTGTCGCGTCGATTCCTTCCTGCTCTCAGTATTCAACTAGAGTACATACGTTTTAATTAACACAAATGCAATTTCTTTCTCTGATATTTTTTCCTTCTATACCGGTCACATGTGAATCGATGTCAGCAACTCATATGGCTGGGACCCATAATAAGAAGCGAATCGAAGAGCGTTTCGGTAGTTTTTTCTCCTTCGGTGAAGATTCTGAGAGGTATTGCTGCAATCTCAGTAACCTGATTTTCATTGAAACGATGTATCACCAATCGATTATGTTACATTATTATTCTAACAGTGAGGACATATCACTGGATGAGTTGGAGGAGGAACTTGAAGAGCACAAGGACTATGATGTCAGTCAAGGGCATTGATACTTTTCATTCTCCAATTTATTCATATGACTATATTCATTTGCATGTTATTTGATATTGAGGATGCATTTTGGGCTACTGACTGAATGCCAAAATTCACACCTTCCAGATACCAAAGCTTACATGCTTTATCTTTCTTGTATCCAGGTACTAGTAACTATTTTAACCAATGGTGAAAAAAAGCGAGGCATGGCAACATTGGTTGAGGGCGACCTAGGCCATATTGAAGAAGCTCTTATTCAAGTATGAGATGCTGAAAAGCCATAGCTGACATTTCTTTCTAAAACCACAATAGAACTGTAGCATTTCTGTTTTTTTTCCCTTTTTTCCAGAAGTGATAGCCATCGTACTATTATATGGTACCGCTGATGGTTTTTTAATGGGACCCACTTTTTGAGGGCATGCTTGGAACACAGAAATTTCACAGGGAAAAAGAATAGGAATAGAAAAAAATCCCGTGTTCCAAACATGCTCTCAACTATATTTCCTGCAAAGAAAAAATGGATGATTATGTTAGGAATCTCTGAACAAATTTGTTCCCAATAAACCTAAATGCTAATTATAGACACTGATGCCAAACCTCATTTCTAGCAAATTATTTGGACCCCTAAAGTATTGTGATGCGGTCTTATCCGGCCCAGAAAGATTTTTGAAATCCTAGTTAGCATGGATGCTTTTATTTGACACTAGGCTTTTTGATGGATCACTGTACCATGCTGTTTATATAACTGCTAAATACAAGAAACTACTGAACCAAATATACAGCAATTCTAGTTCTAGTGTAAACAAATCCAGCAGACAGGGAGGTTCCAAAAAAAAAGCAGCAGACAGGGGTCAACCGGCCAAGTGGTCAACACCACACCACCAGCGTCTCAGCTGTCAGCTCACTCATCACTGCGGTAGCAGTCTTGCCCCCAGACGGCCAGACCCCGCCGACATTCTCTAATCCAATCGTGGCAAGCGATGGGGAGGACGGGGGTGGCCTCCGCCTCCAGTGGTGGAGGAGCAGGATGGCCGTGCGGTGGTGGCCTCAACCTCGGCGTGAAGCTGAACGTGCTGCTGCTGCTGTCGGTGGTGGCCACCAACCTGGTGCCCCTGTACCACCTCTCCCTCCGCGCCGCTACCGTGCCGCCGCCGCTCCTCCTCCAGCAGCAGCAACGGGACGGCGACAAGGATCTGGTCCTCATCCGGCAGCTGGACGCCATCCGCGCGGGCGTGTCGCAGCTGAACCACCTCCGCTCGTCGTCCCCTCCCCCGCCGCCTCCCCCGGCGGAGCTGGTCCTCTACTCCCGCCTCGCCCCCGTTGCATCCGCCTGCTCCGCGCACCCGGACCTCCTCCACCGCTACATGTCCTACACCCCCTTCGCGCCCTGCCCCGACGACGCCCTCTCCCTCGCTGAGCCCCTCCTCCTCCGCGGATGCCATCCGCTCCCGCGCCGCAGGTGCTTCTCCCCCACCGCGTCCGCATCAGCATCCAAACTCCTCCCCACCGACCCCTTCTCCCCGCTTCCCGACGCCGCCGTCCGATGGCCCAAGGAGGGCAAGTGCAAATCGTTCTCCTGCCTTCCGCCGTCGCTGGGCTTCGACGTGGCGCGCACGGAGGCCGCACGGTTCCTCCGCGCGCGGGGACCCTTGGACCTGACGGCGCCGCAGCTTCTGCGGCTGGCCTCGCTGAGCCGGGCAGGGCCCATCCGGCTCGGGCTCGACATCGGCGGCGGCACGGGCACGCTGGCAGCGCGGCTCAAGAAGCTCGCGAACGCCACGGTGCTGACGACCACAATGAACCTGGGCGCGCCCTACTCGGAGGCGACGGCGGCGCGTGGGGTGGTACCGCTGCACGTGCCGCTGCAGCAGCGGTTCCCCGTGGGGGACGGGACCATGGACGTGGTGCGTGCGGGGCACGCAGTGAACCGTTGGATCCCGGAGGCGGCGCTGGAGTTCCTGTGGTACGACGCTGACCGTGTGCTGCGCCCCGGTGGGCTGCTCTGGGTGGACCACTTCTGGTGCCGGAGGAGCGACCTGGAGGGTGTCTACGCCGCCATGCTGCGGAGGCTCGGCTACAAGACCATCAAGTGGGTTGCCGCTGACAAGAGCATCGCCGGAGGCAGCAACAGCAGCAAGGACGAGGTCTACCTCACCGCGCTACTGCAGAAGCCCTTCAGTTAGGCAGTGAACACCGTGTATTGGGGGAAATCATGACACTTCGCTGAAGACTGAAGCAATGCAGTGCAATCTGCAATGGTTTCAGAACTTGCAGCAATCAGCTTGTGAATACTACGTGTACAATTTCTGCCACAATGTGTGCAACATTGCAAGCTGTAGAACTGATGTGCAAGCTAAACCTTCATATTTTGGCAAAATTCAAATTTAACAACTAATTCTAGTGCTTCAAATTGCATATTCTGACACCCATTTTTTTATTTCCAAAGTAACATCTAATTTGGTGCCTTATAATTTATACATTTGTGTTGTAACTTATTTACAGGTACAAGTTTTTCAATAGCTGCATTGTTTGACTTATGGAACAGATCTGTATATTTTTCATAGCCAGCAATGTCGTGTCCTATATTTTATCAACCAAATAAGCATGCTCTGCTATTCTGCATATTTTTTATCTATGCATTCTGAACTTTTATGCGGAAATATTGCATCTAAACATCTGGGTCTTAGAGAATGTCTGTCTATATCCTCAGGATTATATTGAAGATAATGACAGCCTTGTTCTGTTGCATGATCAGATTCATGACTGTGACATTATTTTGTCACAAATAGGATCAATTCTTAGTGGATTCCAGGTATATTCTCAACCAGTCTATGCATTACTTTTTTAATGCATTTCCATGTTTAAGGTCAAAATTCCTTGAATTGGTGTAGCTAAATAGATCGTAGGTCTGTTGTTCTGCACAAACACAAAACAACTGCTGGAAGGGTGGTGCAGTTCGTCAATGTGGATATACAAAACATGGGTGTGTTTGTATTTGTAATTCGCAGTAGTGTTTTATCTTCTTCAAAGATCATGTGGCTACCAGGTTGTGTATACCTATGAAATTTGATGCTACTTGCATATTCTCTTATGTTGGGCTTTCAGTCTCTCTTGGCGTGAAAAATTGGTTGGCTGCTTTACATGGTCATACAAGAGGCACATATTCATATATAATCTCCTTAGCATTGTTGTAGTCTTATAATTCCAAATAGTTTATCCCAGGATATAACAAATCACCAACCCAGATATCATTAAATACATTCTATAGATCAAAAAACTACTTTTTTTACCAAGAGAGAAAATGCTCCTGTGTTCCATTTTACTAAAAGGAAATCCATTACTAATTGATCTCATCGATTGTAGTGTTGCTTTACAAGTTCACGATGGTTTATTTACTTTTTACTAAATTCTCACAAAGATGTTCTATAGCAGCTATTGCTCAAGTTACCTTTTGATAATAATCATATCACTGAAAATTAATTTTAATGATTCACTTGGCAGGTCCATATAGGTTTGATAAGCTCGGAAATTAGAAGCCTTCAGGAGAAATCCTGGGATATAAGCTTGAAACTGAAGAACCGCAAGGTCAATGGTTTCCTGTATTTCACAAATTATCTTACAAGTAACATTAATTTTCACAGCAATTTGATTGATCCTTCCACTAATCTTGCAAGTGTAACATACAGTGCACATTACACTCATGCATTTTAGCCTTTATTATCATTAAATGTGCTGACATGAAATCTTAAACATGCCCAGTTGGTTGAGACAAAGCTTGCTTGGTTTGTTGAAGAGATAGTTGCTCCTCCTAGTTTGGTAAATAATCTTGTTAATGGAGAGGTAACTGTCCTAAAAATGCTCAGATATTTGATGCTATGGTTTGCATTTTGATTGTTTACTTCCTGTTTTATCTTGTACACTGCAAGTTGTCAGTTTTCAGGAATGATAACTTGCTATTCTGTTTTTTTATCATATAGTTCATATGAGTTGCTATTCCAGTTTCTTTTGTTAGGTAAATGATGGTTATGCCAGAAGTCTGGAGATCCTTAGCAGTAAGTTGAAATTTGTTCAAGACGATCCATTGATTAATGCATCACAAGCTCTGAATGATATTAAGCAAGAATTAGAAAGGCTTCGACAAAAGGCACTATCCAAGGTTACATCATCTTGGTTATTCACTGTTTCTGGTTCTGACGGATGATATGTTTGTTTTCTCTTAATTTCTGCTCATTTCAGTTCGGTAGTTAATATGTGTTTTGGAGTGAGGTTTCATGCCCATCTTTTGCTGCATTTACCATTTCAGATTTCCAGCCATATTGTGGAGATTTTCTTTGCTATGAGAAAACCTGGGACTAATATACAGATATTGCAACAAAACTTGCTTCAGAAGCATAGGTATATGCCTTGCAAAACTAATTTCATGCATGAAGTAAACTTTTCTCTCCTTACAATTATCTTCTAATGCACATGTTCATGAGGAAAATCTTACTCACACTCTTCCCATCCTTTGATTTACTCGTGTCTGCTTCACATGATAGTTTGATGCATAACTCTTCTTGGTTCTTCATCCTTTTATTTTGCTCATGTCACCTACCCCAATTTTCCCTACAAAAATTTATACTTCCATGCACCAAACCTTTAGTGCATTTGTTGGAGTTAGTTTCATGCTCAGTAATGCTTCAAGTTTAAACTATGTGGGTAGTGAAGAAACTATTTGAATTTATTGTATTATTATTGTTATTTTGGGGGATTGGGGGAAGAATTTGACTAGTGAATTCCGAATTTAGGATATGAAAGAGTGTTGTTTCTGTTCTGATTGTATGTAGTACACATCGTACACCATATTTGTTAGCCATATGCTGCATTAACAGATAATTGGATTAAAATAGGACGCTTGCTTTCTTATTTGTGTTGAGATTCATTCCACTGTTGCAAATGCAATAAAATGCAGACCACTTTCTATTAATTTGCTGCATGAATAATTGTAGCTTACATGGTTTCTTAGGTATCTTGTTCTGTTTCTTAAAGAGCATGGTTCCGAGACGTATGGTGATTTGTGTGCATCCTATGTTGATACAATGAATAAGGTAAATCTGTTTGACGTTTTAGTTAATTTCTCCATGACTAAATCTGTATGAACTGTTGGAATAGAACAGGGTTTCCAAGAGTATGTGGAGGTATAAGCCACAGTGTCAGAAAGTGATTTAACTAGATGGAGGAAGGATGAGACTTTGCTTTTGATGCTCGATCTTTTAAGTTTTGGTGGTTCCATTGACTATAAAAAAAAATGTCTACTTTGGGCATTGGTTTGCATAATGAAAACTGCATTTAGTCTGTTTTCACAATATTGAACTAGTCTCTAAGACCCAGGCAGTATGATTTATGATTTCTTTATCTGGCATCAAGCTCTAGCCATCCTTCCACATAGTGGCTTTCAGCTGTTGCACCTTTGTTTCTCCTATGGTATGGAACATTGGAGCTGTCATTTCTGGATAACAGAAGCACATTGTTACCTAATGTTTTTACCAACATCCGAACTGGGTGCCATCCAACCTACTAATATGCCATTGTACAGCCAGTAGTGTACAGTACTCCCTCCGTTCCAAATTATAAGTCACTTTGACTTTTTTGGTACATCGAGTTTGCTATGTATCTAGATATAACGTTTGTCTAGATACATAGCAAATTCAATGTATTAAAAAAGTCAAAGCGACTTATAATCTGGAACGGAGGGAGTACATGCTACCAATTAGTGATTTGGTTCGCATATTGTAGGTCTCCATGAATTTTCTATTCATGAGGAAAGCTTATGAATTTAGAATATGACAGAATGTTGCTTCTTTTAGTAAGAAAAAATTGCCTGTGTATCTGCTTTTGTGGTGCCCATAGTCATATGGTGTCATAGTGACCTTCCACTATGAACATAGTAATTGTACTGGATAGTTATGTTTCTTGTGATCTTGATTTAGTTTGTTCTCACCTTCCCTTTTTGCAAACAGGTGTTGAGTACATACTTTCATGTGTATGTAGAAGCATTGATGAGGTTGAAGCTAGATATTGGTGTACTCAGTGATTTTAGTGGACATGATACCAGCATCATTGATATTATAATAAGAGGAAGAGAGCATCTGAGAAACCATGGTTTCATGTTTTCATTAGGTGAACGTGCAAATATTCTGAAGGTACTTGATTGAACACATCAAAGAAGGTGCTTTACTCTGTGAACATTCTTTTCCTGTTCAGAGCAACATGGAAACCTTGACTTCATATGCAAAATGTTGCATGTTTTTTCTCTCTTGAACACGCAAGAGGGTTGTGCATCATTATATTAAGAAGAAAAAAATGGGATAAGAACCCAGACAAGGCACACCCACTCACACCACTATGTCCAAATTAAACAGACTAGCCCTTGACACACAAAGTAGGCTACCTCGACCAAAAATTAACTCTCATTCAGCCCCTGGGCAAGGAGGTTATCGATACCTCATGCCCCTGCCAAGCTCCAATAGAGAAGCTCCTCACTAGCAAGCAACAGAGCTCTAGCTAGGTTTGGAGATTCAGCAATGTTGCTTATTTTTTGGACCCTAGTCCTCCAAGGTGCAACATTCAGCAAATGCTGCTTTAGTAAGTATTGTTTTATTTAATAATCCTGTTTACCTTACTTTTCAGGAGATTCATCAACCTGGCTTGGTTCCGCATATATCTCAAGTCAACTCTCGTAAATACCCATATGAAGTTATTTTCAGAAGCCTTCAGAAGCTTCTGATGGACACTGCAAGCTCTGAGTATCTATCAATTTGATTTACAGTGAAGTATAATAAGTGTGTATGCTAACATTATCAATAGTTTCTATTTTACTTTTCAGGTATCTTTTCATAGAATCATTCTTTGGAGAAGAGTCACTGTTTTATCAAGTTTTTGAAGGTACGTTCTTTTGTTGTTTTATGATTCGTTTGTCTTCTCTCCACTGTCTTCAGGGTCACTCTTTATTTTGTTAGGGAAAAGATTTGATGTCACTATGCCAACATCTAATATGCCTCATTTACCTTTCAAAAGAATAGATTGGACAACTACAACCATTCTCGCAGCTGAAGATTGAGTGAAACTTTACCAGGTCAAGCAAATGGAGTGAACCTGACTGGGATTAAGAAAATGTGATATAAAATCTGTTATGGGTCTGGCTATACCATGGGCGTTGCAGGATTAGTTGGGATCTTGTCATAAACATATTTCCACTCAAGTGTTTTTGGCCAAAAACTGAGATAATACACCCTATTGAGTTGCATGCACCAACCAGTTCAAGCTTAAGCTGATTGGGAGAGGTGGGCAATTCACTTATTACTCCAACACACCCAAAGTGGGAAATCCTGAGTGCACAAATAAAAAATTGGCAAATCATGTATTCATTACTATTGGTGGAAAATCCTGAAAGTAGAATCCCAAAAAAACTAGACCAACCTAGGAGGAAATAGGTAGAATTTTATAAGAAAATGAGCACCCAAATTCGCCTCAAGAGGACTTGAACCTGGGTGAAAGGGGAATCCTCGCAGTGGCAAAAATCATGATGGTTCCCAAAGTATCATATATGATGCAGCATCATCAGCTTCAAATGTTGTGACAAAATCTCATATTCTCACCATTACTTTCAGGACCTTTTGCTGTTATTGATCAACATTTGGATATCACTCTTCCAAATTGTCATTATGCTGTATGCCTCATGCTCATAATCTGCATAACTAGGAAGCACCAGGTAGGAAGTTATAAACACAACATATTAATTGTGTAATCAACAAAAGAAAAAGTGTTAATGCTGATCACACATGCTGTAATTGTACCTAAGTGAATTTCTTAAACCATAAGATTATGGATCATTTGCTAAACTATTTTTCTATCTAATTTAGCACATTTTGCTTGTTAGTTCACCATATTGTCCCTTTTTTGTTTCAGTTGGTTATGTGCGACAGACGGCTTACTTGCCTTGATCACTATTTTGATAAGGTTCGTAAGGAGCCACAATTTTGTATGAATGACAAATCACTCAGTTGTCAACTTCCTGCTTCCATTTGTTTTGTTTTTTAGTTTCTTATCTTGATCATGACCCTCTTGTATCTACTTTAGGCTCTGATGTATCTCTGGCCACGTTTCAAGGCAGTGTTTGACATGTATCTTCAAAGCTTATATCAGTGTGATGCGCAAACAATATGGATAGATGGTACCCATCCACAACATATTGCAAGGTGCTATGTGGAGTTCACAGCATCCCTTGTTCAACTTAATGCTGAATGCGGAGATGGTCAGGTTTGTTTAGTTACATAACGCTACTGCCTTTTTAATATTGCAAGCAGCTAATATATATTGAGCTCCTATTGATAAAAAACCATTATTTTTTATATGGTCACTTCTGTAAACCAAGGATTAGCTAATCAGTCGGCACCTTGCACGATACTACAAGTGGCCGTGGGTGGTGGCCTTTGGTAGATCTGATGCATCTAGTGACGCGGACAATCGGCCCATGGCGGTCTGCCAGACTCGGGTGGAGCTGTGCTGGGTGATGCTGTGTGCGCCGGCAGAGGACATTGACGCAGACGTAGGAGGTGTCGGAGACGGCCAGGGAGGGGGACAACACCACAATGGTGCACTTCGCTAATGCTGATGTCGCCCGAGCCAGCCTCAGTGAGCCGACCAGTGAGACGTGCCAAAAACGATGCCTCTCCGAGCTTGATCCATTGATGTTGATGCTGTGGCTGAATGCCGCACATGTTGGTCGAGGACCTCTCAGCCTCGCTCGCTGTCAACTGGATCGTGAGAGGACCTACTGGGTCAGGGAAGTGCTGTCTACAACTTTGGCGGCCGCTTCTTCGGATGATGAGGCCCCGTCGGAGGCCATCTGCGTGTGTACCTGTGCTACTTCGGAAAGGCAGCATGTGTCGGCCTAGCATGCCGATTCGATGGATCTAGAGTGCTATGGCGATCGCCCTGGCACTTCTTTGATGAAGCGTGCCACTTCGTGCACCACCCCCTGTCCCACTCAATGGCCAATGGATTTGCTGCTGCCGTTGCCAGAAGCTGAAGTAGGCACAGGTCACACCACCATGGGTGGTGCAGACCCCCCTCGGGTGTCGATGCAACTACGAAGGACGAGGAGGGCTATCCACCAGGCTTCGGTCCGGACGAGCATACGGAAGACGCTGGCCTGCTCACTACGCCTCCGTGACGATCATCCGGCCGTGGTCAACGCCACCTCCGCCACATGCTGCCTCAGGAACTTTACCAAGCGAGTGTTGTAGAAGGTTGACTCACTGCTAATTAGTCAACCTCCCAAGCGATCGTCATCTTCTAAGCCAGTGCTACCACTACAGAGCAAAGCACCTGGTGGCTTAGGCTCTCTCGGGTGCCTGCTTCCAAGCGAGGTGAGATCCTAATCATGCAGCGTATGAGCTTGGTCACAGGTCTATCAACACCAAGCGCGTCGGGAAGGAAGGCCTACGAGGAGGTCTTCAAGGCGGGGTCGAACGCGTCCAATGTTGAAGCACTGTGCGCACTCTTCCCGGACAAAACCGGGTCACACAGGCAGCAGCTGAGATGCAAGACCACTTCTTAGGTGGCATCACTGTCCATATTGGTTATCTACCTTCTGTTTAAATATCGAAACATGAATCCGTGTACTAGGATGGTCCAGCCTCCGGTTGTATTCTGTATACCTCCTAGGGCGCCAGCCAGTAGCGTGTCGTTTGTATAAACTCTTCTACCTTAATTGCAGTGATGCGCAAATCTTTTGCGTATTTGAGGGAAAAAGCTAATCAGTCCTTCACAAAAGTGTAAGAAAAAGTAAAAGTTATAGCTAAGAAAATCTCTTGTTTTTTAATAAGAGAACACCAAAACTCTATAAACAAGGATTTTTTGGAAGTTTAGGCAATGACCAGCCATTTCGTCTGAATTCAAATTGAAAATGTTCAGAGGAAAATATATGACTTGGATGCACATGGGCTTGAGCCTTGGCCACGCCTTGGATCCTGGACTTTGTGGAACCATAGCAACAGGTGTGTATTTGATGGGTTTTCTCCTAATCTAGCTAGAGCGTTTACACTAGGTAGTGAGGATCTCCATCTTTAAAGTTTAGCCGGGGTTAGGGGCTTTTCATTCCTCCTTGCCCTTGTGCTGTTGCTGAGTTGAGTTATTTTAGGTTGAGGTCGTTTTTACCATGTGTAAAGGTGCTATTGTTGTATGTAGCATTGTAGCTCTCTAGTGTGTGACAGTGTGAGTGAGTCTGTGTGGACTTTTAAGGAGTGATCTTCCTCTTCTTAATATAATGATACACAGCTCTCCTTGTTTGAGAAAAAAATGCATTCACAATTGAGAAAACCATTGTCTGGCCACTGTGTCACAACGCTCATCTTCTAGCTATCTTCAACATACCTCTCTTTAGTACCAAACTCAAATACAAAATAGAGTTTCTGACATTTCCCAAGAAAAATGTGGGGCTGGGATAAAAAATTCCAGTTCCAGATTCATTCCAAATTGTGATATTGCCCCGTTCAGTTTTTTTTAACGTAAAATACAGTAGGGGAGGCCCCCACTGTAGAGATTTATTGAATAAGAAAAAAAAGGCACAGTACAAAAGGGAGGCTTTACCCAAGCCAAAACCCACAAAAACAAGAACAACAGATGGAAGCTTAAGGAAACTTGTGAAACTAGGAGAGGGAATCTATACAGAGGAGGAACTCATGACGTTTGTTTTCACAAAATCTACAAGCCTGCAATCTGGCCTATTCACAGAAGAGGCGTTTCCAGGACTCCAGGGAAGGACTGCTCCTGTCAAAGATGAAGTTGTTTCTTTGCTTCCAAATCTGCCAAGCAGCAATGATGAAGATCTCCATAAAGGAGTGTTGGAACTGTTGTTTTGCCTGTTTCATCTTTTGGAAAAAATCTCCTGCAAAATTCCAGTGAATTCCTAAGAGCCGCCAACAGGCTTGACTGAAGGGGCAGCTGAAGAACAAGTGAAAGGCAGTTTCTTCAACGCTGTTGCTGCATAGAACACAGTTATAATTGTTGCCTTCTAGCTTATGGTTCTTCCTCTTTAGGATGTTCCTTGTGTTTAGCCTATCCATAAGAAGTAGCCATGAAAAGACTCTGAGCTTATTGCAACATTTAGAGTCCCAAATCCAAATAAAGGGTGCTGGGGGCTGAATATTCCTATAAGGGAAATTGTAGAATTTTGAGGATGTGTATTTGGTGTTCCCCGTTCAGCTTTTGGTTCTGTGAATGCTCTAATAAGGTTGCCAGCTTATATGATAGTATGATTCGTGATTTATGCAGCTTGATATGAACTTGGAACGCTTGCAGTCAGCTATTGATGTCCTTCTTATTAGGCTTGCCCAAACTTTTAAAAATACCAAGCTGCAACACCTTTTTCTTTTGAATAATTATGACATGGCCATCTCTGTCCTGAAGGTCTGTTTCCTGCTTCAATTTATAATTTCTCATCTTATATTCATTACAATTCTTTTGAAAGTTTACTGTAGCTTGTCTTTTCTCAGGAAGCTGGTGATGAAGCCAAAAAACTGCAAAGATATTTTGAAGAGAAGTTAGAAACTAACATGATGGCTTTTGTGGTAAAGCAATCCTCTCATGTCTTCAGTATCCACTATGTACATTACTAAGCCACGAAAACTAACAGGCTGGTTGCAGCTTGTGGGTTCTGCTGGTTTGGATTGCTTCTAGTAGGATCTAGTATTTTTTTATTGAACTTATGCTAGGTTGAAACCGATCTGCACTACGACAATGCTGCAATAGGGGACTAATGACAAGTTTTAGACCGCAAATGGGTGATTTTTACCCTTTACAATATTTCTGATAGGTTGACACAATACATATATTGATAACTGTAAAAATACTTGGCATAAAAAACTAAGTATCTTTAGTCACATTGTTTATTGTTAGTAACTGGCGGATCACTGCCCATTTGCTGTACTTTGGGAATGAGTAAACATATGTACATTACACTTTGAAATATAGTTTCTTAAATCTTAATTATTCTAATTTTTTTTGGATAACATTCCATATGGCAAATGGAAATGAAAACATTAAGATATGTTACAAGATAATATTTACAACCATTTATTTGGATTTACCAGTGTTGTGAGTTTCTTTCAAGCTCTTCTACGTTTTTTTTAACCTTCTGCATGTTTGAGGAAAAAAATCTTTTATCCAAACCAAATGCCCAGGAATCAAACCCAGGTGTCAGGAAGATTAAGTAGCCTTCCCACCACAAGAACACTGACCTATTTCCAGTTTACTATCGCGATAAACTTAAATATTATAGGTTCCTTTTTATGAACTGAAATTATCTCATTGTATCTTTTCAAACAAGTTTTTCATGTCATCTTTGTTGGAGTACAGGATGATTTGCTCATGGAACATTTCAGTGACTTACTTCAGTTTGTGAGGACTCATGTTTGTAAGTTGCAGAAAACTTCATGACAGTTGATGTGATATGCTATCACCCATGGGAATATGCAAAAATGATCATTCTTATCCTCTTTTTAGCGGAAGACCTGGTATCTTACACCGAGGACACCAATATTGCTGATGTTGAGCCAGTTGTGAAGAACTTTGCCATGAAGTGGAGAACTGCTCTAGAGCTCATGCACAATGAAGTCATAACTTCTTGTAGTAACCTATTGTCTGGGATGGCAATTCTAAAAGCAGCAATGACTCAGTTGCTTAATGACTATAACAGGCTCTCAGAATGTGTGAAAAAAATCTCAGGGGGTTCAACTTTGAACAGACATATGGTTTCTATCACCACTATTTCATATGAAATCAGGAAATACTCAATAACACTCTAGTTTTTATCAAGGCGTCCAAGTTAAACCAAAATATCAAGATGGTGGCGTCATTTGATAAGAAGAGTAAAAAAGGAGCACAAAAAAGGAGTGAACACTCTAATTATTCTTAGGGCGTGGATTATTTGGAAACATAGAAATGCTTGTGTATTTGAGGGGGCCTCTCCTTCGGTTAACACAATTTTATGTGAGCTGAAGGATGAGCATAGCCTATGGTGCATGGCTGATGCAAAGAATTTGCAGGGGCTACGGCTCAATAATACCTTCTAGGGTAGAGGAGTCGTGTGTGTTAGTCATGTGCAAGAATTTTGAGTCTCTGTAATTGCCTCACTCATATTTGGTCCTCGTATGAGTGAGGATCCTGTTGAGGACCATTTGCTTCTCTTTAATTCAATGAAATGCAACTCTCCTGCGTTTTATAAAAAAAAAACGATGGAGACTTTTTTAAACTTTCCAACCAGACAAGTGCCAGTTGGCATTTTTAGTTTGATTTTAAAAGTAGGTACTGTAAATGGGACAGTAAAAACATCTGTTACTTTATGTTTGTTACTGTTATTGATAATTTTTTTTGTGCTATATAGCCTTCCTCAACTTGCTTGCGACTATTTGGCTTTATTGTTGGTGTTCGTCAATCAGACTAACCTACTCTTGGTTTCACTCCTGGAAAGTTACTAATTTTCTGATGTGTTACGTACCATTTTCCAAAGTTTATTGAATTACCCGAAGCTGGGTAGAATGAGTTAACTGCTGCAATGTGGGCCCCATAGAGTGCTTCTCCGTGTTAGCGTCGTCGTCTAGCTATAGCTATCCTATCCTAGAGACAGGATATTATAGCAAGCTTGGATCTGACATTTTGATCGATTGGTTTCGGCTTGCATATCATTGTCAACTGTTGGCGGTAAGTATGATTTAAAATATCTTTTCCTCTTTATTCCTCTGACAAATGAATACCTTTCTTTAATCCTGGATATAGATGAAGTTCTGAATAGGAAAAAACAGTTTCGTGAAATTACTGTACTTGAAACTGGTTCAGTTGAAAGAAAGAAAGAAAAAACTCTATTTGCTAAGTCTTTTATGTATTCCAAATTCCAAATTTGTTTGCCATCAACTGAATGTAATGCAACCAACAATTTGAATACTCCCCTTGTCAATTATTGTAGATTTGCATAGTTCGCTGTTCCCTGAATGCTGAGTTTACAATTATGGATGTTCTGATGAATCAACTGTTGCAGAGATGATTAAGTAAGCCATAATAAGATGAGTAAAGAGATATTGCTAGTCCTTTCTTTTTGTCTTTTGATGCTGGAATGTAAAGATATATATTGTCCTGTCAGGAAGGCTATATATATTAGCTCAAGTACCTAAGAAAGATGGCAAACCAACCATGTTGTAGTTGCACCAGTGTCCTTTTCTTGCTACAGTACACTGCAGGGTCTGTAGCCACCGGCCACTCCTGAGTTGTGATCGCTGCTGTCCTCTCCGATCTGCATTCTGCAGGGGAAAAACAACCGTCGACCGTGATTATGCAGGCGCTAATGGAAACCAACGCATCCATCACGTCCCCTTCTTTTGATCAATCTTATCCGTCTGTCCTTTGCAAATCCTCCAAGATACCTCTGGATCAAAAGTCGGGCTCGATTGTTCTGAACATTTATGGTCGTATTATCGTATAGTACAAAAATCTAAGGTATGGCCGTATGAGATATTCATATTATTATCGCGGTAAGATGGTATAACGAATATGTGAACAGAATGTGTGTGTGTGATTTGCTGACTCTGAAGCTCACCAGTCGTACTGTACGGTGGCATCAAGAGTAGATAACTCGGGAGCTGTACCAATTACAAGGTTGCAGTCAGGCTATCCGTTTTCACCGGCCCGATCGTTTCAAAAAGCGACCGCGTTGGTAAGGTGCATCTCCTGAGGCAGCTAGACGCCAGTCGGCGATGCCGATACGTCCTGCCTCCTGCTGGCGGGAATCAAGCCCGGCCCGCGTGACCCCACCACTCATCCACTGGGCCGAAAAGCGGCGGCCGGAGCATCCCCTCGCCCTCGGCCCCACGCCGCCGTCCATTGCGTCATGTCCGTTCGGTCTCCGTGACCACGACCGTACCGGGCTACCGGCTGATCGGAGAAGATCGGCACAGTGCCGGCGTTGCCTTTCATCCGTCCAAACCATGTGGTGTGTCCGTCCGTCCAAATCATCCTCCTCATGAGTCATGACCGTGAGAGCTTCTAGAATATTTACTTTAGCTATTACCTCTATCCTAAAAAGAACACAACTATAATATACATATAATATACATGTTAAAAGTGCTTCACATTTAACCAGATTTTTAATAAATAGTATTCATATAATTCTAAATAAATTTATCATAAAAATACATTTCCTAATTAACTAATGATATTTATTTAATATAAAAAATATTTATACTTTTTAATCTATAATTAATTAAATTTATAATATTAAATCATAATATTTTTCTAAAATTATATTTTTTGGGAACGGGGTAGTACCATGAAAGGTGTCTAGAGCTCTAATCTTTACAACAGTACCAGCTAAGAATCTGAGAGAACACGCGTGCGCGTAGCGGATCTATGGATATGATCTGTTCGGCTGATCGTTTATGCTGCTGATAAGTCGACTAGTGTTGTTTTTAACTGTTTTGTTATAAAATAAAAATATTAGACCATCACTGGTAAGCCAAACGAGCAATAGACTCTAAAAAAAAGTAAGAGCAAGTACACCACCACTAGTACCGTTTAATTACTAGCCTGCAGTGCACAAGAGAAAGCATGGTGCCCTTTTAGGCTTTTTTAGATACACATGTATACTTCTCAATTCACATATATTAGAGCGGATTAGACTGAAAGAGTGAAATTTAGTTTAATTATTATTCAATATAATTTAATACATATTGATTGATATAAATACATATGCTTCTACCAGGACTATTGGAAAATTAATCTCAGACTCTATCATAGAGTCTAAGTCTACTTATTACCTCTTATTTATGGTATTTTGCTGATGTGACAGTGAGTCTGCATTGTGAGTACCCTAAGTGAACCACAAGAAGCTAGCGGACCCACCTAATAACTCCAACCGACCATTTTCACATTGACCCGCTTGTCATCCACTACATTCAGTGCTTTTATAGTGACATGTACTCCTCCGTATATAAGGCCTTGTTTCGTTCCACATAAAATCCAAAATATTTTGAATTTTTACTCTTTAGTTTGCAAAATGAAACTAAACA
Source organism: Microstegium vimineum (assembly GCA_022036555.1). Lineage (NCBI taxonomy): Eukaryota > Viridiplantae > Streptophyta > Magnoliopsida > Poales > Poaceae > Microstegium > Microstegium vimineum. The sequence goes on along the minus strand of CM039123.1, from coordinate 11,122,990 downwards.
TCACCCAAAAATTTTGGCAAAAAGTGGTCCATTCTCTATTTTGGATTTTAGACTCAAGAGGCCAAAATAAGTCAAACTTTACATTGATTTGTGTGCCATTTTTATAATCCCCATTATTGAAATCCAAAATAAACCAAACTTTGGTTGAAATTAAATAGTCCACTAAAATATTTTGCATTATATATTTTGGAATCCAAAATAGTTGGGATTTTAGATTTTAGATTTTTGATGGAACTAAATAGGGCCTAAATAGAATTTTCACTTCATGAAAAGTCGTTTTTTAACTTTAACCAATTATATATAATAAAATAATACAAAAAATTATAATATATAATTAGTACCAGTAGATTGAAAATTGTTGAATAAACTTTTATAATAAATTTATTTGAAGATATAAATGTTGCACGTATTTTCTATAAAGCTAGTTAAAATTAAGAAAAATTGATTTATACCTCAAAGCGACTTTTTTTTTGAATGGAGAGAGTAGCGGAGAATTGTTCGCATAACACTTTCGCCGAGGATACTGAGGTAATTTAGCTTCATCACTAGTCTCATCTAGGGATCCTATACACGTACTGTCGTCCAGCTGAGACTGTCCGCACTGCGGAACGCTACAGAGGTACTGGAGCAGACTGTAACGTAAAAATTCATGCAGCGCGGTGCGCTAATCCCAACTGAACACGCACAGGTACGCCATAATTCCAGCTCGCTGAGGGACATACCGTATGATGCACATGTCTCAGTTCTCGTGTAATACGATTTCAATCACCTAAAAAATTTTATAACTCACAAATCAAAATATCAAATTAAATTTTGTTTACACCATTAAATTTATTTCAATAAATCCTTCAAAACAAGATCTCAGATGAATATATTTAGATAAAGTAATAAATGAGCTCTAATGTTAATAGTGGGTATAGAGTACAGAATATAGAGGATGATGGATGTGGAAGAAAGATGTATAGAGGAGAGAATCTTGATGACTAAGACAGATAAAGGATGATGGATGCGGAAGAAAGATGTATAGAGGAGAGAATCTTGATGACTAAGACAGATAGAGGATGAATTTATAGGATGATAAGTGCGAACAATCAGGACAGAGTATATCCCTAGCTAGATGAAGTAGCTAGGGCTGGCAGCGCACTGCAGAGCTACTACCTCATTTGGCACATCTTGTAGAATTTGGTAGTGTTGGGTGGAACACCTTTGGAAATGTTGGGTCAGATCATTCGCTTCCAAAATTCCTGAGTAACTAATTAAGGCTTTGTTTGAATGCACATGTATCTCTCTCAAACCACATAGGTTGGAGTGTATTTAATTTAATATTTATTTCAATCCACTCCAAACTACGTGGTTTGAGAGAGATACATACATATTCAAACAAAGTCTAACTGGACCAGTTAAAACTCATCATGTTATAACCTGAGCATGCGATCCTACCCACCGATCGTTGCCCACAGCGCACCATCGATGACGTGCAGCTCATCATTCGCCTCCGCAGCCCACCAGCTGTGCCTAATAATCTAATCCAGACCTGCTCAGCGGGTGGTTTCTACGATAAATAGATACTATTGTTGATAAGTTGGACTAATAATTTAAAAAAAACTGGGTGGCTAAGGCCATCTTTAATTGTTACTATATAATATAGGATAGAGCAGATAAGTAACGAAGAAGAGCGATGTGGAAGAAAGAAGATAAAGAAGGAGCTCAATAAGCATGTGGTGGGCAGACGATGCCATGAAGAAGATTGATGATCAGCGCACGGTCCGTTTCACTGAAATTTAATTTATGCTAATATTTATGTTGATTTATTATGAGAGGAAAAAATATTTTTCCATTAAAAAATATTACTGAAGTAGTGCTAACGAACATGACAAATACATCAACATAGGAAGAAAGTTAGAGAATCATTTTAGACTTGACACATGGACCCAATGCAAGTTTAGAAACAAGAAATGACGACATTTCTTAATAGTAGAGACGACCGGACGACATTCATTCAAAACCAAATTTAGTATGGATAAGCCTAAAATAATATTTTTTTTTATAAATTCAATATTAGAGACCTGAACGATACCTTTGTCGAATTATTGGAGGACGATCTCGTCTAAGAATTTTACTCATATATATAGAAGAATGACAATAATATATTGCGGTCTTAATAATTTCAGTCCCTACTACTCCCTACTTTGAGCAAGCGCTACTAGTCAGTAGTTACATCTGTACCACATCTTTGTTTGAGACCTGCTCTGCTACAGGAGCTCTCGCTGGAATGCCAACATCTGTACATAAACTAATTGCTTTGCTTATTCTTTTGCCTACGAGCCAATGGCCCTTTTTAGTTCCTGAAATCCAACTCCAAATTTCACTATAAAAAAAAAGATTCCCCATCACATCGAAATGTCGATCTATGTATAGAGTATTAAATGTAGATAAAATCAAAAACTAATTGTACAGTTTTGTTGTACTTTACGAGACGAACATTTTAAGTCTAATTAATCAAATTTTGGACAATTATTAGCACTAAAAAACAAAAGTGCTAGGAGCACTGTGCCGATTCAGCACCACCCGAATCGGGAACTAAACACGGCCAATGTTTGGAAGACACACAAGTCCCGCCTCCCATCCCACTAACTACACTAGTAATAAGTACACAGAGTGTGTTTGGTTTCTGACTAACTTCTAGCCTGGCTAGAATCCTAGCCTGGGCAGTCTTAGCACGCCCTCAACAAGCCAACCCTTATTTGTTTAGTTGTTTGTATTGTTTGTACTGTGTAAGCCTGGCTAACATAAAAATTTATTTGGTTATTTGGTTTGTTTTGATACAATCATAATTGCTCTGAATTGGTAAGTTTACCTCCTTTGAGGATTTCATCAAACATGTGGTGAGCGTACTGGTGAGCAGCATCAGCAGAGCAGCAACAGGGCGTTCATGACAGCACCATGGGCAGGACAGAGCAGCTCCAATACGGCGGCCACGAAAGCAGCTGGGCACGGCATAGCAGCACCAGCACGCCGACCATAAAAGCAATTGTATGCTTGAGCTCCGACAGCAATCATCTGCTCGAGTTCTAGTAGCAACTCCGGCAGCTCGGTTGACCACGGAGGAGCAGATCGAGTACCCATGGCGCGGAGGCCGGCCACCTCTGCACTGCGAACGCAGCCACGCGCCGACGCAACCAGCCACTGGCTTGTGCTGCACCTCGTCCGACGACATGGGCGCGGATGGGGCGCCCTGGCTTGGCTCCGACGGCATGAAGGAGGAGAGGTTGCTGTTGGGGTTTGAGGATGCGGAGAAGAAGCGGCGGAGGACTGCTCGGCCGACGGGCCGAGCGCAGGCAGCTAGGCTCGTCAGGCACGCGTAGAAAGCGAGCTCCGAGCCAGCCAACAGGGAGGAGCATCGACGGAAAGGGGCAGCTTGAGACCTCCGGCGGGAACGATGTGCAGGAGGGAGGCGGTGAGGGGAATAGCGGTGCTAAGCCAAGCCTGGCCATGAAAAAACGACCACTCCTTGCGTTTTTCCGGAGCCAGGCTACGGGCTCGAATTGGCTTATCGGAGCCTGACTTTAGCTGGTTTAGAGGCAACCAAACAGTGGTAAGTTGGCTATTTAGAGCCTGGCTAGAAGTTAGCCACCCAACCAAACACACCCATAAGTGTTCTTTCTGTCTCATTATTTGAGTCGTTTTAAACGTTCAAAAATAGTCCCAGAAAGAATGCCGTTTGAGGCAGCATATAGGTCTTGAACCATTTTTTTTTTGCAACAAAGAGCTTCTATTGGTTTTACAGAAAGAATGCCGTTTGAGGCAGCATATAGGTTTTGAACCATTTTTTTTTTGCAACAAAGAGCTTCTATTGGTTTTATAGCAGTAGGATTACAATCTCTAGTTAGCAAATGATAAATACAGGCTGGGGTTGATTGTCACTCGCCCGTCCTGTGGTTTCATCTGAGACTTGCTTAGCCAAGACATGAGCTACTTGATTAATTACAAGATCGACTGGTATAAACCAAAGAAAAATTAAGAAAAAAAGCACTCAACTCTCTAATATCTCTGATGGTTGGGGAAATACATGAAATACATGATCTCTCTAAGTCCGTCATCTCCCAGAACTTCACTAGCTCTTGACTGTCAATTTTGCACTATCAAACTCCGGATGCCTCTTTCTCTAGCGAGGTCCACCCCATCTTTACACGCAAGGGCTTCCATTTCTAGCGCATCTAGACCATGGCAGTGCCATCTTGCTCTGCCTCCCTCGAAAATGCCGGTTTGATCCCGAAGGACAACGTCGGTAGCCCCCTGACCAGACACCGGGTAGATAGCATCATCTGTATTGCATTTAATTCATCTAGCCTTCCTATGGTATGCAATGACAAGAAATCTGTCCAGCACCGTAGTAAAGCAATTGTACTATGCTTTCATCATACATTGATAAGAAATCTTAGCAATCGCAGCGGTGAAAAAGTTAGGGCGCCTTTAGTTCCAAAATTTTTTGGTTTTTGGCTACTGTAGCACTTTTGTTGTTATTTGGTAAAAATTATCCAATTATGGACTAATTAGGTTCGAAAGTTTCGTCTCGCAATTTCTCGATCAATTGTGTACTTAGTTTTTTTTTCCGTCTACGTTTAGTACTCCATACATGTGTCGCAAGATTCGATGTGACGGGGAATCTTGAAAATTTTTGGTTTTTGGGTGGAATCTAAACGGGGCCTTAATGTATGTGTTGGCGATAATTGTCGTCCCTCTCACTATCAACGACAGGACATCTGAGCAGTGTGTCTCGTGCAGGGCTAGTAGGGGTATGCTTGTGGGCCATTTTCCTCTGTTCTTGGTATCCGCTATAAATCCTAAAACGGTAGTATTAAGACTGACCGCACCCCGTACTGGGAAGCCTCCCCTATCTATGCTCGGTCAGCTTTTAGCGTGAAAAAAACACGCAGCGCGGTACGCGAAAGCATCCGCGACGCGGCGTGGGCCCCGCTGCTGCAGGGGAGGAGAGAGCCGCCTGGCGCGGGCCCCGCTGCTGCGGCTGGTGCAGAGGAGAAGAGCGCCGCCGGAGAGGGAGGAGGAGAGGGCCGCCGTGCTGCGCCGCCGGAGGAGGAGAAGAGGGCCGCCGTGCCACGCCCCCGAGCTCCGCCGCCTGCCATGGCCGCCGCGCCCCCGAGCTCCGCCGCCCGCTATGTCCGTCGCGCCCCCGAGCTCCGCGCCACGGAGCTCCAACGCCCGCCATGGCCTCCGCGCCCCTGCATGGGGAGCTCTGCCCGCGCGAGCAGGCGCCGGAGCACGCGCCGCTGCGCGCGGAGCTCCACCCCCGCGCGAGGAGCCACTGCGCGAGCCACCGGATGGAGAGCAGCGCACGCCATGGCCGACCGCACCGCACCGCCGAGGACGCAACGCGCCGAGGAAGCCCGCGCCGCCGAGGCGCGCACCGCCCAAGATCCTGCGCCAGCCCGCCATGGCGGTTCGCCGAGGGAGCTTGGGAGGCCGTCCCTCGCCCGGCCACAGATGTGGGGGCACGGCGCCGCCCCTCGCGCGGGCGCGCAGGCGCACGAGCGGGCCGGCTCCTCCGCCGTCGCCCCGGCTCCGGCCCCTGGAGCCTCGCTCGTCCTCGCCCTCGGCCGCTGCAGATGGAGGAGGAGCCGCCGGAGATGGAGGAGGAGGTGGCTGCCGGAGATGGAGGAGGGTGGGGCCGCCGGAGCCATCTCCTTCCTCGCCGACGGGTGAGGGAGAGATATAGAGAGAGAATGGGAGGGCGAGGGAAAAAATTAAAAAAAGCTTACATGTGGGTCCCATGTGGTATAGAGGAGAGATATAGAGGAGAGATGAGTGCGGGAGAAAGTAGTATAGAGAAGAGAATTTTGATGACCAGGATGAAATATTCTTTTTAGAGGAGAAATTTAGAGTATCACGAGTGCAGATAGTCTAATATTAGGACGGAGAAGGAGTACTACATAACTTAACTATGGTTCCATAACATAGGTTTTGGGACATGCATGCACAATATAGCAAAGCAATCTGAGGTCTGTCAAGATTCCCTGCTTTGCCACACACATATATAATATATACTGTATGCGCTTGTGTAAGCAGACTCGAATCCAAACAACACAAATCGATGCCACAGCAGTTTGCGGTACAGCTCCAAAGACGCATACAGTAGTTTAGCAGCAACAGACATCCCCTACCAACCGGTTGGGTTTGGGTATTGCTCTGCTGAGTGTTGACGCACTGCAAAAACCACATAGATTTTCACAATAATGCGAGGCGGTCGTCCGTCTGGTAGCGGGGGCAGGTCGAGCCCATGTGCCGCGGAGCTCGCCCCGCCAATCGGCTTCGGCGGCGTGGCAGTGGCCGCGGGACGTCGTGCGAGATCGGTTGGCCCATCCCGTCGCCGAGGAATATTTCTGCCGACTCATGCTTGCGCTTTTATTTCCTCGGTCGATCGTCGCTTTTTGCTTTCTCGCCGAGACGCCGACGCTGCCGGCGCCCGGCGGAGCGTCTGCGTTTTACTACTAGATACTGTAGGCAGAGATAGAGACAGGGGAAACGGTGGTGGGTGCGTAGAGCAGATGTTCCCCAACTCTCTGCAATCATCTGGATAAGCAAAGCAGGCAGGCGGCCGGCCGGAGAGCACGGCGGGAAGGCGCCAACACGTACGGCGACTTTTTTTGTGTTGCATGAGGAGCATGAGCCATGAACTACTCTCCTCGCTTGCATTCGTTGCTTGCGCAAGCTGGATAATATTTGTGAAACTAGTCCACGCATAAAAAGTTAGCTTCTGCACAGACTAAGGGTCTGTTTGGTTGCTGCCTGTTAGGCAACTCAGAAGCTAGGCAAGGTCACCTGACGTTGGATTTTATGTGACTGTAGGCAGGATGTCTTGCTAACAGGCAACTATGCGTTATCTAAACAAGCCCTAAAATTGTATAGGACATATGTAAGTATTAAGTTTGTGTTTCCTACATGTGACTACATAAAATTACTGATCGCCACTAGACCCCGTGGTATCAAACACTAGTGTAGAAAACCACATCACTAGCGGTTCAAAACCTCCTATTATGTCGGATTTTGAACCGCCACAACCAACTCGGCAATGATGAGTTGATCACATCACTGTCGGTTCTGCCAAAACTGGCAGTGACTGTCGGTTTTTGTTACAAATTCGCAGTGATGCTTTGTCCAGAAATTGTGTTTTTAAAATAGAAAAAATATTTAAATTCTGGGACAGACCACTAGTAACCCGTTGCCGGTTCTGCCAATAAAACCGACAATGATGGCATCGCTGCCGGTTTGTGTTACAAACTGACAGTGATGCTCTATCCAGAAATTTCGTTTTTAAAATAGAAAAAATATTTAAATTCTGGGAGAGACCACTAGTAACCCGCCCGTCTCCGTCGTAAATTTTTTTTCACGTAAAACCACGAACTGCGCTCTGGCGGGGATTCAAACCTAAGACCTCAGCCTCACGCGATCCCTCCTCGACCACTCCACCCATAAGTCACCTATGTCTAGATTCTGTTTTAGTTCACCACATTCTATACTAAACCGGGTGTAAATTGATTGTTTGAGCCATTAAAAGAATTCAAATGAAAAAAATGTAAGCTACAAACTTTCATAACTTTTCGAGATCTACAACTTTTATGTAGGAAGGTTTTCCATCCGAGGTCGTTTATAAAAATTTAAATTTCAAATTTGACAAATTCGAACGTATTTTTCGATGACAAGATGATTTCAAATGAAAAGGTTGTAAACTACAAAGTTTCATAACTTTTCGAGATCTACAACTTTTATTAAGGAAGTTTTTTCATCCGAGATTGTTTACAAAAATTAAGAAAATCAGTGTCCAGGTATATCACATGCGGTTCCAGCCACAAACCGGCAGTGAAGCTCATCATCACATGCAGTTCGTGGCTGGAACCGACAATGAAAGTGTCCAGGTATATCACATGCGGTTCCAGCCACGAACCGGCAGTGATGATGAGCTTCACTGCCGGTTCTGCCCCTGCCCCAATCTGTTAGAGCTTGAACCGCCTGTGAAGGGTTATCATTGCCGACACATTATAATCCGACAGTGATGGGCCGACAATGATAACTGAATTTGTAGTAGTGAAGCGCCTCCCCGCACCTATTTTCTCCTCCACGAGTTCGTGCATCACCGTCCTCGGAGAACACTAGCCACCACTTTCCTCCACTTGCCTCGATCCTTCACGCCCACATGACGAGCTGGAGGGATTGATGGAGGGGAACGAAAGGGACAGGGTGGGAGAGCTAGGGGGATTTAATTTGCACAATTTACATCCACCCCCGTGTGTGCGAACACATGGTTGATATGTGTCCATGTTTGTTCAATTTTGTGATGGGTGATTGATCAACACTTGAGTGTTTCAGTTTTGAGCAATTTATTCTAACCCTTGCGAAAGCATGTGTGTGCCTGTCTATCGGCTTGTGGTTTGCAGGTGCTAGGCCCGGAGACAGTGGTCAATGGCGTGGAGAAGGTCGAGTGGAGGCTTGCCGTGCCGATGGACTGAGAGCGGTGAAGGGCGGAAGCGGGGCTCGAACCGAGGGACCATGGGCGCCGGTGGACTAGCTGTGGTGGCTAGTACTTGGCACCTGCGAGCACGAGAAGACATGGAGGAAGACCGAGTTGACCGAGTCAAGACAACGGACGAGCGGGTCGAGCGGGAGGCTCACGGGACTCGGAGTCTGACCGGGCGAGGACATGGTGGCTCGAGTCGAGCGGTTTGATGGTTTGGGCCTCAAAACCATCGGAGGACGGTTTCCGAGTTTGGGCCTCAAAACTCAGGGTTCGGTAGTTGAGCCGAAAGCTACCGGTGACGGGTTCGCGGGTTTGGACCTCAAAACCCGGGCGGAGCTTCCGAGAAAGCGGGGATGGCACGTGGCGAAATCCTGGAGGTTCGTCGAGGCGACGACAACTCTTGGCAGGAAGCGGAGCCGTCCATTCAAAATTACGAAGATATTTTCCGGAGCTTAGACTGCAATGCTTAGGCTAGATAGTTCACTCAGTGTATCTAGGGGGACTTTGGGAAATAGCCAAAGCCCGATAAGTAGGGGGTGAAGGGGTATCCCTCATCCTACCTCTTGAACCCTAATCATTTGCACCACCTCTCTCTCTTTACCCTCTCTCTAGTTCATGAGGTCTCTAGGTTGATCTCTCCAACCTTTGTAAGGATTTGCACTTTGTTTTTTGTGGGAATCGGAGGCCTTACCCTCCGTAAGCCATGATGGCTTTGATTTCGTGATTGTGCCTCTTTTGCTTGTGTTATTTGCTAATCGCGTTTTGCTTCTCCCTAATCCTCTAAGTTCATGCGATGAGTTCTATCGATTGAGAGTAAGTTTTGCTATTCCGTTTGAACCAAGTTGTGCGGGATCACGAATAGAACATTTGCACCGAAGGGTTTTGTCCCAAACATCTTGGGCACATAGATCGGACAATTTCTATTTCGTGTTCTTCGTTTTGGCGGTTTTCCCGAAATCTTCTTACGCCCGTTGATTTGATCCAAATTGAACGATGATTCCCTAGGGATAGCTCCTCCATAGCCTTGGGATCATGCACACAAAATTTGGTGGCTATTGGTGAAGATTTGGTGAGGATTTGTGGAAGGATTTGGGGGAGGGGATTCAAAATCGCCCCCAAATCGCCTCTGTCCAGAGACTCGCGGACAGTCCGCCGTTCGGGGTCAGACAAAGGCTCCTCGGGCCACTTAACTGAGCTGGCCGCGGACAGTCCGCCGCCAAGTCACGGACAGTCCGCGAGTGGCCTGTAGCTCGTCCAGCAGCAACACAGAACAATGTGTTTTCGCTGTTTTTGCCGGCGGACAGTCCGGCGCAACCCGCGGACAATCCGGGCCTCCCGTGTTACTGGGCGCGGACAGTCCGGCGTCCCAGCGCGGACAGTCCGGCGTCCCAGCGCGGACAGTCCGGGACCGGACCAGGGAGTTGTCCAGAAACTTGTGTTTTCTCTCGGTTCAACGGCGGATACTTCGCCCTTGTAACCTCGGATAGTCCGGCGTGTACTCGCGGACAGTCCGGCCATTGAGCGCGGACAGTCCGGGAATACCCAGACTTCGCTGTTTTGCCTTGAATCTTCCGTGGCTTGTTCGTCGAGGTTTTCCGACCACTCCGCTGCACCTTTAGGACCACTCCTAAGGTGTCCACCTACTAGTTAGGTCATGTGCGAGTCGAAGTTTTCGAAGTCGCGTTTTGGGTGCGTGTTTGGGACAAGGGCCAAGTGTGAGAAGAAATTTTGAATTGACTCTCATTCACCCCCCTCTAGTCGCCGTTCTCGGTCCTTCAATGTGCACGTGAGAGACATGTGATGTCGGATGTCACCTTAGACATGCCACACGTTGGATCTAACCCTCTCCCGAATCCGTGATACCTATAGTGCACTACACATATAAAAAGACTAAAGACTCAAAACCATGCTTTGAAAGGTAGTAAACCTAGTTGACACAGAGGCAAAAGTTAATTAAGGAATTTTGCTTATTCAAGAAATAGGAATGAATTATAACATAGAGCAGGAAGCACACACCCAATTACGCATGCGCATTTTCAACACGATAGCGTGGGTTATCGTTTCCATCAATTAGAGGATGCATATGTGTTAGCAAAAGCTAGCTTTTTCCTTAGCAACTTGTTTGGAACTTTGGATCAGCTTTAGAACTTTCGTCTATCAGCCAAGTCATTAAAAGCTACGAAGAGACAATATCAGAACATGGTCCAAGTCAGTCACGGTCAGGTTTCCGAAACCGAACGGTAACCGCGGTTACCGACCGGTTACCGGCAAACCGCTCGGGACCGGTTCGGTTTCGGTACCGGTTTGAATTCAAATTTCAAATTTGAAAAAAAAATCGAAAATGCTGAAAAAATTCCTAAAAATAGTTCATGATTTATAGAGTCGAATGGTGTACAAATTTTTCAAATTGGAGTTCGTTTGCTATTTATTTTGACGTGTACAAGTTTGAAAAAAAAAGAAAAAAGATCTTTTTTATTTTTTTTTCAAACTTGTACGCGTCAAAATAAATAGCAAACGAACTCCAATTTGAAAAAAATTGCAACATTCGACTCTATAAATCATGAACTATTTTTAGGAATTTTTTCAGCATTTTCGATTTTTTTTTTCAAATTTGAAATTTGGTTTGGGGCGGTTTGGGGCGATACCGTCGGTAACCGCCCAAACCGGACGGTAACCGGCCCTAACCGACCGGTTACCATTCCCAAACCGTTTGAACTACGCCGTTTGAATTCAAAATGCAAACCGTTCGGTTTGGGGCCGGTTTGGGCGGTTACCGTCGGTAACCAGCAAACCACCCGGGACCGGTTCCCGACGGCGAAACGGTTAGTGAAACCCTGGTCACGGTAGGTTTTTTTTGCGTAGTGCGATAGATATACTCTCTCTCTTTTTTCGGAAAGGTTGAGCATTATATTAAAGCTAAAACAGGGTTACAATCATCTGTCAATAAGTGTCCAATAAAATCTAGAGCTCTCGTGATCCGCACCTTGGAACATAACTGTTTATAAGCATGATGGCCTAACTCATGAGCAACCCTATTACACACTCTATTACAATGAATAAACTCAACCCCTCTAAGCTCATGACTGAGCAACTTAACTTCTTTCAACTATATTGCAATTTTAGATCGATTGTCTTCATTAGAGTTTAGAGCTTTGCAAATAGACAGACAATCAGTCTCCATGATAACAAGCAGTTTCAATCCACTGGATCGCGAATCTCAACCCCTCAATCAGCGCCATAATTTCAGCAGCTTCCGGATCAGAGCAATGAAAGCGAATTTGGCTTGAAGCAAATAAAACTGACCCCTGTGCATCTCTTGCAATGATTCCCAGCCCAGCCTAGCCATCCTTAAAGCCAACATCAACATTAATTTTCACATACCTAGATTGTGGCAATTGCCACCGAGATTGTGACCAGTTTGCTTGTGCACTAGACCTGTAGTACGGTGGGATAGAAACCACTTTTGTCTTTCCTTTACTGTCACTTATTACCTGTTTTGACGGTAAAAGACTGTGCGGGAGATCCCCACAGTGCATGCAATATATTAAGAGAAGAGAAACAAAGACGGCTTTCCACCAAACTATGCTGATAGCTAACAAGAAAGCGCACAGAACCTTCAATTGGCATGGAAGCTCCTTCATGTTTCATCTGATTTCTCACATACCAGCATCACCATAACAAAAGGAGAAAATTATCACGCATCTGAACTCCGCAACGATCAAGTATTAAGAGAAGCCAATTTTGATAAGTTAAAAGTAAAATTTCTTGGGGCGGTAGAACTCACTCTCTTCTTATAGCCTCTGTCAGCGCTTTAGCTTTCGGCCAGCAAATGAGAGCATAGAATTCAGTTTCCTCCTCTGTAGGCGTGCACATTTTTTTTTGGAAGACAATATATATGCGCGTGAACACATATATTGCACCGTACGTCTATGATCGATGGTCTGTGTGCCTTTTTCTACTATACTTTTCCATCTAACGAGATAAGTTTAGACTGGTTCTTCTTCTCTCCTATAATTAACGTACGGCACCTAGCTCGCTCGCTGCTCAGAAATTGCTTATTATTTATAAATAAATGCAGCGAGCGACGACGACGACCTAGCACGTACAGTAGCTATCTATCACTGAATTTTTCTCGGCGCTCTAAATCAATACATATGCAGTGTACGTACGGAGTAGCTAGGTGCGCGTCCGTGTAGCCATCAACGCCTCAAGATGGTGTCGGGGAAATTTCACGGGCCGGCCGGGCAACAGCATCACGCTTGCATGTGGCTTGATGATGATGTTGATGTATAGGTCTAGCTGTCGGAATAATGGATGAGGTTGGTGTTTGACTAGTGACCCTCGCTCGCGAGGGACGACCGCAGACTTTGCAATGTAGGAGTACAGTACGTACTAGTACTACCAGTAAACTACCAACTGTGGTTAATGCTTCGTTCCTTGCATATATTGATTGGGCCTCCTGTCTCAATTACCTCGATCTCTCCGCTTCGAGAGACGGAGACCTTTCACTCCATGTTGCTTGCATTGCTTGCGTGGTGTACCTTTCACTCCGTATTTGAATTAAAGAAAAAATATGAATATTTTTTATTATATATATGAGCACAATGCCAAAAAAAAAAAATGGTGTATATTTTTACGTACTTCGAGGTACTCTTCATTTGTTCTCATTGAGTATTGCATGAGAAACTTGCAAACGTAGTATTCATATAAGTTGTTCCCCTATTCCTGCTGGAAGCACCACTTTACAAAAAAACGATTCATCATCAACCTATATGAAACAATTCAACAAAACAATCGTGTTGAACTTAATAAAGATATGGTGACCTAACTACTAGTACTTAATTTGTGTTGGACTATATTCAAAGGCACTTTCCAACGATCATACCGGTGTTTATTGACAAACTCGACTCAAACACTATAAAAATAATAAATGAATGAATCAGTTATATCAATAAAATAGCATAAGGGAGTATATAACAGTTATTTATAAGACCAAAATTACCCTTGAAAAATATCTATCATATTTTGGTATTCTTGTTGAGGTTTTGTCGCTAAGTTAAAGATTTTTATAAGGCCCATGGTCATATCGATGACGACCAGTAACTAGCAAAAAACTGCACATTTATTATAAGCAGGCATAACAAATTAACTAAAATTAACATGGAGTAAGCGTAATAAAGTATGCATAAACCATTATTATCACTCACTTGAAGCTCTAAGAAAAGAGAATCAGTGTCTTGTCCGCTTGTTTATCTAATATAGTCAACAAATTCTTCTCCACATCATCTTTTCAAATCTCATATTTAGTAATCCGATCTTTGAACGTTCAATTTGGATCCACGAAACCAACACCATTGATATGTTTTCTCTTTAGTTTTAGCATTTTATTTCTGCATATATATAGTAAACAATAATTTACATTTAGTGTAAGAACTATGTATAGATAGCGTACATACTAATATATGTACTTGAATTGTAGAAAAAAAAACACTTACGGACACCAGCAGCGTAGTTGATCTAATTCATTGAACTCGATATATAATAGTCTTGAATAGTAATTTTGATCCATGAAAGGGGAGTACTAGTTTTGATGAATACTATGAAAAGTGAATACTAGTTTTGATGAATACTACTAGAACAAATGGGCACGCTCCGCTGCGCCGGTTCTTGCTAAGCATTTGTTGCAAGCGCTAAAGCGAGTTAGTTTTTTTATATACTCAAACAATATATGTACAATAGCATGGATAAGTACTCAAAATTGTTGTTATGGTTTAATAACAGCCCAATATAAAGATACACGGCCTGGTAGAAATATTACGAACTCGTTATTGTCATGATTGATATGAATCACCATACTACATGCAATTTACAACGTGTGATTGCTACTTGTATAAAACTAAAGATTTAAAAATAAATGAGAAAAAGAAGAGAATTTAAAAGCTTAAATAAATTTAAAATTTAAAACTTAAAAATAATAAAAGTTTTTCGGAAGTAGGAACTAAAAAAGTTTTAAAAAAAGCCTCCAACAGTTCAATATAGAGCTACACTGGCCCGATAGAAAGACTACATGTTTTTTATTGCTATAATTGATATAGACTACCACACTGCATGTACTCCGATACTTAGGATCGTACATGTCTAAAACAAAAAATTTAAAATAAAAATAGTACAGGATCTTTATTGCTTGCTTTGGAACTAAAAATAAAAGATTTTTTTTTAAAATATAAATTTCAAAATTATAATAAAAAAAATTTCAAATCGATAAATAGTGCCGTAGGCACTCTCCGGCCTCCAATTTATTTACGGTTGAGAGAGTATCTATAATAAATTTCAAAATTATAATAACAAATAAAAAAATTATCAAATCGATGAACAGTGCCAGAGACACTCTCCGGCCTCCAATTTATTCACGGTTGAGAGAGTATCTATAAGCTTTCTTCCTCTACATACACAAACTATCAAGTGATTTTCAGCTAAAACCATGTAAAAATCAAGAAAAAACAACCACTATACACATTCAAAAAAACCATAAAATTTTCCTATTCTAGACCTTAAAATTGGATAAAGGCTAGCAATAAAACATGAGATGATAAAGTTGATAACCTTTAGAACCAAACAATAAATGGAGGAGTCGAAGAAATCTTGAAATGGCCGAAGTAGAGAAAGAACAAAGAGTTATCGACGAGCAAGAACAAAGAGCTTGAAATGGCCTGGGCTAGGGGAGGAAGAAGCATGGTAAATATAAAGGGATATATTTAATCTCAGTTGGTGGTTAGAACTGGGACTAAAGGTCTAGCTTTAGTCTCGATTAGAGCCACGAACCGGGATTAAAATCTTTAGTCCCGGTTGGTGGCTAGAACCGGGACTAAACTTGGGCCTTTAGTCTCGGTTCCAGCCACCAACTGGGACTAAAACCCCCTCCTGCAAAAGCTACTGCCATAGCCATTGGATGGGGGACTACAATCCTGGTTAGTGGTTCCAACGGAGACTAATACTCTCTTTAGTCATGGATCTAAAAATAACCAGGACTAAAGCTCTAAATTGAAAGTTTGTTCTCCATTAGTGATATGTATTTTGCATTGGATTTTAGCCTATAACATCGTTTATTGTGCTTGTGTTGAGTGTCTGCGTGTGTGTGGACGTTGCGTGTCACTAAAATCCTTCGTGGCTACCTATTACTCCTTTCGTATCAAATTATAAATTATTCTAAGATTCTTCGAGAATTAAAACATCTTAAATTTATTCAAATTTATATGATATTATAATAATATTTATAATATCAACTAAATATCATTAGTATACACCATGTCAGCAACAGATGGATTTATTGTATAATACTAGTTTCAAAATTTTATAATTTAAAATAAATTAGTTATGATATTTTAAATATTATATCTTTTCTTATTTTTTTTAAAAAAATTATAAAACTAGCTTTAAAATCAGTTAGAAAACAAGTTTGACATATTTGAATATTTGAAATATATTTCTATGAGAGTAAAATTCTCCGTCGGTCCTGAAGTTGACCGATGGTGTCCTCTAGGTCCCTGAACTTGTAAAGTGCAAACGGTCGGTCCCTAAACTTGGCCGATGTTATTTAGGTCCCTAAACTTGTAAAGTGATCATCACATGTCTTTAAACTTGGTCGGTCGTGTCATCTAGGTCCCTAAACTTGATTTTAAGTCTCATCTTGATCAAAATAGGACAATCTATATAAAAAATAATTCATAACTTTTGTATATGAACTCAAATGAAGACAGACTTTATATCAAACTTGAAGCTCTCGATGTGATTTACAAATTTCTAGTAGAATTTTTTAAATAAAACTTTTAGAGTCCCAAAATATTGTTGTATGTTTACAGATTTTGAAATTTGAAATTTAAAATTATCAAACAACCTTGGATATTGAAAGTTATAGTTACCAAAACGTTCTACAACTTTGTATTTAAAAAGTTTTTTATTTGAAGTCATTTAGTGTTCCAAAAATTATTGTAATTTTACGGATTTTGAAAATTTAAAACTTAAAATTCCAAGATTGTTAAAATCCAAAAAAAATAACTCGAAAGTTGTAGACCATATCAAACGCTACAATTTTGATACGAAGTTTGTTTTTATTTGAGTTCATGTGCAAAAGTTATATAGATTGTCCTATTTAGACTTAGATGAGAGACTTAAAATCAATTTTAGGGACCTAGATGACACTACCGACCAAGTTTAGGAACATGTGATGATCACCTTACTACAAACTCAATGACCTAGATGACACCGTCGAACAAGTTTAGAAATCTACGGTTAGCACTTTATAAGTTTAAAGATCTGGATGACACCGCCGGCCAACTTGAGAGACTTGACGATGAATTTTACTCATTCCATGCTTTAAAATCAGGCTGCGATGCAAGAGGTTAGAAAATCAGGCTACTAAGGCTAAGTACAGCCGAAAGACTCTTGCAAGGCGCTTATGTTGGAAAGAGAAAAAATTACGTAAGCAAGCGTCTCTCTGAAGGCATAATTTACAACGCAAAAAATAGTTGAAGATGCTTATGTTGCAGCAGTTATATAGCATGCGGGATGGATTTTCGAGCATGCAGCTGCACGGATCACACAAGAGCAGGTCAAAGCGTCGATGCCACGCGAAGCGTCGAAGCCGTCTGCAAGCGCCCCAGTTCATCCGCTCTAGAATCCACGATGGCATAAAAACGATTTGACGGCCTGTAACAGCCCATTAGCGCCTAGCGTTGTACAAGCTCTCATCACTCTCACAGTCATGACCGTCGCGCAGTATGGTTCCATGGCCCCAACAAAGCGACTACAAATCTAAATAAGCCCATTTCTTCTCTTTTTCCCCCCTTTCTGAAGGAACTCCAAAAGCCGATTTCTCACTCCAGCCCCCGGCGGCCCGTCGATCGGCATTATATAAACCCCCTCGACCGTGTGTGCTTGGTCTTCCCACACCACCACACCAAACTGCACAACCACTCCCTCCATTTGCCATGATGAGCAGCTCCTTCTTCAAGGCCACGGCGGTTGCTACCATGGCCGTCGTGGCCGTCCTGGCGGCCACGGCGGAGGCAGCCGGCGGCTTCGTCTACTACATCCCGACGCCTGCCACCCCCGAGTTCCTCTTGTCGCCCGTCTTCCTGTGGGTGACAGCCAACGTCATCATCGTCTGGCTCGTCTCCTCCTCCCGACGCCGTGGCAGGGCGCCGGCCAACGACGACACCGCCGCGCAGGACGGCGGCGGCGAGGCCGTCGTCGTCCCGGGCGCCGTGGACAGCTTCTACGCGTCGGAGTACGAGGCGTTCTCCGACGCGCCGGTGGTGTCCAAGAAGGTGCAGGCCCGGGAGGCGAGAGCGGCCAGGAGAAGCGACCGCCCCCGCGTGCGCAAGAAACCGGCGCCGGAACAGGCCGGCCAGGACGCGCCGACGGCCCCGCCCTGGGCCACCGTCGTGGCGGTGGGAGAACGCGACGACGAGAGACGACGTGGCCGTGGCCAAGAGGAGACGCCTGATGCTGTAACCGTCGCCGCCTCCGCCGATGATATTGTCGAGTCGAGGCCCACCAGGGCCGCCGCCGTCGACGACGAGGACGACGAAGACGTCTCGATGGACTCGCTGTGGGCGTCGATCGTGCAGCGGCGCGCGGCGCGGCCGGTGGTGGTGCAGAAGAGCGAGTCGTGGAGCAACGAGGAGGTCCCCGGCTGGAGCGTGTGGCCGAGACGGCGGCCGCGGCGCGACGGCAGGTGCGCAAGTCCGTCTCGGCCGTCGCCAAGGCGGCGGCCCCAACGACGACCCAGCCGCCGCCGGCACCGTGGACGGCGGTGAGGCAGATGGGGTGGCGCACCCGGGACGTGCTGGTGACCATCTCGCCGGACGACCTGCTCCGGCGCGCGGAGAGCTTCATCCGGCGGCAGCGCGAGCACCTGCGCCTGCAGCGGCAGGAGTCCGAGCAGCGCCAGGTGCTGCTGCAGCGTCACCTCCACGGCCCCGCGCCGGCACCTCTCATCCGCGTCTAGAGTCTAGATCCGCGCGCCGTGTGCCGCCGTGCCGGTCGGCCGGCGCCTAGCTAGCAGACAGCCCAGAGCCCCAGACACCCACCCACTCCGTGCATGCTGCTTCATCAGCCGAGACGATCATATCGATGCTGGTGGTGCCCGTGCAACAAGGCCATGTATGTACATATACATAGATAAAAGCCTACTCCAATCTACGTGCGATCGAGAGAGGCCGCAGCCCCGGCATCACCAGCATCGATCGACCGAGCTGAGATCGAGGCCGGCCGGGCCAAGACAAGACGATGGAAGATATCAATTTACAGTTCACGTACGTACGTAGCCGCCGGATCACTGTCCATGCCGGCCTGTATGGCTGTATGTGTGCACCAGGAGCACCATGCATGCAGCATATGTGAACTATACACATCTAGGCTATATCCCACTTCATGTATTTAATGTAAATTACTACTGTATTTATTATTAAGAGATCACTGCATGTATGTGCGAGCTAGTATGATGTTCATATGTATTATATGCATACGCACGAGTGAGTAGCTTAATCTCAAAGCCTATATATATGGGCCTTTCTATTGTAAATTATGTACCCTCTCCCTCTCTAAATAGATGGAGAAGGAGAGTCCATGTTGCTTTGTTCTTCTGTACTACTTATATGCATATAATGTCTATTATATGATATATATTTCTTTTTTTTTATCATGTTCTCTACTAAATCTGTTCCAAATTATAACAGACTTTTCTAAATACTAAAAAAAATTGGTTTCTCCTGCTCCCGCTAACTCTGTGAGAGAAGAGGAAAGAGGAGAGATAAAAACAGCTCCTGTGAACAGTGCTTAAATAGTGAATGCTGGAGCCGGTAGAGCCCTGCCAAACAGAGCCTATATATCTACTCGACATAGTGTGTGTGTATATATATATATCTATATATGTATCAAATGCAACATATATATCTAGAAAAAAAGTCAAAATATTCTTATAATTTAGAACGAAAGGAGTATAATTTACGGAGGTGAATAGCATACTCAAAATCTACCATGATAATATACTTATTATTTTCATGATTGTTGCGTTAACTACTACTTACCCTACACATAACTTCGAAAGAAATAGCTCACTCACGTACTGCTACTAGATAGTCGATAGAGACAGCTAGAAGCTTCGATCATACATGCAAACTGCACTATGATTGATAGCAACAACAATTGGGTGGGTTTGCAGATTGCAGATAGAGCAATCAACCAGCTGGATTTGCACGAAACCTTTGTACTTGAAGATGAGGCCATATATATGCTGTCGGATGTGGAAAGATTGAGCTAGCTGGATTAGATTGCAGGGTTTGGTGCAGATCATAATCGTAGGCAGGCCGGGGACACACGCACGAGTGACAAGTTGCATGCATGCCCTCTCCAAGCTCCCCTTTACTCTTTGCATTGCTGGCTAGCTTGTGTCACCACAAGAACTCGCAACACTTAACAGTGCTGCACCACACTGATTGTTCATTGTTCTGATGTGTGCTATGACACTACGTACCACCATCGAACACGTACGTACTGCTGCCAACAACCAACATAATGCTTTCCGGAGGCGACAAAACCTTGAGCTGTCGCTCCTCTTTTTGAAGCCTAGCGGGATAGATGCTTTAAACAGTATCAAGGCATGGTCTTTCAGCCACCATGCATGCATGAGCTGAGTCTCGCTCCTAGGAAATTAATGTAAGGCCACGTTTGGATCCCTGGAATTGAATTCATTTTAATAATTATAATTTAGATATATATTAATTAAGTTAATATGATTATATATAGATTATAATTGCATATTATTGTTCACTATATGAGAGACATACTTATTTGTTGTATTTCTATCGTAGGAGGAAGAGTTTGAATAACATGTTATAAGTTGCAAATAGAAATATGGAATGTTGATCTATAGAATTAATTTTCATCTCTCACCTTATGAATTTGAGATAGACTTAAATGTGAACTTTGGAAAGTGGTGGAAATATCAAATTCCAAATCAAATAGCTTAATTTATTAAAGTAGATTTCAATTCCACCAAATGAAGGGATCCAAACAGATCCTAAGTTTGATTGTTGTCCTCGTACGGATCCAGCGCTGGGGCGACCGGGGTTCAGCCCCCCGGCCGATGGATCTATGGAGCCCCTTAGCTTTCTCTACAAATTTATGCTATAGATACACTTTTAGGAGAGGCTGAAACTGTCTACAAGTTGAAGAAATCTCTTCTATATATACTTTTCTATGCATCCATCCCTGTCTTTATCCGTTAATTGCTCTGTATGTTAGTTGATCCATTGCACAAATCACACATGTATATACTTTGATTGACTCTGAAACTTGGTAACTACCACATACAGGACGCTGTATATATATATATATATATATATATATATATATATATATATATATATATATATATATATATATATAATATATATATATATATATATACAGTCTAAACTAGAGGCACGTATATATAATATACATACATGTGGCCTGACTCAGATCATACTTACGTGTGTCGAGATCGATCGACACTGTTGCTATTATAGTATGTATGGTTAAGTGTCGCTTAGCTTGCATGTAAACGCAACGTGAAAGACTGGTCAGACTGTACCCATGGTATATGCAACCTCGCTGGCTCATTATCCAATTACTCCCTAGCCATATTACCCATATTAGTTATCATTTTAGAAAAGATTTGAGTCAAACACATTTTGGAAATATAAATTATGAATAACCTTTTAAATTGTTGAGTTTGGAAAAATGAAAATCATATCAATAGATTTGTTTTGAAAAATATTTTCATAAAAAATACATATATTATATTTCAATAAATATTTTTCAAAAAAATAAACAGTTAAAGTTACGCTTTGGAGACCGTGTCACTGTTCTAAATGTCAATTAATATGCGTATAGAGGAAGTACTAATGACTGGAGTGTACTGGTGGAGAGCAAGTAGTGCCATTATTTTGGCTAGGACGACACGTCAGCTTCCTAGCTTCTTCCAAGAAACCGTGTATTCTTCTTAATTTGGATGTTAATTAGCAAAGATCATATATCTGCATGATAGGTACACTATTTATTTATAATGCCCACATTATACTGATGCATGGGTGATACCTATTGTATGAAAACTGTATGATTAAAACTGGAAAAAAAATGCGTGTCTTCAATTTGTTAACGCAGCGCTGCTACCGAACTCTAATATATTTCCTTCATCTTAAATTATAAGATGTTTGACTTTTTTACACCAAATTTGAGCATTCGTCTTATTAAAAATTTGTACAAAATATCACTTCTTTTGTCGTGGCTTGTTTTATTAATAAAAGTTCTTCAAGAATGACTTAAATTTGATTATAAAACGAGTGGTCAAACTTAGAGTAAAAAAAGTCAAATATCTTATAAATTTGGATAGAAGAAGTATATAAGAAGAAGGTAACTTAAGTGAAGCTCCATATATACTGAATTGCTTTGCAGTCAAGCAAGCTATTGGTACAAACTGAAGTACTGGAGTATACGTAAGCACTCCAATTAATCGCTGAACCACGGGAGATTTGCCATTAGTTTAACCCAAGTGCTTTGTTTGCATGCAGTCAAGATCACAGCTGATGTGGGTGTCTCTCCCAACCCAGCAAAAAAAGGGCATTTTGTTTTCCAGTAAAAAACACTTTCACTCCTCTCATTTTTCCTCTAACAAAAAAGGGCCTAAATCTCTAGACTTGGATTATTGAGTGTTGCTAGTGGTAAAAAGGGAAGTGTGTGATGTGGAAGGGCAACCATTAGTTAGGTTGCTGCTTCTCACCATTGCCTCCATTGACTTGACCATGTTTTTTAAAAGTTGACTATCGACTCCATGCTGGCATAAAGCATAGTATAACTCCTCTGATGTTAACAACACCTGTACATATAGGTAATAATACAGCATATTTCGTTCTAACCTTTGCTTTCAGTGCCAAAATTTTCCTTACACGTGGATCACTAGTACTCACTATGTGTGGTAATCACCTCACACTTCTTTGTGCTAATCCATTCAAGTAAATTACTAGATTAATCCACGTTATTGCTATGCGCTACCACCTACTCATTGTACTTTTATTGGCATGTCTCTGCTTTCATTTTCAATGTCCTTACGCAGCCATGCACGAAGTTAAATCCATTTGTTTCCATTTTGCTACAGTATATTCATTGTTGTCGCCTCTTGTGTGTACCATCAAATTTAAGACAAGCATGTGTTGTGGCGGAGCTAGAGCAAATTTGAGAAGGTGCGCTTGCCTTGTGGGTGCGAGGATAAATAATCTGTAGGTGTAAATATAGTGAAAAAATGACTATTTCTATTGTTTTCTAGTTTTTCGTGTGGGTGCGGCCGCACCCACGCTAATGCCTATAGCTCCGCCCATTCAGGCCCCCTAAATTTGTCGCTCAATTTGAAACCCCCCATAACTCGAGTACTAAACAACACACACCTTAGTCAAAACTGGCCAAATTACTCCCCCGCCCCTCCATCAAATAAAGTTCAAAGTGACTTTAAAGGTGGTTTCGCTAATATGCATGGGACATAGATAACATATGAGCCCCACATGTCATTGTTTTTTTAAACCATGTAATGTTTTATAACATATTTGTGCTCCTAAATGATCTCAAATAAAAAACTTAAATATAAAGTTTTAGGTCTTAATGAGCACTACAATGTCAATGTATATCATTCATTCATCAGAGGTCGTTTAAAAAAGTTAGAAATTTAAATTTCAAACATAACTTAAAGGAAAGATTTGAACTTCCAAACAATCTCAAATAAAAAGTTGTCAAATACAAACTTGTAGATAACTTTAAGATATATAAATTGGGTATAGATCATGTCCATATCTAAGTATATATGCCCAAAAATGTGCCATGACCTTGGCGTTAGCATGGGCCCTATTGGGAATGACACATTTGCCATCACGGTAGGTCGGTGGCATGACTTGAGGGCTCAATCGGTCGTGTTGTGCCGCCCACTTGGATCAACCCTAGGCCTAGGAACATAATTCATTGCGCCAGCTCAGTTGGCCGAGCAAGAAAGCAATCAGTAGAGAATGGCATGTCTCGTCAAGATCAAGAGAACGCCATGCATGGAGTCGCATGTAGTAACCTTGGATCCTAGCCACTTGGAGCAGGTCTCACTATCACTAAAGGTGAAGGAGCAAGAGATCGGAGGTCAGAGAAGATGAGGTGAAGGTAGGAACCTAGAGGAGCGGTAACGGCTATAGAAGCTTGGAGGAGCGGCGGCAATGGTATGATATGAGACAGGAGAAGGTCTAAGCCGTTGGGCCCAAACGACATGCATGGGGAATAGGGAGACAAGGAAGGGATTGAGGCGATGGATGGGAATGACTGAAGGAAAAAAGTACTTGAAGTTAGGTTTTTGCAAGGTGGCTAGCTCACTTATGCATGTGTTGTCTAAGGGCCATGATGCGCTGCATATAAATTGGTCATGCTCATGCTCACGCCGCCAGATAGATTGAGGTGACGGCTCAAGCATGACACGCCATTATGGGCGTGTTTGGATCTTTTGCTTGTAACTATGTTGCCTCGCCGATCAAGAAGTCCTAGCAATTTGAGTGTATTTGGTTCCTTTGTCAGATTCCCTTGGAACTTGTGTTGGCAAAATTTTGCTGGCTTTCATGAGATAGTCAAAATGGCTTGCCTCCACGGGCGAGTTTCTAGTGGCTTGTACCCACTAAGTGAAGTGAGGTTAGGTGAGGTCACTGTGGCACCAAACGTCATGTTGTGTCGACCCAAGCACTATAGAGCCTATGCCATAGGTCATAACTTTTTCAATTATTAATTTTGAATATATGAAAAAGTTATGAATTGAGCACTTTAATGGTCAAGGGAATAGTTTGATTTGTCCAATTTTTTGAAAGTTAATTGTTTGTTTTAGGATATTGCAGTTCAGACGTGTTATTTAAATTTAACAAAAAATCAGTGGAGTAAATTGGACTTTACTCATCCAACTTCAAATTTTTAGGGCTTCTGAGAGCGATCACTGATATTACAAAAAACACATGGATGCAAAAAAAATGATTACAGATCAAATTCTTTAGGCTTTGATAACAGCTTAGGCTTGTTCAGCTGGCTCTAAATATCAGCCGAACAGGCTTATACCGTTTTGTACTGAAGCATTGACTTAGGTAGCCTGGTCCATGTAGTTACTTTCATTAATACAACTGAAGAATTAATATACTCCCTTCGTATTATAAAAGATTGTCGTTTTGAATAAGGTTTTGGTCAAACATTAGGAATATAAATCATGAATAACGTTTAAGTTGTTGAGTTTGAAAATGTGAATGTCATGTGCGAATAGATTTTTCTTGAAATATACTTTCATAAAAGTATACATATATTATTTTTAAATAAATATTTTATAGAAATATGAAGTCAAAGTCATGCTTTGGAGACCTTGTTGTCCAAAACATTTTCTTTTACAATATGGAGGGCGTGGTGAAATATCTTCAGCTCATACAATGGCATTTAATTTACTTAGCATTAAGTTAGGACTTTTTTACGTGATCTAAGAATGCTCAAGTAATTAAACATAGCAATGACGATTGCGGTTCAATTGAGAAGGTACATAATTTTTTCTAGGAAGTCACACAGGTGTCCTTTGGCATCGATTTTATAAAGAGGACATGTGACCACAGGTGTAAGTTTAGATTCAACTCGAGGCTGATGCACCAACACGCAAAAAGATTTCTACTCTAAGATTTTGGCCTGTAATGGTGGTGTAATTTACACAGGTGATTAAACTCACACAAATGGTTCTTCAACAAATGACAAGGTATTAGAAGTAGCGACAGTTGGACATTTAGAACCTCATGCGAAACACATCTAAGCAATAAAAATGAGGAGTAACTGACAAGAGAGATACTCAAAAGAGTTTGGCATGTTTCTCTCTCAAGAAAGACTATGAAGTATATCTAATCTGCAAAATTCAAACATGGATTTTGGGCACTGATCTTATGAAGGGGACATGTGAACAAAGACAGGCGTGCTAGAACCAAATGTCTCCTACTTGGCACTGAGACAGCTCCACAAGGATTATAATTATTGTACATATGGAGTAATGCAACAAACTAGGTCAGAAAACATGTAAGCTACTCATAATAAAGTCACCTTTCCATTTTCTAAAAAATATAGAAATCACATAATTTTGATTTTTTGACACATCCAATTAAATATGTACTTAAAAAGAACCCTTTTAATTTGATGGTTATTAATCGCTGCTATGATCAGTTTTCACTTTTCAGACATTCTTACTCTAATATGTATTTGTTTTTCCTAGCATGTTTTATAACAATAATTTACGTGGATCTCTGTTGGAGGCCTCCAACTAATAATATGAAGATGGCAACAGAATAAGTCAAAATCTAGCCATATCTGCTAGTCATATGGTTTTGATTTTTGACGGTCACAAAGGATTAAATATGCATCAATCAGGGGTTCATTTGATGATCAGTCGGCGCTCTATGACCAGTTATTATCTGGTCATGCAGAGTAATCATGAGGAAAAAAGAAGTCAGTTAGACTGTCATGCCATATGTTCTTGACACATCACCCGAATGACATTATTCAATCTTTATTCTGGAATACGGCAACATCGGCGTATCATACACACATTCAGGGTTATATGAAAAGTTCCATGTCGGATAATTCGAGTTTCCAAAATTGACACCCAAAAGTTGACCTGAGAATCAGTCACGTTGTGGTGTGCAGAGTTGAACACCCCTCTATCGCCTCCGCGAGGTCAGCAGAAGGCACCAAACCAAATGCATTGTGAAGTCGTCACCGGAGTATCGTCAAAATAATGGCGTCATCCATTGCTCAAACTAGAACATCTGCGCCAGTTAACTTGCGATTTGTCATTTAAGCGCGTGGGTGGTGATTTGGTTTGCTTTTCACAGTCAGAAATAGTTCACTGGAACAAGGTGTGAATTTAGTTACTGCAAAAGTAGCAACGGCAAACTGAATCTATGATCCCTGGCTATTCTCTACTGAATTTACTGAACACAGGTGAAACACACAGAGAATCAACTGAAACCCCTGCTAAGGATCAGATCAAAACAAATACAGTAGTAAACTAACAACCAACTGCAGAGACTAGTAGAAGATAGAAATAAAATGGGAGGCGCAGTGTTATGTACACTTCTACAGCATAAACTACAGTGCAGTTGTTTACGGTCGTGTCGTGTCGTGTCCTAGAATCAGCTGACCGATTGATAAGGCCAGCTGACACACCGGAGTCAAACTTGAAATTGCTTGGCATTTTACTGCCGCGTCCTTTGGACTTTGGTGTCCTTGACTTGACCTGAAACTTGTATTAGTACTACGTTTCGGCGCGTTAACAGCTTCGAATTGTATATTACTCCATTTATTTCATGCATTTATACAAGTCAAGCAAGGAAGGAACTCTGGTTGAAAGATGATGTTAACGTATATACTATATGGTTATAACAACTGAATATCTTGTATATGGTTTGCTGTGCTCTGGTTTTAGCCAAAAAAAAAAAAGTGTGTGTGGTTTGGGTGGGGGCGCAGGGTCGCCCTGTTCGCTTAGTTTATCAGCTAATTTATCAGTTACTAAAACAGTGTTTTTCTCTCACAACAAAACAACAAAAAACAGTATCGGTCAGTTTATTAGTCACCGAAACGATCACCCGAATAGGGCAAGAGGGTTAGCCATTCATGAGGCTCATTAACCAAAAGGTAATGAATTCAAATCCTAAAAATCCACAAATAAGCTGATAATACACATGCCGTGCTGACTGCTAGGTGTTAGCTGAATTCTCTCACCCTCATCCGTATGCCTGAACGTGTTTGACATACTCTTGCGCTGATCAGGATTCAGGACTAAGTACAGCGCAGCAGTGACGTAACAGCAAGATCGAACTGGCTTGACGTTGTCATAAGCATCCCACTGATGAAATAAATAAGGTACTGTGTGCCTGTCAAATAATGTTAGCACACGCATAAACATTGCACGAATTGTCTACTCAGCAACAAACAAACACGCATAAGATAGCTGAATATATGATGAAGCCGGCGCGTATTTCGCAAGTTGTACTGACTGAAACGAAACCATTCGGCACAGAGCGAGCAATAAACTGAAGAATCAGGTGGTGACCTGTGAATGTGATTACCGCCAACAAGCAATCATTCATTCAATCAACAGGGAGCGTGACCTGAAAAATTTCACAATTTGTTTAGCGGCCATGGGGCAGGGCTGCCTCCCTTCCTGGCAATATCTTAAATCTGCTGCCTGAAAATGAGCTGTGTATTTTTATGCCAAATTGTCGGATCGTTGCTGTTTGGACAAGTTGGGAAGCTAGCTAGATTGTTTGATTTTGTTCAAAACAAAGACGCTTCAGACGATATCAACAGAGTGGGTGCCAAATTAAGCTCCATGTCAATGGCGTTTTCAAGCTGGTTTAGTTTACTTGATTCAGAGGAAATGTCCCCATTCATTCGTTGCCCAGCTTCCGGAGCCTACCCCTCACGCCATGCAAGTGATGTGGACTGTGGTATATGATTACCAGTGAAGACAGTACTCATATGATCGGAGGTTTTGGAGTAACTCGGCATGCATAAATATATAAACTTAGCTTAAGACTAATGAAATATGAATGGTTTTGATGTAATCGTATCTAAGTCAGATGGTTCTGGTTTCTTACACGCTGCATGGATTAAATATTGAGAATAGATTAACCGAGTACAGAAATTTTTAAGATTTGGTGGTATTCTCAATTGGCATCAAACACCAATATATGTACAACTCGGAACTTTGTGACACTCTTGTTTTCGTAACGCTTTCATACAACATGTTACCGACATTGACATGTCCAAATTGAATGGTGGCTTAAGATTGTGACTGGCACCAACACTACACTTACTTTCCATGCAACTAGCTAGCACTATTTGGAATTGTATTTATCCTCAAGGAGATCAATACAGTATAACAGTAAATCCCCATAAGTCAACTTAATGTACTCAAGAAAATCAATCTAGTGATACTCCGAGATCCATGATTTATTTTAGGAGGGGGCAATTTAGTACATACACTTTTGTACACGTCGCCTGGAAAAGGTCACAAAGGCCACCAGATGAAATGCAAAGTAACCTAAGTTTCGTCATCTGAACAGAGTCATATATACTGCCGATGTGTTGGTCAAATGATCTTCTGCACGTCACTCGATCAGATCATCAGATGTGAAGGTCTGCATTTTAATCAACTTCAATCTGCATAGATAGACCTTTTCCTTTGGTAAACTGCAGGGACTAGCTATACCTTTTCCTTTGGTTTGCCGGTTGCCGCTGCCAGAGTTGATTGGCCATGATTCAAATCTGCAAATGCCTGGTCTTTGCCTTCCGTGTCTTTGGTCCTTAACTTGACTAGATATCAAATTAGTGCTATGTTCGGTGTCTTAACGAATTCAAATTGTTGAGTCGGATTCAGTCCACATCTGTTGGGGTGGGTGGAATTTCGTTCAAGTTCCACTCCAATTTACCCCAACACATGTGCATTGATGTCAATCCGACCACACTCAAATAAGTCATAATCCTATTTCATGCGTGGTTCCATGCAAGGAATGCAGATATGTGCTATATGCAGGGTTTGATGACCATGATTCAGTACAAGAATGCATTAACTAAAGAACTGAGTCTGTTGCTGTGGAATACCTCGTTGCTAGTTGCTACGGTTGTTCTTTTTGTTCGATATTAGGATGCTTATATATATTGTTACAGAATCATGAACAAATCAATCTGGTCTCACAGGTTATGTTCTAGACATGAATTTGGCGTAGTATATATGTACCCATGTTTGTAATTATCTAAGACTAAACACAGCACAGCAGTGACGACAACAGTAAAATGACACTGACGCTTTCCCAGTAGCAGGCAGTAGCCCTACCAAAAATATCTTCTCCAAACATGAACAAAAAAATAAAGAACATATGATGAAGCCGGCGTGCATATATATATATATTTCTCAAATCATCGAGAAGCTAGCTAGAAGCGCTACTACTTACTTAGATATTTTAATTCCTCGACAAGGACAATAAACTAAGAGCTAGATAGTTAGTTGGTGACCCAGATTGGTCGACGTGATTGAATGGGCAACCAATTAATCAAAAGCAACATGATCGACCTGAAACGTTAGTTTAGCAGCAGCAATGGGGGCAGCAGGCCTGCCTCCCTTCCTGTCCT
This sequence comes from Microstegium vimineum, assembly GCA_022036555.1. NCBI lineage: Eukaryota > Viridiplantae > Streptophyta > Magnoliopsida > Poales > Poaceae > Microstegium > Microstegium vimineum. The sequence goes on along the minus strand of CM039123.1, from coordinate 11,093,196 downwards.
GGAAATCTTCAATCTGACGCTTGAAAACGAGGAGCGAGTATATATGAATTTATTTTCTGAGGGACGAATTGCCGGTGCTCTCTGGCCAAGCTGCGAAGTCATGCTGTTTCATTTGTGTAAACCAAAGACGTTTCAGACTCTAGACACACTGTACTGCTTGAGTATCGGAGCTTGATGTCGATGGCGTTTCTATGATTTATATACTCCTTGCAGGGGAACTTTTCTCATTAGGTCTCTGCCGTGCCGAGATTGATGGGCCCTATATGCTAATTTACATACAGTAGGCTTTTTGCAGGCTCGGGTTGCCAGAATGGGCCCCCATTGATAAGTTATAATGTCTCTCATGGGCTGAGTTTCGATGAGTTCCAAATTAAGCCTGAATTACTATCACTTCTCGTACGTGTGTGCATGTGAGTATGCGTATGAACGTATGTATTTGTATTGTGATTCAAAAAAAAATACTAGCACTTCTCATATAAGTCGGTCGTCCTTTTCCAATTTTTTGTCCCCGTATCCTTATAACGTTCAATTGAACGAGAAAGTTCTCTAAAAAATGGTGCTGTGTATAAGAGGTCATTTATATCTCCTCTGAATTTGTGTTCACGTTTTCGAAAGGGAAAATTTCGAGCGACCGTGGTGCAAACTGCAGAGTAAAGAGTACATACCACAGACACCAGAGCACCCTTTTTGTACCATCAATGACTTAAATACTAATGCTACCGTAGAAACGTACAGTAACTCTAGTGATAGATGCATCAGGTCTTCAACAACATGCTTGGCCACATACTGTCTGGAGAGCCAGCAGTTCAACCAGCAATTGTTTCAGTTTAGAGACTACATGCATGATGACGAGGTACCGTTTCTCGTTTTAACTCTCCGTCTATATGGGACATGGTCTGAATTTGAGTTTTGCTCTGAATTTTGTTCCATGTGTTCAGAAGCATGTGGGGTAACCAAATGCCAAAAAATTGACCATAGCAACGCATTTTACGCTGATTTCGATCTACATTTCGAATGAGCAGATTGCCCCCCTCCGTACGTTTAGGAGACTTTAACGACGTGTTTACTTTTTTACAACAGAGATTAAAAGGTGTCAGAATATATGCATGGGTGGCCAACAAATTGGAAGTTAGATTATTGTGTGTGTAGAATCTGTGTGAGACAGGGCAGTTTCAGAAGCTGGTAGAGCTTGAGTGCCTGCGTGAGAAGAATTAATTAAACAAAAAGAAAACGAAAAAAAAACAGCCTTTGGTTGCTGCAGTTAGCAGCTTCAGGTTACCACCATGGGCCCCCATCAAGAATTCGTAGCATCTTAGCCTATCAAGTCTAGTCCACCTTCAGTTTGGATGATGATGAGGATGGCAAGTCCATAAACACAAAAAGCAGAGGCTCGTCTACTCCGGTCCTCCCAGGCCGCGCAGACAGAGATTCAAAAGTGATGCTACTCCATGACAGTAACACATATAGGAGTACTGCATTAGGACATGCGCGTCCAGACAGACAGGAGCGCAACTGTCAGTACGTCATGCAGCTAGATTTTGCGCTTCAATAATGCAGAGATGGCTGGTTGTGACAGACTTGTGAGAAGAGAGAGCACGGGTCCCGAGCTTTATCCTGATTCATGAAGCAACAACAGCTGTCCCTAAGCGACAGATCAGCGCCGCGGGGGATCTTTGCTTGCTGATGAGCTGCTGCAGTACTGCGTGCATGCCGGCCGTCGTTTTCCGTTTTCTGCTCCTACCGTTCCATCCAGGGTGGGGGACTGGAAAAGGATCTTGGAATAGTCGTAGTACAATTTTCCTCTGAAGTCCGTCTGAACCTGCACTGAACAAGAGGAGGGGTAGAATCCATTTTGCATGTTCCGAACTTAAAAGTCGCATCCATCAGTGTAGCAGCTAGTAGTGTCCTAGAGCAAGTCCAGCTTGTCAAACTTGAATGCTACGAAGGAAGGTGTTATACTTATGTGCGCTTGCATTGCAAGCGTGGATTGGCCGCATGCAGCACCAAAAAAGGGAAATCGAAGGACATGCTACTAGCTCAGAGGTGGCCATTACATTTACAGCTACTATAGCTAGCTACGAGTGGAGTGGAGTGAGTGCACAGCACATTCCTTGTGCCTAATATAAATAATAATAAATGGCATTGCGTACGTGCACATGTGTGGTGGCGGCGACTTGATCGTACGCACTCCGGCCTACTGTTGCGCAAATCTCAATTCGGCAGCTCGATCGGCTTCTCAGATGAGATGTCATGCCCATCCGGGCCACCGGCGGCAAAGCAAGCTCGGCCGGACGGATCACCAACTCACCTCACATGCCGGGGAAACATTGCATTATTCTTGAACGGCTCATAATACAGTAGTTCTTTTTCTTTCTTTCTTTATTTCAGTATAAGTAGTATACTGCTCTTATGCATTGCAGCACAATTTGCATTGGCATCAGTTATTACTAGCTACACGTACTCCTCAGTAAAACGGTGATACCCTACCGTACCGACACGAGACTCCACGGGACACAGACACAGGGGACGACACGGCGAGTTCTTGCATGCAATGCAATTGTCACCGATGGATGGGCGCTCGCGAGCCTGAGCAGGCAGGATAAGGCGGCGAATTGATGATGAAAGATCCTCCTTCCTGGCGGTGACGGTGGCGGTGGCGGTGGCGGTGGCGGTGGTGGCCGGCCGGCCCACCCGGCCCGTCCGGACTTCAATTCGCTAGCTCGCCGATCGAATGAGAGGGGGGGGGGGGGGGGGGGGGGTCGTCAGTTCGTCACTCGTCAGTAGTGCCACTCGATCGATCGCGCGCGGGATGCATGGGTCAGTGTGGCTGTTGCTGCTGCACGCACGCACGTGTCCACCGCCAGCAGTACCGTAGCCTGCCCTGCCGGACTTGTGGGGGGGGGGGGGGGGGGGGGGGGGGGGGATCGGAGGGGCGGCGGCATGTGCGCCTGTGCCTGTATGTGCATGCACACGGGTGATCCCATCCGCGGCACACCATGCATTGCAAATCAATTCGATCAGCATGCATGCAGCAGGCAGCAGCGTCTATTGCATCATGCGCGCCCGAACTACTCCATGCGTCATCTTTTTCTTCCCAAGGATGACAACGACAGTGAGCCTAGCTCACTCTTTCGAAGCCTCGATAACTCTCATTTCAAATCTACTCTAACAAGATTTAATTATGGAGAATAATGTCAATATTTATGTATGTAAGGAGTTTTTTTAGAAGTACCTTGCGAGATTTTTTTTTCTTTTTTGGAACTTTATGATTCTTGGAACCACGCATACCATGTTCGTAGCTTAAGTTTTTCAATTTCCCATCCGTATTCCGGTATGCGTTCGTTTTCGTATTCCTGTTTATGCCAATTTTGTTCCTAGTTGTTTCTGATGGCTATTCCAGTCGTTGTCCCGTTTTCACTGGTCAAATACAGTAACAGAAAAATTAAAACCTTCCATTTTCATCTCATCTCTAAGCGTACTACATACACTAATTAATGACTAGCAGCAGAGCCAAGAATTGATAATAAAGGACACCAAAAGCCATCAAGGTGGTAAGTCCTAGAACATATACTTCACATATACTCTCTCGGTCGTTTTGGACAAGATGTAAGTCAAATATTAGAAATATAAATCATCAATAACTTTTAAATTATTAAAATATTTTTATAAAAAATATATACATATATTATTATTTTATAAATATTTTATATAAAAATAAGAGGTCAAAATTGTGTTTGATAGAAACGACTCCAAGCAAACAAGACGTTACCTTATTCATATGAGAGATTAGTCTAGCATTGCCCCTTGCGGGCTGCTGGTGAATGGTTACGTCAGGAAAAAACAAGTAGTGCAGACTATATAGACCTTTTTCTTTGACAAACAAATAGTGCAGAGTATGGTACAGGGAAAAATTAAAATGAAAAAAAAAACAAAATAGTGCAGGGAAAAATAAAAAACAAAATAGTGCAGAGTATGGTACAGGGAAAAAAAATCAAAACAATAACTGGAGATGCGGGGTATCGATCCCCGTACCTCTCGCATGCTAAGCGAGCGCTCTACCATCTGAGCTACATCCCCATTTTGTTTATGGTTCTTTTTATATTAAATTTGTTTTCTTATTTCCCTTCCCAACGCAGTGATCTAAACCCTCCGCCTTTATCTGCACGCTGACACTCGACAGATCGATGGACCGGCGGATGGGGTCACTACCCGACCGCGGCACTGTTCGATCGAAGCCCCATCACACCATCAGTGTCTCTTTCCAACAAATTAAAGACATGGGCACGCACAACGTACACACACCAGGACGGATGGGATCGAATTCGACGCACGACGACGGATCGCCTGGCTACTAGCCCGGCCCCCAGACCAGAGAGGAGATCGACGCGGACGGATCGACTACGGATGCGCGCGCCGAAACGTACCCATCGAGTCCCCATCTATATATGATCTACTATCTAACAATAATAATAGTATCATGCAGGAGCTGGAAGAAGGAGGACCGCGCGCACGAGAGCCTAGCTATTATTACGATGGGCATGGCAGATCAAAGCAAGTCCATCGATCGATCCCCACATCTGCTATATATTGATTGAACCCATGCATGATGCATTGTAGGTAGGTAGGTAGGTAGGTGGGGCAAGCTAGCTAGGGCGTCTAGTCTAGCTAGCAGCAGCTCGCTCGCTCGCTCGCTTCTCCGGTACGGTTGTCGTCCTCGTAACTTGAATAGGGTCCACGTCCAACCCAGAGAGCTTCATGCATGTGACTGTGCGAGAGCTTTGTACTGCTACTTGGCTTGTTGCCCTTGTGTTGTGCCTGTGCATCGAGCAGTACTGGATCTCAACACCCGTTTCTCGACCGCCTTTCAAAGTGTTTTCATTCACACACATCTGATCGATCGAATTCCTTGTCAAAACGAAGCGCCCCGGCCGGACGGTTCTCTCAACACGCGTGCCCTTCAGCCGACCATCAGCGGCGAGAGAGCCCTGCTCGGTTTAGGTCGCGCGGCGGGCCCGCAATAAGCTTCGGCCAACGGCCCAGCCCACCCCCACAGATGAACAGATGCGGTGTCCGTCATCCGCTGCACCTGCACGGCCGGACACGCATCATGCATATGCAGCATGCTCATGTATCCGCGCCGCGGGAGTCCATACCGGCCGGGCGTTGGCCCCTGCCTGTAGGATAGGAGTAGTACGACGTGGCGGGCCACATGAACCCTCCTCGTTCGTCACACACGATCATGAATGTACTCGGCTCGGGCGTTCTAGCCTTTTCCCGGTGCATCCTAGCTCAGTCACCTTTTGACGATATGTTGTTTGTTTCGCTGAAATAATTTTCATTCGTTGAAAAATACGGTTGAAGTAATGTTAATGGACAGGATCTACAGTTCAGGTAACTTCTCTTTTGCGTCATTATTGTTCGGGTCATCGGGTGGAAATTAAATCGTGCATCAGAAGCGGCGTGTTTGTAGTAATGAATGAACGTAATAACTGCTAAGATTGCAGGTCGAGAGCCGGCTAGCTAGAAAGACTTGTGGTGTGAGCTAGTAATGGATGTTCCGATCCGTGTGGCGTCATCTAGATCCAAAACGACAGGTAATGCCGTTGTATAGGCTGGGAAGCAATGACGCTGTGAACGATTACAGACTGACGCAACCAAACATTAAAAAATGGGATCGGATATCGCTGTTGTAAACTGATGACCGACAAAATATGCCGAACCAAACAGCACCGTACGTAGTGTCTTCGCATGCGAAAAAAGAAAGGACACCTTTAAGCAAGCAGACAGATTAGTGTGGGCGGGTTGCATCCTAATAATATATCCAATGCATGTACAGTATGGTTGATTGATCACAGCGATCGACAACGGATGATAAAACGTTTCCACCCACTGGAAGAAGGCCATTGGCCCTTTTCTTTTCTTGAGAAACAAGGCAACTTCCTCCACTCATTATTATTATTCCCTGACGTGGATTAATATTGGAACGGGTGCGACAACATAAACATACACCTAGCTTACCGTACGTGATAACGTGAAGGAAGAGAACTGATTGGGATAGAATATTCTTTACTCTTGTCTGCGGCATGCGCATGCATATAACAGCTAGCGTATATAAAGACTGCCAATGACACATTTAGATGCCATACGCTACATACATATTCCTATGTACTAGTACGGAGTATGTACTTATATCATCTAACTGATCATCATTTCCATGAATCAGCAATCAGTCCCGATCCCTTTTCCTCCTACTAATCATTAGCATAACCTCACTGCCCAGTTTAATTTGCTTCATATATTGGGACATCTTAACAATCATTTTATTAGACTTTGATTACAACACTTCCAACTCATAAACTAGATGGTTTCTATGTTTATTAATTAGGGTGTCAACAAAACAAAATAGTGATTTCCGAACTAAGAAAAGCTTAGTTAGTTGGATTCTTTATGGTTCAAACTACCCACCGAAATTCAAGTCTCCAGCTTAACATACGGGTGCTCGCGGTTCTCTAAAAATATACTCCGTCGGTTCATATACATCATAATTTTAAAGATATACATGTGGGAGTAACTACACACAGGTGTAGAAAGGAATTTCCCTTGTTGAGAACGATAATAATATGAAAATTTTGGTTTTGTGAAAACGTGTTTTGTATATATGCGAATTTGTTGGAGTAATCGAGAATGTATTGGTCTCCCTGCCACTTTCCTCTCAACTTTATTCTCCTCTCGCCAGCAAGTTTTCTCTTCTAAAAAAACTTGATATTTTAAGATTTTTATGACAAATTTGTGCTCAGTTGGAATTATCCATGCATGCATATGTCCCTATTCATTGAAGGGCATACATACTAATTGAGGAATAAGCCATTAATTAAGAGGAATGTATGAAGAAGGCATAAATGCCATAATCTCAAGCTGATATGGGCCCAATCTAGTTCCATATTAAGAAGTAATATATAATGGTTAAGTCTATCATGCCCTTCTCAGTGATGACAACATCCAAGAATTTTAGTAATTATCATTAATGTAGCACGATTTCTTTTTTCTAGATTGCATCCATATAAAAATATAATGGAATTTGAAGATTTTAGAACAAATTAAGGAGCAAAGAAAAGGCCCACCATCCTTTCCTTAAACAACCTTCCTGATTGGTGCAACAAGTGGCTAGATCAGCGTCTTATTGGCCAGGCCTTGATTGGATAAACTGCCTTAATTTCTTATATCCGGGACAAATTTAAGGCCTATTTGGATACCAACAGAATTATGCATTGGATTACAATAATTTGGATTATGGATTCTAATGATAATCTAAAATGCTTGGATCTCTCCGAATTATAGTGATTGATTATTGTTTGTCAGAGTGCAAATGGCCAACAATGCCTTTGCATGTGTTTTTTTTTTTGGATTAATGGAGGATAAGGTGGAGATGAAAGTTGATGTTTAGCGTCCATAATCTCCAATTAGCTGGTGTCAGGTTGATTTACATGGTCATTGTAATATGGTCTATATATTTGTGTGAAAAGTAATATGGTGTTTTGGTTGTATTAATTTATTTAGCTCATAATCTAGCATGTTTGAATCACCATTAAATTATTTTAGCGGCCACAGATGGAATACCCGCTACTTTCTTCTTTTTAAGGAAAAAAAATCTGCCACTTTGTCAGGTCTTCATGATGAACTAGACTTCTGGAAGCCTTCTTGATTGCAGATTTGTGATCATATATATCATAGGGAGCTCGTGAGAAAAGTTCATGGCCTCACATGATGAACAACGTACCACCGAACAGTATAGATCGGGGTCATCGGGCGCATGCACAAGGCCTGATTAATTACTTGTGGCATGTGCTGTGCCCACTAGGGGAAAAAAGTGCACGCTACTGCACTAGGAGTATTAAACTCTGCACGCACGGTACTGATGACCGAGAAAGGTTGGGGGCCGGGGTCAACATGACAAATATTCGCCATTGCATTGGCAGGTGCCGGAAGGTTAATTTAAACTATGATGATCTGAGGTCGAGGGTGCTTTTGAGCGAAATATACAACATTTCTTTTCAGATAGATAACGATCAGACCAAACCACACCGTCTCATGACCCTGTGCGATGGTATATAATCCTATATAGGAAAACAACTATTTATCTATTGACAGATTTATTTGTGCTAAATCTGTCAGATTTATGTGCGTTGAAGGAATTAGGCTTCAATATACGTGTCGTTCCCCGTCGGAAATCGAGGTTCGGCGGACGGCCTCGAGGGCGTACTCGACCGGAAGAGGTGGCAGTCGGCGGATATATATCGCGGATTCGCGGGTGATTGCGTGGTCGTAGCGGGCCATCCTGAGTTCCTGACCGATTCTCCACCTACAACTTTTGCGAGTTCCTCACTACTCCTCGGTCCCGTAGCGTGACGAGCAACGGCGGCGGAAGACCTTTTTCTCACGAAGGAATTGTTTGGCAACAAGAAGCTAGCGTGCGCAGCTGAAGAAGGAATGCATGCATATATGCATGCCCTGGGGTACCGACAGATTTTGACATCAACGGATGGACAAAGAGTCCCATATTTACATAATCCTTTATTAATTTTCGTTTTTTTGTTTTTTTGTGTGTAGCGAGGACGAGATTAATTAATGCCAGAATTGTGTCCCTTTGATTGTTAACGTTTGTTTATTTATCTTGTCCTCCGGTTTATATAGGATCTTTAATTTGCAGCGTCTGTCGACGTAGCAAAAACACGAAACGTGCTCTGCTCGGAAATGTTAGTAGGCCGCCGGTCCTATTGCCACGCCTCATGCCTATGGTCTCTGCACACAGTGGTCCTGAACCCTGTACATATAGGCCCAGCTCAGCTGGGATCGGAGTCACTTTGGAGATCATGTGTGGCGTTTCCTTCAATGGTCAACTGTCTTTTTATACTCCTTCCATTTCAAATTATAAGTTATTTCAAACTTCCAAACATCATAAAGAGTCAAAACATTATAAGTTTAACCAAAGATTATAGAGACAAGCATAAAGACTTATGACATCAAATCTGAAAATATAACTAATAAAGAATTTAATGATACTTAGTTAGTATCAAATATGTTATTATCATATTATATAAATTTGGTCAAACTTTATAAACTTTGGCTCTACAAGATTCTTAGAATGACTTACAATTTAGGAAGGAGTGAGTACAATTTGGTCAGGATAGACACGATTACAAGAAGTACCACTACATATAAGTAATATAATAATAACACCATAAATTAGAGTTTACCAGTTTGCCACCAAGGTAACGAATATACAGTTAGGCGCGTAGACCCAGCTATTATTTTTGAGTTTTTATACTCCCTCTATTCTAAATTATAAAATATTTAAAAAATCTTAAAAAGTTAAATCATTTCAAATTTAAATAAACTTATGTGATAATATAATAATATTTATGACGTCAATGTAACTAAGTATCATTAGGTTCTTGATTAATTATATTTTTAATGTATGCTTATTTGATATCATCTTTATATTTTTTTGAATGTCTTATAATTTGTGATGGAGGAAGCCGTGTTGGCTTTTGAGTTTTGACTTCGCTCCCATACGCCACATGCATGCACATCCAAGTTTTTTTTGTGACCAAACGAACATCATCATGCATGCAAATTATGGAGATCGACAAGAAGCAAGCTAAGTGAGAAGCTATCTTCAATTATGACAGTGGAGAGTGTGTGGACCATTTTGAAACCTCAACCAATCGTAACTGCACAAGCCAAAACATACAGGTGTGAATCGAACTATATATCGAAGGGTTGCAACTTCCTCATAATGCAACGCCTATTTTCAATTATTCATGCATCCTCACCATGACAAGCTGGCTATTCACTTATTTCAGCAAACACCTAACGTTCTCCACCATCACGAAATTAAACGCTGTAGGGTCTTTGGTGTTGCCGGCTCCCCCGTAAATAGCTACTCTCTCCATCCTAAATTATAAGACATTTTAAGAATATTAAAGAGTTAAAATTAAAGTATCTCAAGTTTCAAGTTTGACTAAACTTATATAACAATATAATAACACTTATAATATTAACTAAGTATCATTACATTTTTTATCAATTATATTTTCATAATATGCTTATTTGATGTTATAAACTTTTATAATTTTCTCTATAATTTTTGGTTAATATGATTTGACTCTCCAAGATTTTTTTGGAATATCTTATAATTTAAGATGGAGTGGTATATCATTTTTCTAGGTGTCTTGGCTGATTCAGCCATGATAACTTTCTACCAAATTCAACATGTGTATCCTCCAACTGATGAACTGATTGCGTACACATTGTTTATAGAAAGGTGTGTATTCATTCCCCCCTGCATGATAAGAACTGAGCAAGGGGAGAGGAGGGGGGGGGGGGGGGGGGGGGGGGCATAGACACTTGGGGTGTAGAGCGTCCCTTGACCTCTCAATGGTTTACTTTTGGTGTCTTGTATATTGCGTGTCTACATTTTAGCTCAGTTACATAGTAGCAGTGTCTGAGACTTTGGATCATTCAACACATGATTTTTTGTTAACACATATATAAGGCTATAAGTCATGGTGCTTTCTTGATTCCATAGTGTTAATATAGTCTTTTTCAAATGTTAATGGGGAGGAGTTTCTCCACATAGTATTTTATTCAAAAAAAAATCCAGATAAAACCATAGAGCTTTGAGGAGTGTTACAAGATAAGAGGAATAACCTGGCGCCAATGTCTAAGGCTAGAAACATCACTCTTGGATCTAAAGTGTCCTGAAGGCCTGAAGGTTCACCGTTCCTATCTAATACCATCTCAGATCCTCCAAAGGATGAAACAACCATTATGTGTTAATATAGTCATTGTTAACACTTTTTAATAAACTTTATGAAAGGAAAAAAGTTAAATGACCTAAAATTTATTAATTTTAAACAAAGGGATTAACGAGTTAAAACCACCCGCGTCACGAAATTGTAAGGCGACAAAATAAATTCAAGCTTTAACAATCCATACGTAACACACGGATGCTTCGGTTAAATGGTTCCAATGAAAAAAAATCAACAACCGGGACATCTAAAATCAGCACGGGATTGAGCTTAATAATTAACAAGCCAGAGGAAAACATCTTTATTTGTATGTTCATCTGCCGCTCTCCACATTTGGATTGAACCACGACAAGACCGACCATTTTTGGACGGCACGACCGGGGCTTATTTGGCCTGTTCGTTTGGCAGGATTATGCACTGTTTCGGCAGGATTATTCACTGCTGGCTGATTTCTTGTGAGAGAAAAACACTGTTCCGGCTGGATTTAAGCCGGCTGAAAAGTCAAGCGAACAGACTGTCACCGCTACAAATACAATCGTCCTTTTGGTTTTCTTTTTTTGAAAAAAGTAGTCGCCCAAATTTGAATGGTCCGCAGCGCAAGCAACCCCACCGGCCACCGGTCAGGCGGCCACCGCCGTGCCCGTGCTGCTGTCATGTGGCACACGGGGACCGGACCGGACGACTCCTCCCGATCCGCAGATTGCGATTGCGCCCAGCCGGCTCTCCAGTCCAGTCTCCCCGGTGCGGTGGCGGCACCGAAGGAAAAAGAAAAGAAAACTGGGCGAGGAAAACAAGGGAGCGACGACCTGTGCCTTCCCGTGGCTGGACATCCCAAAACAGTGCGAGACGTTGGACCCCTACCCAGTCAGAGACGGAGGTCGGTATTTGTAGTTACGTACTACTACTACGTATAGTATGTTTTGTTTCTTTCCTGACAGCTCCTGCAGTATTCTGCCACGTAGCAGCAGTATTTTATTTTACTACAACTGTAGTACTCTATCTATTGGAGCAGGGCTCCGAAATCCTGGAGAGGTACACGTGATATTGGCGTGGGTTTTTGAGCAGCGAAATGACACTCTAGCCCTCCATGTGCGACCATGCCAGTGGTTGCTGCTCAAAAAGCACGGGCTGGGCGCGTCATTTCGCCAGGGCGGTTAACCGGATCACGTGCTAGAGGCCGGTGAGCACAGCACTCCCGCTCCGATTTGTGTTGGCGGGGCCCACGTGTCATCGAAACAGCAGTAGTACGTGCCAATTAAAAGTTGCGTCGCGGGCCTTTTAGCTGCTCGATCTGGTAAATTGCGAGGGTGATCAGTACCAGATACTCCTTACTCAGAGAGGGTGTGGTTAAGCAACGAGCGTAGGTTGTAGTACTTGGCACCTCCCTTTCTAGTCAGGACCAACCTACGACGACCCATGGCATGTGAGAGCTAAACATAAGTCCTACGTAACATTTATTGTTTAGACGAGTTGAGCTTGCTACTCTTTATATTATATCTAATTGCTGACCGTACTGATCCTAAATTGCATAAGTTATTAATATTAAGCAAGCAATCTTGATCTCAAACAGTCGGTGTCTTGCAAGGGGGTTATGTTTCGTGGTACAACTTTTTTTTTTCCTGTGAATCTGCTATAGCATGAACTCACGTGCTTCATCCGTTCCTAAAATAGTTGTTGTTCTCATTTTTTGAACAATATCTTTGAACAATTTAATTTAAAAAATATTATTATTTATGCTATATAATTAATATTATTAGATAGACTGTCAAATATATTTTTATAATAAATTTATTTAAAGATACAGATGTTGCTAACATCTTTTATAAATCTAGATAAAAATACGATAGAAAAAATAATAGTTATTTAGAGACGGATTGAGTACCTTGTAAGCCCACTCAATCTCAGACTCGGTGCAGTTTGAGAAGAAATAACAATGCCAAAGTTTCATCAAATGACAGTACTTATCTCGCAAATTCTGCAGACTCGAAGGGCTATCCTGCATTTCTCAGTGCAAAGTTACGGCACACGGGCGGGCGGGCGGGCGGGCGGGAGCGCGCTCTGGAATTGGCGTAGCCGTTAGCGCCGTTAACGCCGAGCCCGGCAGCCGTTAGCCACCAGTTCCTGACCCGTGCTGCTGCTCCCACTCGCTTTTTTCTGGATCTGACGAAGCGGCCGAATTACGTGCGCCATGTGGCCGATTCAAAACCTTCCCCGATTGAAGCAGCCTCCACTCCACCCACCCGCGGCCTGCGCCGCTGCACCCATTTAAATTTAAACATTTTTTTTTGAAAAACCACCCCCCACGAAATTCGCAGGCCACCTTAATTCCCATTCCCATTACATTAAATTATTTTATTTCTCCCGACCCAGCCCGCTTCTGGGTGCTGTCTGCTTCCTTCCTTCCTTCTCTCTCCTTTCTCTCCTCCAGCGACAGAGACAGGGAGGGAGGCAGAGGAGGCGTAGCAGCTGCGGAGGCGGCCCGCGCGATTCGCGTCCGGTAGGGGTGGTCGGGCTCGCGGCGCCTCTCTCGCCATTCCTGCGGTTGCGCGAGCGGGTTGGCAGCCAGTGAGATCGGCGGTTGTTTTTGGTTTTTTTTTTTCACCCCCGGCGGTTTTTGGGAGGTGTTCTGCTGGGTGCGAGCGTGGATTGGCGACGGGCGGAAGGGGTTTCGCTTCGGGGTCGATTTGAGGCCGTCGGGGCGGAGATCCCGCGGGGACCTGCGGTTTCTTCGCGGCCCGTGAGTTGGATTCCTGGCGCGGCGGCGCCGCCCGGCCGGCCGGCGAGACGATGGCGTCGGTGTCGGTGCGGAAGTCCACGGCCCTGCGTGCGCGCGGCGGGCCCAGCAAGCTGCAGCCGGCGCGGTCGATGCCGCTCGACTACAGGTACTCTGCCGGGGCCTCGCCGCCCAACGGCGCCGGTGGCGGGCCGGCTGCGAACGGCGTCGGGCGCCGGGCGGCTGCCGCGGAGGCAGAGAAGGAGGAGAAGGAAGGGGAGGTGGTGCGGTTGGAGCGGGACGACGCCGACTCGCCGTACAGCTCCAAGGCGGCGACAGCGGAGGAGGAGGAGGTGGGGGAGAGAGGCGGAGGAGGAGACGAGGCGGATTCCGCGGCTGCGGCGACGCCAAGGCGATTGTCGCCGAGGGCAGCGGCGAGCCCCGCGGCAGGTGACGCCAGGTGGAGTGACACCAGCTCGTACGGCGCTAAGAAGGTGGGCTGTCTCCCTTCCATTCTGATGCTTTTGAAATGTCGGGGTTGAGAATTCAGAACATTGGGGAAATTGTTTTGGTGAAACAATGGCAGATGCGATACTGACTGGTACTTTGATAGAAGGATATGTGAAACTAAGCGCTACTATAAGATATGCTAATCACCATTTGTTGTTTTTGACACGTTCAAAGGTGTGAATTTGTGCCCTTTAGGTTGATTTTGCATGGCAAGTAAGATAATAGATAATGCAGTTATCCTGAGTGTTTAGGTAATTTTGTTTTTTTTTTGTTTTCTGTGAACAGAATTGCTTCAATAGTTCTATCATTCTAGGTCATTATTGCGATGCGATCTGTATGCACCTTTCTCCTAGCAACCTCAAACCTGTGTAGCATAAATGGGACATGCGGAAGTGATCTTTCTTCTATGATGTCAACAAGGATATTTACCATTTTATTACTGCAAAACACCTTTTTCCTTCCAACTCGAAAGATTTAGACAAACTTTAGTGTTTCCTACTACATTTTACTCTTCTAGTAATAAACATTTCAATAACTGTAGCATGTTAGAACCTACAGAAGCATCTGATTGGTTATTCAGATTTTATTTTCTGGAACACAGTTATCCAGTTTCCCCACCTGTTGATATTCTACATGACACATCGTACCCCCTTGTTCGCTTGGCTTATCAGCCATCAAAACGGTGTTTTTCTCCCACAAGAAAACAGCCTCAGCCTATCAGCCACCGAAACAATCAAGCGAGCAGGGACATGCGAACCGAGCTTTTTGGAACTATCGCAATTTCTGTCGTTTCAAGCAACTTGCATTTGGACACCTCTCCTCGCTTGAATTACAACGTGAATTCTTATTGTACCCTATACGTGTTGCAGAAGCATAGAGTTTTTTGTCAGCTTCCGAATGGTGATTGGACATTGTGCACAGTACTTACAACCTCTGGTGATGAGTCTGTTCTAAAGGTTTCTGAAGGGAAAGTAAGTTGCAGATTTCTTTCTAGCCTGTTCTATAATAATCAACTAAAGTATGGTCATTTGATCCCTTGCCCTACCCTTTTAAGGTACTGAGATTGAAAACAGATAGTCTTCAACCTGCAAATCCTGAAATTCTTGATGGAGTGGACGATCTTATGCAGCTAAGTTATCTAAGTGAACCATCAGTACTGTACAATCTGCAGTACAGATACTCCCAGGACATGATTTATGTAAGAACTGATGTAACCTTTTTCTTTTCTCATAGAGTTCATTTGATGGCTTTATTATTGATATTTACATATCGTAACGTAGACTAAAGCAGGTCCAGTTTTGGTTGCTGTCAATCCTTTCAAGAAAGTTTCACTGTATGGTAACGAGTACATTGATGCATATAGAAATAAATCAATGGACAGTCCACATGTTTATGCAATAGCAGATGCAGCACTTCGTGAAATGAAAAGAGGTCAGTCCACAAATGTTGATGCAACAATCTTGGTTGTCCAGCTAAATTTGTGCCTAACTAAGCGTTCTATTCCTTTTCAGATGAAGTCAACCAATCAATAATTATAAGGTGGGCAGTTTTTTTTTAATGAGATATTCTTAGTGTAATAAGGCCCTGTACTTTGATGATAGATGATGGTAAATAGAGCTTCAGAATGTTTTCTTTTTCAAGAATGACACTGTTCATTTATACTAGTTTTCCCATTAGCTGAACTGAAGAAATAGTAACCTGTCCATCCAAGTGTATTTTACCTGTATTGTTCATTAATTTTGGACCCTAAGGATCCTGTTGAGAGGATTAAAAGATTCGTTGGTTTTTGGTTTACTAAAATCATGATGTGAGTGGTCTTCAAACAGATGGAATAAGCATTGGCTCATGTACCCTTTTCATTATGCGGTTCACTTGGCATAAGAAAAAAAATGTACATCACTTGTCTCGAACACCGAAAATGTAGCTTTCATGTGGTGGAATGTTTTACTTCAGGGCACAAGTTAAAGTATGTTTTCTATGTTAGTTTGTTGAGGTCATTTGAGATATTGATTGCATTAATATTCTAGAAGCACCCTTATTAATTATGCGAAGAGGTGATGCCATTTTTATTATTTTGATACAGTGGTGAGAGTGGAGCAGGAAAAACAGAAACCGCAAAAATTGCTATGCAGTATCTAGCTTCTCTTGGAGGTGGAAGTGGTATTGAATACGAAATTCTTCAGACCAATCCAGTACTCGAGGCTTTTGGCAATGCAAAGACATTGAGAAATGATAACTCAAGTCGTTTTGTAAGTTCTATTTTTTCTTGTGTGTTCACTATACTACTCCTTCGAATGAAGACCGATCCTTATTCTCAATTGCAGGGAAAGCTTATTGAAATTCATTTCAGTACCACTGGAAGAATATGTGGCGCCATGATTCAAACATGTATGCAGCTCTATCAAATCCCCTTATGTATCATTAATATTTGCTGGTTTCATATTAAATTTCTAACTATGGTTGCTTAATTTTTCTGATTATCTTGTTGCATGGACAGTTTTGCTTGAGAAGGTAAGTTCAAATCTTATGTTTGTCCTTAGAAAAATAGACTACTATATCATTTCACAGCTATTAGTCTAATATGCCTTTTTTCACCATGGCAGTCCAGAGTTGTACAATGTGCAGTTGGTGAGCGATCCTACCATATATTTTATCAGCTGTGTGCTGGTGCACCTGCGTCTCTAAGAGGTAAATAGTCTATTGAGTATGGTGACATCTAATTATATCCTTCTAGCAATTCTGACTTGTTCTATTTTAGAAATTTCTATTATTTGTTTTGCTCACTTTCCAGCAGAGATTATTCCTTCATAATTCTTAATGGAAAATCCATGTTCCTCACTTTTCCTCTGCATAAGCCATGATTTGATCATATAAATTTCTTTATTATGTTTTTTATACAGAGAAGTTGAATTTGAAAAAGGTGGAGGAGTACAAATATCTTAAGCAGAGCTGTTGCTATTCAATTGCGGGTGTGGATGATGCCCAAATGTTTCGAACTGTGACGGTACAATGTTTTTATACCTCATTCTACAGAACAAGCTCGTTCGTGTGTTTTTTCTGTACTTTGCTCCTGTGATGTTTGCTGATTTCTTCTATTTTAGGAAGCTATGAACATCGTTCATATCAGCAAAGAGGACCAAGAGAATGTTTTTGCAATGGTCTCTGCTGTTCTATGGCTGGGGGATGTTTTGTTTACAGTAATTGACAATGAAAATCATGTTGAAATCATTGTAGATGAAGGTAAAATTTCGTTTGAACTCAATAACTTTGTGTTCTTTTAACAGTCTGAATGTTTCTTCATCCCCTCATTGTACTAATTTTGTTGTCTGTCATTTCCTAATCTCCATTTCAGCAAATTTACTATAGTTTCTGTCTTTTGCACATCATTCTGAATAACACCGTCCATTGGATTCTGTTCTACCTTGTTTTATTTGCGGTTTCAGAATCCTGAAGTTTGAAATTGCTCCATTACAAAAATTGAATACGATGTTTTACCATTTGAAACAATTTTTTGTACTAGTGTGGAATTTTCAATGATTTCTGATGCCCTGCTTTTAAAGATTTTGGGAAAACTAGTTTACTAAACTAAGCTCTGCACTGTAGTCTTGAGCTATGAGTGATATATATATATATATATATATATATAGCAAGTGTATATTAGGCAAGTCCACAATCAGTGTGATTAGCACACAATCAGTGTGATTAGCACCTGCCATATACTGCTTGTATACTCTGCCATATTGGCCATATATATATGAAGGTCACCCCCCCATGTTGGGTGTGTGGTGTTTCCCCAATCTCTGCTATTCTACATGTTATCACAGACCGAGATCAATTAGATCCCGGACCTTCTGCTTCCGCCTCCTTCCTCCCCACCTCTCTCCTAGGCGCTCCCCCTCCCTGTGGCAGCATGTCTCCCAACCCCGTCGATGCCTCGGCCACAGCAGCTGCAGCCGCTGCTGCACCTCCACCACCACCGCCGCAGGCCATCGTCATCCACCCCTACACCGCCGTGAACGTGAAGACTCACATTCCGGTGACCCTGGAGCTGAAGAATCCCAACTTCACCAAGTGGGCTTCGTTCTTCAAGTCCTTGTGTGGGAAGTTCAACCTTCGGCCCCACATCGACGGGCCAGATCCTCCAGCTGCTGATCCATCGTGGGACATTGCTGAGTGCACTGTCCGCGGCTGGATTCTCAACACCGTCGACGACTCGGTTCTCGATCTTGCCATCACCGACGAGAACCAGTCCGCCCGCGAGTTGTGGATGGCAATTCAGGGCCTCTTCCGCTCCAACCGCGCACCACGGGCCGTCTTCCTGCTTGAGGAGTTTCACTCCCTGAAACAGGGTGACTCGACGATTGACGAGTACTGCCAGCGCCTCAAGATCAAGGCAGCCGCTCTTCGGGACGTCAGCCACACCATCGAGGACTCCCAACTCGTCCTCAGCCTCCTCCGCGGTCTCAATCCGCGCTACACTGCCACCGCCGACGACATCACCAACTCCACGGAGCTGCCTTCCTTCTCCAGGGCGTGAGAAATGCTCTCCCTCAAAGAGCTGCGCCTCGCCAACGACGAGAAGACCACGGCTGCATCTGCCATGGTGGCCGCCTCTGGCTCCACCTGCACTTCTCCAGGGTGCCGCTCCTCCTCCTCTGTGGCCACCAGCGCTGCTCCCAAGGTCTATGGGAGCAAGAAAGGCAAGGGCGGCAAGAAACAGGGCGGCTGGCGCGGCCAAGGCAATGGCGCTGGCTGGCAGCAGGGCAACAGCGGTGGACAGCAAGGGGGCAACCGCCCCATGGGGCCCTGGTTCTACTACAACCCATGGGCCTCCTAGGGCGGTGCTCCCTCAGGCGGCGGCTGGCAGCAGGGCGCCCAAGGCGGGCGCAACCAGGGCCTCATGGGTGCAAACCCACAGGCTCACTTCGCTGCACCTCCGCCTCCTTCCCAGATGTGGGATCAGGCCGGCCTCATCGCCGCCCTGAACCAGATGGCGCTCCAGAACTCCGGCTGGGTCATGGACTCCGGCGCCACCTCCCACATGCACAACACGGATGGTATACTGCTTTCCCGTCAACCCTCCTCCATCCCATCCATTACTGTTGGTAATGGTCACCACCTTCCTGTATCTTGCTCCGGCACCTCCACATTACCTTCCAACACTTCCTCCTTTTCACTTCGCAATGTTCTTGTTGTCCCCTCTCTCGTGCGCAACTTACTTTCAGTTCGCCAATTCACTCGTGACAACCATTGCACTATCGAATTTGACGCATTTGGTTTTTCTGTTAAGGACCTGCGGACCAGACGCGTGATTCTTCGCTCCAATAGCTCAGATGGCCTCTACACCGTCCCATAATTCCATCTTATGTAATAAGTCAGCTCAGACTCTGTCATTCATGTCAACTTGGCAAGCATGTGCGGCTGCCATTTGGAACCTCTAGTTCAGTTTCCTCTTCACCTTTTGAGCTTATTCACTCTGATGTTTGGACTTCCCCGGTCGCTAGTGTTGCTGGTGCGCAGTACTACCTTGTCATCCTAGATGACTTCACCCATTTTTGCTGGACTTTCCCTCTAGTCCGCAAGTCCGAAGTAGTCACTCACATCACTAATTTCTGCGCCTATGTCCACACATAGTTCAGCCTACCTGTCAAGGCTGTACAGGCTGATAATGGCACAGAGTTCATCAATAATGCCCTCACCACCTTCTTCGCCTCCAGTGGCATTCACTTACGACTCTCCTGCCCTTACACCTCCCCTCAAAATGGCAAAGCTGAACGCATCATTCGTTCTCTGAACGACATTTGTCGCACACTGCTCCTCCACGCTCACATGCCACCCAAATACTGGGCAGAGGCGCTAGCTACAACCACCTATCTCCTAAATAGGCGTCCCTGCTCAGCTATTGGCCATAGAGTCCCTTATGAGCAACTCCACCAGCAGCCCCCTGACTACACCTCTCTTTGCGTTTTCGGTTGCCTCTGCTATCCCAACCTCACAGCCACCTCTAAACAAGCTCGCACCTCGCTCCACCGCTTGTGTCTTTCTCGGATACCCCTCTTCCCATAAGGGTTACAGGTGTCTCGACCTCACCACTAGACGGATCATAATTTCCCGTCATGTTGTCTTCGATGAGACTCAGTTTCCTTTCAGTTCTGACACCACCAGTGCGCTGCCTAGCTCTCTGGACTTTCTTTTTACAGGACCTGCCGCGCCGGTGCTCCGCACTGCTGCCACTGCACCCCCTGCGGTAGCTCCATCGCTCGCCGATGTTGAGCAGCCGCGACACCGAGCTCATTTGGAGGAGCTCGCTGAGGACCCAACCATCCTACAGATTGGCCCGGTCCTCCCACCTGCTCCGGCTCAGCCTGCTCCAGCTGGCCCTCCACCCCTACGGGTCTACACTCGGTGGCGTGATGGTACTCTTGCACCGGGGCGTGCTGGCGAGCTGCCATCTCCACCAGCGCTGGCAGTTCCCCCGCTGGCGCCCGCTGCTGCTGTACAGCCCGCTGTTGCGGTCCAACCTGCTGCTGCTGTACAGCCGGGTCCGGTTCCTGCTGTTGCTGTACAGCCGGGTCCGGTTCCTGCTGTTGCTATACAACCGGCTCCGGTTCCTCCTACATCGAGCCGCCCAGTGACACGTCTCCAGACGGGCTCGCTGAAGCCTGTGGACCGCTACGGATTCCCGCCGACAGCACACGTCGTCACCGCCTTCACCGCCTCGCCGGTTCCTCGGGACTACCGGGGGGGCCTTGCCGACCCCCAGTGGCGCGCAGCCATGGCTGAGGAGTACAAAGCTCTTGTCGATAACGACACGTGACGACTCGTTTCCCAGCCCCCAGGTGCCAATGTGGTGACAGGCAAGTGGATCTTCCGGCACAAGTTCCACTCCGATGGTACCCTGGCTCGTCACAAGGCTCACTGGGTCGTTCGCGGCTTCACCCAGCGCCACGGCATCGACTACGACGAGACGTTCAGCCCCGTCGTCAAGCCTGCTACCATTCGGGTCGTCCTCAACATCGCCGCTTCTCGTCAGTGGCCCATCCACCAGCTGGACGTGAAGAATGCCTTTCTTCACGGTCACCTGCACGAGACGGTCTACTGTCAGCAGCCCCCCGGCTTCGTCGACCCGGCGCGCCCCGACGCTGTCTGTCTTCTCCAGCGCTCCCTCTACGGCCTCAAGCAGGCACCACGGGCGTGGCACCAGCGCTTCGCCACGTACGTCCGACAGCTCGGCTTCGTCGCGTCTGCCACCGACACTTCCCTCTTCGTCTACACTGAGGGTGGTGCCTGTGCCTACTTGCTGTTGTACGTCGACGACATCGTCCTCACAGCTTCCTCGGATGTTCTGCTCCGCCGCATCATCGATCGCCTTCACTCTGAGTTCGCCATGACGGACCTTGGGGAGCTCCATCACTTCCTGGGGATCTCCGTCACTCGCTCCTCCGACGGGCTCTTCCTCAGCCAAAGGCAGTATGCGGTGGATCTTCTTCAGAAGGCGGGCATGGCCGAGTGTCACTCGACATCGACGCCTGTCGACTCTCGTGCCAAGCTCTCTGCCACGGAGGGCGCTCCCGTCGCCGACCCCGCCACGTACCGGAGTCTCGCCGGCTCACTTCAGTACTTAACGCTCACTCGCCCCGACTTGGCGTACGCTGTACAACAGGATTGCCTCTTCATGCATGATCCGCGCGAAGCTCACCTTGCGCTGATCAAGCGCATACTTCGGTATGTGAAGGGCACGCTGTCGGCTGGCCTCCACATCGGCACTGGGCCTGTCGACAAGTTGATTGCCTACTCCGACGCTGACTGGGCAGGGTGCCCCGACTCCCGCCGCTCCACATCAGGCTTCTGCGTCTTCCTCGGGGACAGCTTGGTATCCTGGTCATCCAAACGGCAAACCACGGTGTCCCGGTCCAGTGCGGAGGCCGAGTACCGGGCTGTTGCTAATGTGGTCGCAGAGTGTTGTTGGCTTCGACAGCTCCTTCAGGAACTTCACATTCCCTTGAAGGTCGCCACTGTTGTCTACTGTGACAACGTCAGCGCTGTCTATATGACAGCCAACCCGGTCCACCACCGCCGTACCAAGCACATTGAGATCGACATCCATTTCGTCCGTGAGAAGGTGGCTCTCGGCGAGGTTCGCGTTCTCCATGTGCCGTCCAAGCATCAGTTTGCTGATACCATGACAAAGGGGCTGCCGATTCAGCTATTTGAGGATTTTCGGTCCAGTCTCTGCATCCGGATTCCTGACGCTTCGACTGCGGGCGACTGATATATATATATATATATATATATATATATATATATATATATATATATATATATATATATATATATATATATAGCAAGTGTATATTAGGCAAGTCCACAATCAGTGTGATTAGCACCTGCCATATACTGCTTGTATACTCTGCCATATTGGCCATATATATATGAAGGTCACCCCCCCATGTTGGGTGTGTGGTGTTTCCCCAATCTCTGCTATTCTACAATGAGGTCCCATGTTAAAAACTATCCTGATTTTTTTGCTACGGTCAAGACTGATCAATAGCTCAGTTTATGGATGCTCCATTTCAGAGGCTGCCCACCCAAGGTTGAAACTTGGTGTTTCTAGGTTGTGTGAATACCTTCCTAAGGCCTTGTTTGGATGCGCATGTATCTCCCTCAAACCACATGTGTTGGAGTGTATTTGAACTAATATACACTTCAATCCACTCTAATCCATGTGGTTTGAGAGCGATACATGCGCATCCAAACAAGGCCTAAAGAGTTTTTACCCACCATGTCAAACTGGTTCCTTATCATAAACCTTCTGAGATTATTTACTACCTGGAAATTTGGCGTTGCGACTGTAATACATATGTTTGGACAGATTGAGCCTCAACACAGAACTGTTGATTTATGATTAGAGTTTGTTTTTGCCAGGATGAGATTTACTGTGACAGATTGCATGTGCATAAAACTTGTTTCAAGGAGTCTGCCTAAAGATGTTTTGGAAAACTGAACACAAATTAGCAATTGGTATCACTACAAGGCACTGCTATGTTTTTTTTTTTTTAAAAAAAAATGTCGTTCTATTGCAGCTTCAAAAACGGCTGCAGAACTTCTTGGCTGCAGTATTGAAGATCTCAATTTAGCTTTGTCAAAGCGCCACATGAAAGTCAATAATGAAAACATTGTCCAGAAACTTACCCTTGCTCAGGTTTGTTGTTTACCAACTTATGGTAAACTATCAACTGTAGTTATAGAAAGTACTATAATTTGTATATCTGATGCATCTGCCCTTTTAAATATTTCAGGCAACTGACACACGAGATGCTCTGGCCAAATCAGTCTATGCCAGTTTGTTTGAGTGGCTTGTAGAACAAATTAATAAGTCTCTCTCAGTTGGCAAACGTCGAACTGGGAGATCTATCAGTATTCTTGATATTTATGGCTTTGAATCATTTGATGTAATGTACCTTTTTTTTACCTAAAGTCATCATATATTAAAATGCATATAGTTTAATCGTGACATTATCACATTTGCAGAAGAACAGTTTTGAACAATTCTGCATTAATTATGCTAATGAAAGGTTGCAACAACATTTCAATCGTCATTTGTTTAAGCTCGAGCAAGAGGTAAGTTATTTTTTATGTTTCAAATGTGCAGAATCTGTTTTCTCAAGTTGCAATTCTTTTAATCAATTGGGTCAGGTTAAAAAAGGTCTCACTTCTATCATAATTCTTGTGGCTTGGTCAATCTGAAATCATTGCAATCGCTGCGTGTTTGATGGGATTACCCTCAACCTGAATGGTGTTTTGTTGCTCATTAGAGAGGAGTTACTTCATTGGAGTCTGGCTGGGGCTAAGAGGAATTTCTCATCTCCTCGCTCTAGTGCCAAGTGCAAATGAGGACTCTCTTTCTCGGTCGAGCTCAAGTCTTTTTTGATGTAATAGGCGAGCAGTGGTTTTTTGAGTTAGGTGCAGTGTGTGCGGTGTTGTTGTTTGGATTTTTGGGGTTTTATACCCCTTTTCTTCTTCTTAATATATAACGATGCGCAGCTATCTTGCGTGTTTGAGAAAAAAAAACATTAAAAGGTGTGATTTTTAGAATGATGGTTCATTTATTATGTCATGAACTAATTTTATTCTTAAAGCAGCTTTGTTTCTTTGTTATGTCCATCCCATGGTTAATTATGTAATTTTGAACAGTAGTATTATCACAAGCTTATTGTGCTTCGCAAGCTTATTATTGCGCTTCTTTTGGGTGTTCTAGGCAGAAATATGAAATGTGCTTCTAGAATATGCTATTGTGTTATCTAAGTGGAAAATGGTGTACATGAAATGTCAAATGTTACTTATTCATGCTATTTTTTAATACTGTCAAACACTCTTAAGAATTAATTTATTTCTATGAACAGGAATATGTGGAGGATGGCATCGACTGGGCAAAGGTTGACTTCGAGGATAATCAAGACTGTTTGAGTCTCTTTGAGAAAGTATGAGCCCCTATATTCTTTTCACTGATGTTACTAGCTAATGATAATATGGGTCCACAAATTCTGGAGATTCATTATTTAGCTTTTAGCAATCCTTTTTTCCTCTCAACCATAGTGGAAGCTGGACGGTGTTCCTGGCTTTTGAACTTCATTTAGGTAGGAGAGTAATTAATCCCAACTGTCCAGAGGTTCAAACCTGGGTGGGCAACTGGGCGTTCCCTCAACTAGGGACTCTACCAACTGAGCTACGTTCGTTCTCATGTAACATTTCTTGTTCTGGGAGGAAACAAATCTGCAAAACTTCTTTAAGATAGTTTTTTTTCCCTATTTTATTTCTCAATAAGAAAAGTTTTTTTTCCCGATTTTATTTCCTAATCCTAATAAGCAAAGATAAGTGCTACTACCTGCTAGGATGCCTAGTCCATTATTGATGAGGGATAAAAGAAAAAAATTGTTGACCTTGTAATCTTGCATGCTTTCTTTTGTCTGAAAAAGTATGGTATATTAGAAGATACGAAGTAAATATTTGTTTGTTTAAAATAATATTTTTCAAAGTGAAATTTTCTAGGAAGAATGTGTCCAAATGGCTGGCTGGGTTTTTGCGAGATCTCTTGACCTCTCGTACTATTTTCCTTCTGAATGAAATGACATGCGGCTCTGCTACTTTGTTGGAGAAAAAACAATGTGTCAAATGGCTGAAAGCTAAGTCTATGAATTTTGGAATACTCCAGTCTGCAGTCTGCAGTCTGCAGATATTATTGTTAGATATAAGTTGGTCCTATGGAGCTTTACCAAAACTTTGGTGGCTTTATGAACCTGGACAATATTGCAAAGTAAAAGGAGTTACTGGCTTATCAAACCATGATGGTAAAGCAAGGTTATGGCTTAGAGCCAACATACATAGACCTGATAAATATTACAGTAAAATGGCTGATATATCAAACCAAGATGATAAGGCATATTAAATCAATAAGACTTGCACAATTCATACTTTTGTATTATCATGTTTCATAATTTCATTAACAGGATCTGAAAACTTGGAGAAGTATCATAATTTCTCTTGCTTTGTATATCTTGCAAACTTGACCTGCAGCCATGTAGTAATATATATATTCTTGCTGTCTAACATTCTTACTTAATACAGAAACCACTGGGGTTATTGTCTCTGCTGGATGAGGAATCTACTTTCCCCAATGCCACAGATCTTACTTTTGCAAACAAGCTTAAGCAGCATCTTAACTCGAATTCTTGCTTCAGAGGAGAAAGAGGCAAGGCATTTGCTGTCCATCACTATGCAGGAGAGGTCAGATGTTGCTATATATTCACTGTTACTTTTCACAGTGAACAATAGTTTGCTTTCTTTCATCTTTATTTTACCATTCATCATCATTGGTTCTTATTCTTGATAATCAGGTGGCTTATGATACCTCGGGTTTTCTGGAGAAGAATAGAGATTTATTGCACATGGACTCGATTCAGCTCCTTGCCAAATGCAAAACTTCTCTGCCACAAATGTTTGCATCTAAGATGCTATCTCAATCAGATAATTCTATGTCTGTTCCATATAGATCAAGTGCTGCTGATTCTCAAAAACTAAGTGTTGCCATGAAGTTCAAGGTGTAGTTTTTGCTCTCCCAGAAAGAGCCACTCTGCTAGATCTTGATTGAATCAGAAAAGTTTAATTGACAATATGTGCAATTTTTGCAGGGTCAACTGTTCCAACTTATGCAAAGACTGGAAAGTACAACACCACACTTTATTCGCTGCATTAAACCAAATAATTTACAACTTCCTGCAATTTACGAACAAGGACTTGTGCTTCAACAACTTAAATGCTGTGGGGTTCTTGAGGTTGTCCGGATTTCAAGATCTGGATATCCAACAAGAATGACTCACCAGAAGTTTGCTCGGCGGTAAGTTAACTCTTTGAACAACTGCAGTAAATTTCTGCCAATGTTTTTTAATAGAAAAGTTAATACCTAATTTCATCAGGTATGGCTTTCTTCTTCTTGAGGATGTTGCATCTCAAGATCCACTCAGTGTTTCAGTTGCAATTCTTCATCAGTTCAACATTTTACCTGAGATGTATCAAGTTGGCTACACAAAGTTGTTCTTCCGAACTGGTCAGGTTAGTTGTTCTATTTATTCAATTTCCTGGCAATGGCCACATTAGAAACTAAATCTATTGCTTTCCTTACATGTTTATAGACCATTCGTTGCCCTGGATTTTTTTTATCTTTATATGTATGCTCAAGCTATTTTTGTTAAACATTTGGCGAAAATAATCTTGTGTTACTGTGTCCTGTGATATTGGGCTTAAGATTGGCAAACTTGAAGATACTCGGAATCGTACTCTGCATGGTATTTTAAGGGTTCAAAGCTGTTTCAGGGGGCATCAAGCCCGTCATCATGCGAGAGAACGAACAAGAGGAGTTTTGGCTCTTCAATCATGTAAAGTCTCCTAGATTACTATCTTAACATATTTTATTTTATATTCTTGTTGAATTTTTCTTCTTTAAGTTTACCGTATGGATTGGACCTACTCTTCTTAACTTGCAGTCATTCGTGGTGAGAATGCACGACAAATTTATTCCTCTTTGTCGAGGAAACATAGAGCAACAGTTATTTTGCAGAGAAATGTGAGATGTTGGCTTGCAAGAAGGTATTTCATAAATCTCCGGAAGGCCTCAGTGATAATACAGTCTGGTACGAAGATTTTTTATCATCCCTTTATAGATGTTCATTGGAGGGAAACGATTATCTGACACTGTTTCCATGTCTTCCTATGTTGGAAAATATATAGGTATTCGTGGCAGTCTTGTTCGAAGATGCAATGGCAATATTGATCTAATAAACGTGCTAAGAGAGTTTGAATCAAAACAGGTACAATAAGTGTGCCACTGACAGTCATATCATGACATCCTCCTTGGAATGTGTTGCTTCGTTCTTAAATAATTCAAACTGGCCTGAGTTTTACATTATTAATATTCTTTCAGGAGGCAGAGGGTGACCAAATTTTGATCAAGGCATCAGTCCTGGCTGAGTTACAGAGGCGGATTCTAAAAGCCGAGGCCACAGTTCGTGAAAAGGATGAAGAGAATGAGATGCTTCATCAACGGCTTCAGCAATATGAAAACCGTTGGTTAGAGTACGAGCAGAAAATGAAAGCTATGGAGGAAATGTGGCAGAAGCAAATGCGTTCATTGCAATCGAGCCTTTCCGTAGCAAAGAAGAGTCTTGCTCTGGATGAGACGCCTAGGATGTCAGACTCATCAGTGGATCAGAGCTGGGAAAGTAATGGGAATCATGTCAGCAGTGGGTCTCAGCTGGTGCCACACACTGGTGGGCGTGAAATGAACGCTGGCTTGAGTGTCATTAGCCCCCTAACGGAAGAATTCGATCAGCGTAGTCAGGTTTTTGCTGATGACGCCAAGTTCCTGGTTGAGGTCAAGTCTGGGCAGGCGGATGCCAGCCTAAACCCAGACATGGAGCTCCGGAGGTTGAAGCAGAATTTTGACTCGTGGAGGAAAGATTTCAGTGGCCGCATAAGGGAGACAAAGGTGATCCTAAACAAGCTCGGGAACGGCAACGAGTCATCGCCCAACTCTGTGAAGCGGAAATGGTGGGGCAGGCTGAACACCTCGAAGTTTTCGTGAGTTTATATTATGTATTGATTGGCAATTTGTAGATGTACCGGTATTTTACACGCCGGTCTGGTTCTAGCTTACTAGAGTGTCTATTCTACGGGTGTTGTGAAAGTCCAGTGTGTTGGACTGGATTTGTGTTCCGTGGAGGGCGAGTTGTATAGTTCCTCCACAAGGACTTCCTTTGAGGGGTTAAGGACCACTGAATCGTGATGTAATTACTTGCTAAGTAGTTGTCGGAGGGGGAAGATTGTGAGATTGCTCACTATTCCACTATCCTCGTGCTTTACTTTCTGCCTGTTGTAGATTATATTAGATTTAAATTTGGCATGGTGTAACATATGTAGTCTATCACTGTTGCCTGCCTTTGTAAATTAGATACTCGTTGCATTTCGAAATGTAAGGTACTGTTTGACTCGGTACCATTATTTTTTTTATTCATATTGTTCATAGCAAGATCATAATAAAGTATCATAAATTCGACATGTTCTTAGCGTTCATTTTGCAATACTGTGTGACACGTTGTATAATGAGTTAAATGCACCAAAGGTCCATTAACTTTTGGTGGTGTGTCATCTTGGTCCACTAACTTTCAAATTGCACTTTTGAGTCCGTTAACTTTTGATGGTGTGTCATCTGGGTTTATCAACTTTCAAACTATATTTTTGGGTCCATTAACTATTGGTGGTGTGCCACCTAGGTCCATCAACTTTCACATTGCATTTTTTTTTATCCCTAAACTTTTAAATTGGTTCACCATAGGACCATACACCTGTAATTAACAAATAGATCAGACATGTCACATAAAATAAGTGGTCACTGTCCTATATTATATTTCATTTCTCTTCCACTCATTAACATTTGATTGTTATTTTTCTTTATTTAGTGGATTTTCGTTTTAATGTTTTTGTGTTCCCCTTATATTTCATTTTCTATAATATGAACAAAATAAATAATTATAGCAAAATAAATAAGAAGAAAGAAAATAAAAATATAAAATAAATAAGTGAAATTTTACGGTGCTTGGAAAAACCAACAATCATCCATTTGAATAGATCAGATGGCTATAAAATAAGAACCAAAATAGAGGAACTTAAGTTGTGGGTCGGAACCAGAAATATGTGGGCCCGGAACTACAAATATATGATAAAAAATATTTCTAAAATAATTTAAAGCGTAATAGTACTTTCACGTAGCTTCCCCTTGCTTCTGTGCGAGCTCCCGTCTATCTACTACTCCTATATTGCTAAGACACACTTAGAGGGTCCCCTCCAATCAGATTCGAGGATTTGCTAAAAGTGATGTCATCTTACATCAGCTGATGTCATCAGCCCACTAACCCTCATTTATCTCGCCACTAGCTATTTCATTTTGAAATATAAAAAAGCCATAGCATCTAAACCAAGTATCATAATTAAAATCCAATTGCACCATGATGTTCCTCGCAAGAAATTCTTCAAAACAAGACCCCACATGGATATATTTCGATAAGATATATTTCGATAACTCTCTCGTGCGCCTCCATGGGCGCAACCCGTGTTTCTCAGCAAAAATGTGGTAAAACTGCATATCACATGGATTTTGTGAGGTCTTCCAAAACGCCTGAAGGAACCATACACAAAACTACTAGAACTCTTGGGAGGGGAGATGCCCCTCGGGTATATTATGGAAGATGGTTCGTTTGAGTGAAACCTCGGGGTGAAAGGCTTCAAAAACACTAAGGTTTACAAAGACCCTCTAACTAGGCTCCACCGAAAGCCGGTCACTCCCCCGGCTGCCGTAGTTGGCCCGTGGCCCGCCGTGGCTTTGGAATACCCGAAACCAGTGTTTCTGAGAAAAACGTGGCAATAGTGCATGTCACATGGATTTTCTCAGACCCTTCAAAACGCCTGAATGATCCATACACAGAACTTTTAGAACTCCTGGTAGGGGAGATGCCTCTCCGGTATATTAGGAGGAGAGAGTTCGATTGAGTGAGACCTCGGGTGAAATACTTCGAAACCACTAAGATTTACGACGACCCACATCCATGCGCGGGGTATCCACCTAGTTTCTTTCATGTCCGAGGACGGGCGGCGCGGAACCCCGGAGGCTCCCCGGCATGCGCGGCAACGAACATATCTCCAAGACTCCAGCCCACATCATTGCAGTACCAAGCTATCAACAGATTGTCATTGATAAAGATGTTGGTACATATACAATGCTTCGTGATCAATCGTTACTCTTAAGTATCTGATAGCTCGAGAATTTCAGAACTCTGCATCGGTGCCATGCCATGCTACAGTTCAAAATGGTTGTCGTCATTTACTCCGGCTCCGCCTTTGAGCACAGCAGCCTGGCGCGTGGCGCCATATGAACTCGAGCACTTGTAGCAACGCCAACACCGGCGTCATCGCAAGGCAAGACATAGGAGCCATCAATGGGAGGACAACCAGGGAGGCCGACAAGCTCGATGCCGACAAGCCACCTGAAGCTGGTCACGGCCCACCACCTGCGCACGACAGCAATCTGCTCCACCTCCACGGCGGAGGTGTACGAGAAGGCCGGTGCGCTCCGTCATCATGAGCGCGCGTAGCTGCTAATGACGCCTCATGGAATTGGGTGGGGAAGTTAGAGATTGTGTAGAGGAGAGGAAAGTATTAAACTGTCCTTAATCATAGTTAATTAATTAATTTCATTAATAACTGTGGTAAATAATATTGGAAGGAGGTTCCTCGGTTCATCCCAAGCACGGTAACAAAGCTCAATAAATAATTATATATTATGAATATAATAAAAATAAATAAATAACTTAAGTAGAAAATAATTTAGTAAATATTAATCAAAACAAAGGGGGACATAAAAACATTAAAAAGGAAAAACTCACTAAATAAAGAAAAATAACAATCAATTGTAGATAAGTGGAAGAAAAAAATATAATATCTAACGATGCATAGAAAAGAATTAAAGTTTACACATTTCTACTCCACAGTGGCTGCTTATTTTGCATGTCATGTTAGATCTATTGGCTAATTACACGGGTATAGACCTACGATGAACCAGTTAAAAACTTTAGAGGCCAAACAATGCAATTTGAAAGTTGATGAACTTGTATGACACACCACCAATAGTTAATGGATCCAAAAATGCAGTTTGAAAGTTGATGGACCTGGATGACACGCCACCAAAAGTTAATGGACCAAAAAATACAATTTAAAAGTTGATGTACCTAGATGACACACCACTAAAAGTTAATGGACCTACGATGCATTTAACTCTTGTATAATAATTACTACTTCCATTCGGCCCCATAATGTATTTCTTTAACTGTTATAAACCATCCTAAGTTTGATCTTTGACCACGTTTTTAAGAAATAACGGTAAAATCTGTAATATCAAATAAATTTCATTAGATATATTATCAAATGTATTATTATGATTTAGCTTTTCCAACGAGGTTCTATAAATTTGATTAAATTTAAAATGATGACTTATGACAACTAAAATTCACTTTTATTTAAGATAGATATATAGAGTACTAAAAAGGAACGACAACTTCTGACGACCATTTAATAAAAACTGCCAATCTTTTTTTTTGAAAGGTAACCACTAACTTCGGCATTTAGTGATAAAGGAGCTAGTCCCTCAGTTCTAAATTATAGTTATAGGTCACTTTGAATTTTTTTTCTTTATAGAATTTTTTCTATGTATTTAAGATACATAATAAAATAGATGTAAAAAAATCAAAGCTAATTTGTGATGGAGTGAGCACAACTTTTTAAAAATATCTGCTTTAAAGTGCACCTGTCCTTCAAATAGAAAGTAATTAGGTTTAAACTTGTTAATGGACCCACAACTATTTTCTTTATTAAAAATGGAATTTTATTGTTTCATGAGGCCAAATTTGGTGTACACTTGTTAATGGATATTAGCAATTGTAATTCCTTATTATATTTCACAAATAGTTGTAGTTTTAGAAAATGTGCAATACAAACATAATCAAATTTAGTACCACCTAGATTCATTTTCATAACATGAATCTAGGTGCGTTATGAATATGAAAAGTCAAAATGTGCAATACAAATTTAGTGCATAACAAATGTTACGAATATGAAAAGTTAAAATATGTCGTAATTTTAAACGAAGGGAGTATGAAGGTCATGGTTGTTTGATTCGTGACCAGAACATTCCAGACGTTAGTCATGCCATAGTTATTTGGTTCACTATTAGAACTACAACGTGCCACATTTTTTTAGTACCCTGTTCTAAATGTCATAGACTTATTTTCTTGTTAAACTTTGCTACAACTTCAACCTAAATTTTATTCGCTGAACCTTTTATGATATCCAAAATTTACCGAAGTTGTGATGTGGCAAATTAGGCCATGAACCAAACATGTCCAATCCTTGCATATTGGGTTCGGTGGCCTAAAACGCTGTCAAAGTACACACTGCCATTTCAGTTCCAGCCCACGCATGGGAAAGCTCCGGGGCCAGAAAACAGTCCCGCCGGCCGCCGCCGCCGCCGCTTCCATCCGCTTCGCCGCGCTCCTCCAGTCGTGCGGCCGCACCGGTGACATCCGCCGCGGCCGCGCCCTCCATGCGCGCCTCTTGCTCACCGGCGCAGCTGCCACGTCCACCTTCCTCGCCAACCACCTCATCACCATGTACTCCCACTGCACCGACGTGGCCTCCGCCGTCCGCGTGTTCGGCGTCGTGCCCCGCCCCAACCTCGTCTCCTGGACTACGCTCGTCTCGGGTCTCGTCCAGAACTCCATGCACCACGACGCGCTCGCCGCCTTCTCCGCCATGCGCCGCGCGCATGTCGCCCCCACGCAGTTCGTGCTCTCCAGCGCCGCGGGCGCCGCGGCCGCACTCTCCGCCCCGCGCCCCGGCACGCAGCTGCACTGCATCGGCATCAGGCTTGGGTTCGACAATGAGCTCTTCGTCGCGAGTAACCTTGCCGACATGTACTCCAAGTGCGGGCTCCTTGATGAAGCGTGCAGGGTATTCGACCAAATGCCGCACAGGGACGCCGTCACATGGACTACCATGATCGACGGCTATGCAAAGAACGGGAGCCTCGAAGCCGCTATTCTGGCTTTCCGGGATATGAAATGTGAGGGACTGGTTGGAGCTGACCAACATGTCTTCTGCAGCGCGTTAAGTGCATCAGGAGGGCTCAAGGATGGACGGTTTGGTAGAAGCCTGCATTGTTGTATAATTAAGGCTGGGTTTGAACTGGAGACTGTTGTGAAGAATGCGCTACTGGACATGTATGCTAAGTCTGGGGATTTGGAGAGTGCCTCTCTTGTGGTGAAGATTGATCCTGGAGGTTGGAATGTTGTGTCAGCCACCTCACTGATTGACGGTTATGTTGAGGCTGATCGTATTGAGGAGGCTCTTGAGACGTATACTGAGTTGGGGAGGCAAGGCGTCGAGCCCAATGAGTTCACTTTCGCGAGCATGATTAAGGGCTGTGCCATGCAAGATCTGCTCGAACAAGGTGCTCAGCTGCATGCTCAAGTGATCAAGACAAGTTTGATCAGTGACTCGTATGTTGCTTCCACCCTTGTGTATATGTATGGAAAATGTGGCCTCATAAGTTTGTCCCTTCAGTTATTTAATGAGATTGGATACCACACTGAGGTCGCCTGGAATGCGGTTATAAATGTATATGCACAGCACGGTCATGGTTGGGGGGCAATCCAAGCTTTTGATAGGATGACCGCAAGTGGTATCAGAGCAAATCACATTACATTTGTCTGCCTACTGACTGCATGCAGTCATGCTGGATTAGTGGACGAAGGACTGGAATATTTTTACTCTATGAAGGATGTACATGGTATTGAGCCTAAAGAGGAGCATTATTCATGTATCATTGATATGTATGGTCGAGCTGGGAGACTAGATGAAGCAGAAAAATTTATAAGTGAGATGCCTGTCAAACCCAATGCGTATGGTTGGTGCTCCTTGCTTGGAGCATGCCGGATGCGAGGAAACAAGGAGCTGGGAGAGGTTGCTGCGCAGAATCTTATGAAGCTTGATCCAGATAACACCGGTATTCACGTATCACTTTCAGGGATATACGCATCATTGGGCCAATGGGAGGATGTGAAGGCAGTCAGGAAGTTGATGAACGATAGCAGTATTAAAAAATTGCCCGGTTTTAGCTAGGTCGATGCTAACGAGAAAACACGTGTTAGCATCTGAGGTTTGGTCAAACTAACAACAGGAGCAGATATAAAAAAGCTTGAGGAATTCTCCAGAAGGATAAAGGAGGAAGGTTATGTCCCAGACACAATCTCCTTGCCACTTAACCTTGAAGATAGAAAAAAAAGGAGAGGCTTCTGCGCTATCACAGTGAGTGGATTGCCGTTGCTTTTGCTTTGATAAGCATGTCAGCTACAAAAACAATCATCGTGAAGAAGAATTTGCAGATTTGTGTAGACTGTCATTCTGCATTGAAGTTCATTTCTAAGGTAGAAAGCAGGGATATTTGTTAGACAGCTGTGTTATGGGCCTTAGATGAGTATTAGACTAGCTGTATGGGCTGTGACGTCCCAGCCTTAGGCTGGGCGCACCCCCCTAGGGGTATTAGACCCTTGATGATGGATTAGGCAACGATCTCCGTCCGTTGGGTGTTTCTATAAACCCTAGACGATCCTTGCCTCTATATTGTACACTTTGGTACTCTCTATAATCAATCTACTAATTCCTGAACCATATTCTCTCTCATGGTATCGGAGCTGTATAACCAGTAGATGTAACGGGAAGTAAGGAACCGCTACCGACAACAATAGATGACGGAGAAGGATACCGCGAAGGGGTGGTGTGTGAAAGGGAGTTTCTCTCTCAATGTTATCATTAGAGATAATTCTAAGGTTCCACAATTTTGTGAAAGTGAGATGTTCCTGCTGAGATTACTGGGGCATATAAAGGATACATATGGCATTCTTACATTTGCTTCCAGCTGGTCGTTTTACAATGCTTATACTTGATGTCACATTGCAACTGCATGTAACGTATGGTTACTGATGCTGCAGACAATGCTTATACTTGATGTCACATTGCAACTGCATGTAACGTACGGTTACTGATGCTGCAGATATAAGAATCTCAAGGACAGAAAATGGAAAATGAAACCAATTGGTGAAGAATTCAGACCTGAGCCTTGAGAATTGATATGCAAACTTTCAAAAACTACGTCAAGTAAGCTTTAGATGCCTGATGAAATTGAATCCTAGTGTTTCTCTCCCTTATTCTATAACAGAGATAATTGTTTTTGTAGGACTCCAAACATTGGCTTCGCAAAATTGGTACTTCTATCGTGGACATCTTGATTAATATGACATTATACCTTATTTAGTATTACTTTAATCCTTTTTCTTAGTTCTTGGCACGGGAGATGTCTATCATTCCCCTCTCATTAATCACATACTCACTCCGTCCCTAAATAGATGTCATTCTCGCTTCCCGAGAAGTCAACGTTTTCAAAATGTCGGTAATTATATATTAAAATATATAAATAATTATGCTAAGTAATTAGTATCATCGAAAAGATTTAAGTCTAGTTTTTTAACAAATTTATTTGGAGATATAAATGTTGCACATATTTTCTACAAACTTAGTCAAAGTTGAGAAAATTTGACCGACACGCATCCCATAACGACCTCCTTTTTGGGACGGAGGGAGTATGTGAGTCTGTCGCATGCCCCTGTTCGTGATTAAATGAGGGAGGGGCATAATGGTCATCTCCTGTTGCCAAGCATTAAGAAAAGAGATTAAGAAATAATAAATAACCTATAGTACCATATTAATCAAGATGTCCACGTATAAGTACCCACTTTGGGAAGCCAAAGTTTGGAGTTCTAAATATGGAAAGCTCAACGTTTGGTGTCCTAGTTTCACCACAAAAAAAATTTATCGAACATAACACGACTACTTGACATTTTAACTTCGTTAGTGCTCAGTTAACTAACATATTTGACCTAACATTCCAGTAAGACTAGCTATGGGAGGTTACTGGAAGATGAGACCTAGTGGAACTGAATTATTTAATACATTTTACCAAAAAAACTCCTTTTTTATTTTTTTATAGAAAGTCCAAATTGGATAATAAAAAATCAAAATTTTGTATGACCAAATGAGAACATTTATTTGAAGTGAGCCACCAGGGTCGATTAAGCTCTAGCTTGGCCTTGATGGAAATCACTCCTTCTTCTTTTTTCAGTATTTATCACAAACACACACACACACACACACACACACACACACACACACCATGAAATCACTTCCTCTGTCTTCAGTGTTTATCACAAACACTATGGAGTCGATCCTTCTATCTTTGGTGTTTATCACAAACACTATGGAACCACTCCCTCTGTCTTCAGCGTTTATCACAAACACACACACTAGGAAATCACTCCCTCTGAGTTTTTATCACAAACACTAAGGAATCACTCCCTCTATCTTTAGTGTTTATCACAAGCATTAGGAAATCACTCCCTCTATATTCAGTTTTTATCACAAACTTACACTTGGAAATCTCTCTCTCTCTCTCTCTCTCTCTCTCTCTCTCTCTCTCTCTCTCTCTCTTTCTCTCTTGATTCAGCTCTCTGTCTTCACCGTTCTCTCATATATAATATAATACACCTGCCCATGCTATCCTCCTAGTTACTGCAGTCATAATTCCTATGATTGCCTATTATTCTCCTTAACTACTAGCTGAAAATCTGCTAGTACTATAAACTACACCTAGACACAATGAACTTGGACACATGCATGGACACACAGGATTATAGCTAACAGGCCCTTGGCTGGAACTGTCATTTTCTTAAATTATGTTTGCACGATTTACTTAGGGTGAGACCTTTAGTTCCGCATATTGCGTATCCAGTTATACTTTTCAAAGAAAGTTCCTGTTGAGAGCTGAGCTCTCTATGATAAATCTCCCAGTCTAAGATAACCTGTTGGTTAGTAAAAAAGGTACCGACAGGGTCTGATTGATTAGTTCGTTCAGTATGATCAGTCAATGCATTTGAGAATACTGAATATTCAAGGACATAGTTGAAAATTTTTGCTTCGCAATCAATGTGTGACTGATCATTTCTATCTCTTCAATGTACATATACCATATGAACATGGTATCTATGATGTTTCACGTTACAAAACTATGTGCATCATCTCAGCTCCGGAATTACATGCTGAAGATATTTGAATGACTTCTCATAGCTGACAAAGCCCATGAACCAAAAATCAAAGCCATCAACAGTAACTACATCAATATACTTCTCGTCTGGATTGTATAAATTTTCCCGCACTGAAGCACTCTTTATCCTCTTTGTGGGGATCAACACCTGCAGAAGGCACATATTTTATTAGCTTTAACTCAAGTATGTCTGATATCTTTAGGTCACATTTTTCTATCTGATAAACTTCAGTTGCACATATTGAGAAAGAGATTTTGCTTCAATTACCTTGTAAGGCACCCTTGTACTGCCTCCTTTGGGAGACATGAAATTTAAAGGCCTATCACTGTGGAAAGCAATCTTCTTAGTTGAGATGAAAAGCATTCCAGCTATTGGACCAGCTGTGGTCGAAAGATAGCACTGGAAAGCCTTCAGTAGTTTCTCATCTTTCTCGACTGCAAAGTATTCTCTGAAGATTTTATCAATACCGCCAGCTTGGAGAACCTTTGCACCGAAGCTTAATTTCCCTTTTATAGTTTCTGAAATTTTTGGTCCCAAAGTTACTGCAAAGAAAAAAGATTTATCAGTGATGAAATTTTTTATTTTATATCAACATAACACAACTTTGTTTGTGAAAAAGGACAATGGTTGGATTCTTACAGTGTTCTTTGAACCCTTGCATGTAGTTATCTGTTTTATGTCTCAGTTTGTTCATTCGGTAAATGAAGGAACTCTTCTTATCTGTATCATCGAAAGGATATCAGGTCAGTATGGGCACAGAAAGTAATTTTCTTGCAAAGGAAGAACTGGGAAAGCAGGTTGCAAGATTCTTACTTTTTTTATGAACCAAGGCAGAACAGGAAGGTTTTCCTTGTCTTTCCTCATCGGCATATGCAAACGAAGTCAATGGAATTCCAATGACGTGCTGCTGGGTGAAACTCTCCATTGCTTGGAGAAGGTCGATCTACAAATTTGCTTTGATGCTAGGAGACTTCTCTTTGCCTGTGAGAACTTGATGCCTGCTAGTGCTCATTGTCTGAGCCATATGGGGGCATTTATAAGGTGAAGCCACCAAAAAGGCAACTTTATTCCAGGGAACAAAGTGGTGTAACCGAATCAGCACTTGATGCTGCATACTCATCATCGCCTCATCAGGAACAAAAGCAAGGCCTGCTTTCTTGACAAAGGAATGGGCATGAGCAGTTGAGCACAACAGCTGGAGCTTTTCAACCCAGCCAATGAGGAGGCGCCAATGCTTTCCTTTCCTACTACACTTTCTATTGCTAATTGCTTAGCACAAGGTGCTGACGAAGCAGTTGATGAATTATAAGGTTCTGATGAGTGAAAAATATAGGTTTTTGCTAATAATATAATGAACTTAAGTAGTCTATGACACGTAGTGCATAACTGATTCTTTTTCTCATTTCAGGAAATAGGTTCATGGAGAGTGGAGAGGAAAATAAAACAAACACGTGGTTGGTTCAAACCTGAAACCAAACTACCGGTATACACTTGGTTCCGGTACATGTTTCCCTGTCATGAAAAGATGAATGGCACATTCAGAAGAATCTAACCATACTTACTGACACTGCGGGGAAGGAAACGCACAGATGCTTTAATATTTTCAGTACTGCTAATGTGGTAATTTGACCTTATGAGTTCAGTATGGCCTTGTTCATCCATTACTCCATGTGAAGTTAACTATCTGACATCAATAATGCCATGCTTGCCTCATTACCTCAGGAGTTTATTTTCTTTAAATCTCAAAGCTGTTTGCAGTAATTTACTATTCCTTAATACTAAACTGCTGACCAATGCCAAGCAAAAGAAATCTGTCTGCTGAGCCTTTTGGATCTAGATCATCCTTTTAGCCGTGACTCGACATTAGTGTGCCTTTTCACTTGCACCTGTGGGACACCACATTGTGAATCTTAAACAAACTTATAAAAGGTATTTCCCTGTCAGGTTCATGGTTTTGGAACGTGGTGGCCCAGGTAATGGGCTCGGACTTGTGAATGATGTGTAACGGGACTCATCTGATGTGTCACCTAGTCGATTTCTGCAAATATGGACTGAAGAATATAATAATCTTGCTTTTTTCCAGGTCTCCAATCCATTTCCCATGCCGTGTTGACCTGACATACTTTGAACCTACACACAACCCCGTCAGAGAGGTGACACTGGTCGATAAAGCCACTGGTTGATGACTGGTTTATAGTTGTGTTATAGTAGAGAGATTGTATCTGCCCTTTGTCACTTTTGATCTGACGTAGCGCCATGTGGGCTGCGGAAAGTCCATTGACCATTGTACACGAATATTGGCTAAGACCCAGTTACCTGGCTCTGCATTCTATTCATCAATCTGTCAAATGAACTGTGACGCGATAAGCAATACATATAGATAAACAGTAGCCATTTGTCAATAAATGATGACGGTATAGGATTGTGGTCTGCTTGGTTGCCTGAAACCCAATCCAGCGTGTGCAAGGGCCGAAGGGGTACAATCTCCTGAACGATCATTTTATTTAATTATGTAGCTTTATCTTCTAAACCTTATTTATTTATATGGTTCAAGAACTTACACTAAAAAAATTGATTTCGATTCAATGTGATTGATCAATTCTCTCTGTTCAATGTACATTGGTATGCGGTGACGTCCAGACCTAAAGGTAGTTTTATTCAAGGGAACAATGTGGTGTAACTTAATCAGCACTTTGGGCTGCATACTCACCATCGCCTCGTCAGGAATTAAAAGAATGAGCACGAGCAGAATACTTGGATCTTTCAACCCAGCTTAGGTCTTGTTTGATGCGCATATATCTCTACTACATGTTTTAGTGTGTTTGAACTAAATTTTACTCCAATCCACTTCAACCCATGTGGTTTGAGGGAGATACATGCGCATCCAAACAAGGCTACTGACTCCCATTGCATTTTGCATTGCTTACCGCAAATGTTGATGACATGCTAATAGTAATAGCTTCACTTCATAAGGTTGCTACTTATGATGTTGAATTCTAATAGTTTATGACACGTGGTGCCTAACTGATTCTTTTCCAATTTTAGGAAATGGGTTCATGGAGAAAGGTGTCAAAAGCATACTATCAATACAGATTTCGTTCTTGTACATCTCTTCCTTTCACATATTGAATGAGTCTTGACCAATCTAGAAAAATGTGCACGTCAGGTTTCAGGATAGATTGCATTTTGGCTGCTCCATAGCGGCCTAATGCCATGCTTTCTTCATTAGCTCCATAGTTCCTTTCATCTAAAAGGTCTTTTCAGTAATTTACTTTACCTCATACGTTAATACCACACTTCTGATTAAAGTGATCAAAAGAATAATATTGTTCTGAGCCTTTCAGCTTAAGGTCTTCTTTTCAGTTGTCGTTCCACATTTTTTTGTGTGCCTTTTCACTTCTACCTGTGGGCCACAGCCTTGTATTTTAGAGTCTTAGAAAAAAGATTTCCCTGGCTCCCTGCCAGATCCATGGACAGTGGCCCACAGTGGCCCAGGTGATGGACTCGGGCCTTTGAATGATGTATTGATGTGGACTGTGAAATGAGACTAATCAGATATGTAAATTACTTGCATTCTGCTAATCTGTACTTAATTCAAGGATGCCAAGAGTTCAGACCCTTGCATGGTGTGTTCTGAAGCGTCGTGTCGTTGCTCTGAAGGTGTTACAGCAGCCAGGTCTAAACTCAGCAGGATTAGAGACCAAATTTGCCGAGTGAATGCACAGGAATCAGAATGTGATTGATTGTCTTAGTCTTTGAGTTATTCATCCATATGTCAAATGAATTTGCAATGCGATGAGCAATATATAATAATCATTTGTCTACAACGGATGATGGCATCGAATAGGAGTCTGCTGTGGTTGCTTGAAATTCTATCCTGCACGTGAAAGGGTTACAATCAATTTTTTTTGCCCCCTTGAACAATCCCTGTCATTGATGAAAGCATTTGATTCTATAGTTTGGTCTTGCAAACTTTTTTACATAGACAACCAAATTATTTGCATAAACAATATGTTCGGTGCGTTCTCTCCTGGTGATCTCTATAAAAATGCATTGGATAATGTTTTATCCTTCAAGAACATCGTGGGATGATGTGTGGAGCGATGCTTGCAAACCTGGCCCTTTGGAGCTTGTATGAGTCTCTTTGATTCATTTTTCTTCTTAATATTAATATAATGATATGTAGCTCTCTCACGTGTTCGAGAAAAAAAAAAGAACATTGTGGGACAAAAATGCTTTTGGTTCAATGTGAGTGATCAATTTTATCTGTGTAATGTGCATGTACATATACATATACCACATCGACATGGTATGCAGTATGTTTGAGACTACAGAACTACGCATGTCATCTAAACCTTGAAATTACATGCTGAAGATATCTGAATGATTTCTCATAGCTAATAAAACCCATAAACCAAAAATCAAATCCATCAACAGTAACTAAATCAATATACTTCTCATCAGGATTGTACAAATTTTCTCTCACGGAAGCACTCTTTATTCTTTTTGCTGGGATCAACACCTGCAGAAGGTACCAAATTTATTAGCTTTGCCTTCTTGTGTAAATCCAAATATCTTTGAACAGCATTTTCTATCTCAAACAGTTAAGGTACTGTACTGTGTTGGAGATATAAGATTTTACTTAAATTACCTTGTAGGGCACCCTTGTTCTTTCCCCTTTGGGACATGCTAAACTCAGAGGCCTATCACTATGGAAAGCAATCTTCTCATTTGAGATAAAAAGCATTCCTGCTATTGGACCAGCTGTGGTTGAAAGATAACACTGGAAAGCCTTCAATAGTTTCTCATCTTTCTCCACTACAAAGTATTGCCTGAAGATTTTATCAATGCTGCCAGCTTGTAGAACCTTTGCACCGAAGCTTAATTTTCCTTTGATAGTTTCAGAAATTTTTGGCCCCAGAGTTACTGCAAAGAAAAAAGATTTAACAGTGGTCAGAACTTTTACTAATGAACATAACACAGCTTCTATCTGCAGAAAAGAAGACAATGGTTGAATTCTTACAGTGTTGTTTGAACCCTTGCATGTAGCTGTCTGTTTTCAGGTTCAGCTTGTTCATACGGTAAATGAAGGAAGTCTTCTTGTCTGTATCATGCATGGGAAGGGCGCCAAATCAGTCATGACTTACAAAGTTGTTGCAAAGGGGGAACTGAAGAAGCAGGTGGTGAGATTCTTACTCTTCTTGTGAATCAAGGCAGAATAG
Source organism: Microstegium vimineum (assembly GCA_022036555.1). Classification (NCBI taxonomy): domain Eukaryota; kingdom Viridiplantae; phylum Streptophyta; class Magnoliopsida; order Poales; family Poaceae; genus Microstegium; species Microstegium vimineum. Next base: position 11,050,625 of record CM039123.1, on the reverse strand, counting down.
GAAGGTTTTCCTTCCTCACTGGCATATGCATACGAGGCCAAAGGAATTCCAATGACATGCTCCTGGGCAAAACTCTCCATTGTTTAGAGCTGCTCTATCTGCAATCCTGATTGTAATTGGATGCTGGGGGTCTCAATGGCTGGCTCTGAGAAATTGACGCCTACTAGTGCTCAGAGTTCGAGCCATATGTGGTGGACTTTTATAAGGTGGTGAGGCTGCCCAAAAAGTGACTTTATTCCAGGGAACAGAACAATGTGCTGTAACCGAATCAGCACTTTATGCTGCATACTCACCATCGCCTCATCAGATTGACCAAAGGAACGGGCACGAGCAGAACACTTGGACCTTTCAGCCCAGCTAATGAGGAGGCAGGGATGCTTTCCTTTCCCACCGCACTTTCTATTGCTTACCATAAACTCTTGATGACATGCTTACATGTATAGTTTGCTTTGTAAGATGCTGAAGCGATCGAGATCCTGTAGGCTTTGCTAAATAGTTTATATATGACTCGCAGTGTAGTGTGTACATGGTCCTTTTCGTTTTTTTTCTTATTCCAGGAAATAGGTTCATGGAGAGTGGAGAGGGAAGTAATATAAACACGTGGTTGGTTCAAACTTCCAAACCAAACTACCTGTATGCATTATAGGTTTCGGTATATGTCTGATGTCTCTCTCCATTGCACGCATATTGGAGTCACGTGTTTTATGGAGAGCGTTGTAAGGAATCTCGATCGGTCTAGAAAATGTGAACATGGCAATTGACAAGACCAATGGCGCATGTCTGCTACTCTGAAGAAGATGTGGATTTGATGAATCTGATGCTGACTAATGGAACAGAAGAGTTAACTCGCTAGTTATACCTCTTCATTTCTTTATAGCCTTGTTCATTCATGATATGAGAAGCTGACTATCTGGCATTTTGGCTGCTTCGTCATAACAGAAATAACGCCATAGTTGTCTTGTTAGAGTTTCTTATATTTATGTTAACTCGAAGTTTTTTTCAGTAAACCGCTGACAAAAGAGTGCTCTGGTGATCTTTTCGGCTTAAGGTCTCCTTTTCAGTTGTGGCTCCACATTGGCTGTGAGCCTTTTCACTCATACATATATATACCTGTGGGCCACAGCCTTTATGTTTAGTTCATCATCTTAAACAAACATAGAGAAAGCATTTCCTTGCCAGATTCATGGTTCAAGAACATGGTGGCCCAGGTGATGGGCTCGGACATATGTGCATGATGCACCATGGGACTAACCTGATGTGTAAAACCGCTCGCTTTCCGCTAATCTGGAATTGGTTTTCGTAAAGGTTCCATAGTGTTTGCTTTGTTCAACGTCCGCCACATTTTCAATGCCTGGCGTTGATCTTACATGCGTGGAACCTATGCAAAACCCCGTCAGCAAGGCGGTTTTGCTCAGAAATGCCATTGGTCGAGGCGCCTAGCTATCTTGGGAGATCCTAGGTATTGATTTAATACGGGCAATTGGTGTATAATTAGATTTGTATCTGCACTTTGCCGCTTTTGGTTTGACAAGTGGCGAAGTCTGAATATTGGCTCTGCATTTCTGCAAATCACTTCTAAAATCTAAAAGTTTTCAGAGTTCTTCTAGTGTTTTGATATTTAAAATTTAGTATAAATTTTTCTTAGTAGATGTCTCTTAGTAAGAATTTCTATATGTTATGACTAATGATAATGTTTTACTATTACTAGTGGTCTTGTTTGGATTCCTGAAATTGAATTTATTTTAATAATCATAATTTAGAGACATATTAATTAAGCTATTATGATTGTATATGGATTATAATTGCATATTATTCTTCACTATATGAGAGACATACTTATTTGTTGTATTTCTATCGTAAGAGAGAGAGTTTGAACAACATGTTATAAGTTGTAAATAGAAATATGGAATGGTGATCTATAGAATCAATTTTCATCTCACTCTATGAATTTGAGATAGGCTTAAATGTGAACTTTGAAAAGTGGTGGAATGTCAAATTCCAAGCCATATAGCTTAATTTATTAAAGTAAATTCTAATTCATCTAAATGAAGGGATCCAAATAGCCCCTAGGAGAATTTCACCATTCTAGTAGTGAATGATTTACGTTGGAAACCTGAGAGAAGCCACATTTTAGAAGCATAGCCTCAATGTCCTACTTGGCAGTCTTACACTTCAATCTCTCCTTGTCTTTTTTTTTGAAAGCAATGGCAGGAGCTCTGCCTTTCAATTAAGAGAGGAAAAGAGATTTATATGTACATTTGGAGGAGGCACACTCTCCTCGAAGAGAGAAACAGCGAGAAACACTAGCCACAATATTACATATTTTAAGTTGATTTACCCCCTCCAAGTTAATGCCCTCTTCCTTTGCTCAATATCCTCTGACTCTTGAAGCCACTTGCATTACCGATTCATGGCATTGTTGAAAATTCTTCTATTCCTCTCCTTCCAAAGGTTCCATAATATATATATCACCATTCCGTTGAAGTGTTTTCTTTTCCCCTTGGTTATCTTGATTTCGGCCTTTTCCCACCATGAGATTAAATGAGCCGGTTCATGAGGTGGTAGGATCAACAGGGCATCGAAGTGCTCCCAGGAAAGAATGAGGCTTCATACTACTTTGGCGAACGGACAAAGTAGCGCCAAGTGGAATCCTGTCTCAAGTGGTCCGTTGCACAAAGCACAATGGTCTTGATGGGGCCAACCTCTCTTCTGCAAATTATCCACCGTGAGTATTTTTTCTCTCACCAAAATCCAAGCGAACACTTTGCACTTGCCCTCGGCATGCGCTTTCCATATGAGGTCGCTCCGGAAGCCCCCATAGGAACCACTAAATTGGATCCTATAAGCTGACCTGGTGGAATAAGTGCAATCATTTGTCCATATCCATACAATGGAGTCTCGTACGTCCTGTGTGAGGTGAATGTTTTGGATTCTGATCCACAAGGATACAAATTTCTCCACTTCGGCCACTAAGCGATCGGATCCGACTATTGTTACGAAGTTCCAGCTTGACTGATCTGTTTTTTCTTTTGAGTAGCTTGAAAAAGTGGGGCGCTAGATGTCTTGGGGCCTCACCATCCAGCCAATTGTTGTGCCAAAAGCGTGCCTTTTCGCCATCCCCAATTGTGACCTTTGTTGATGCATTGAAGAGTAGCCGGTCTAGCTCGTTGCAAGGTAATTCCGCACCTGCCCAAGGTTTGGACACATCCACCCAATCTTGCCACAACCAGCGTAGGCGAAGAGCTCTTCCAAATTTTTTCAAGTCAAGAATCCCTAGTCCGCCAAGATCTTTGGGTCTTGAAACTGTTGGCCAATTAACCAAGCTGTGTCCCCCATTTGCGTTTTCTTCCCCTTTCCATAGGAAGGATCTTCTAATTTTGTCAATTTTTTTCCTTGCCCAAGCTGCGAGCGAGAACACCGTGAGGTGGTAAGTTGGCATGGAAGAGAGGACTGACGAGACTAAAGTGAGGCGGCCAGCTCTATTGAGCCATCTTCCTTTCCATCCCGGGAGCCTTTGACTGATGCACTCTATGAGAGGCTGCACGTGGATCTTTCGAAGCGTACGTGTGTGAAGTTGCAACCCCAGATAACGGCAAGGGAAGGTGCCTCTGACCCCTGCAAAGGAGGAGAGCACATGGTCCAAGTCGACCTCCTCGCATCTAATTGGGTGGATGGAGCTTTTTTCTAGATTGATGTGGAGGCCTGAGAAAATTCCAAATGCCTGCAGGATCGCTTTGACCGCCTCTAGGTCTTCTTTCCGCGGGTTTAAAAAAAATGGCCGCACCATCCGCATATAAGGAGGTTCTCCATCTAGCAGCGGTCGGGGGAAGGGGGGAGAGTGACCCGTGCTGGGTCGCCAAGTCGAGAAGACGTTGCAAAGGGTCCATGGCAAGGATGAAGAGCATGGGCGATTGAGGGTCGCCCTCTCGTACTCCTCTGGCATGATCAAAAATAGGTCCATGCTGCCCATTGAGTAGTACCCTCGAAGTGGCCGTGCGAAATAGTATGGACACCCATTCCCGCCAACGCGGTCCAAAACCCAAAGCCTAGAGCACCTCTAGCATGTAGCTCCAATTTATTGTGTCGAAAGCTTTATGGATGTCGAGCTTCATGAAAAGGGTCGGCGTCTTTTTCTTGTGCAATTTTCTAACAATGGTCTGCACATATAAGAAGTTGTCATGGATGCTCCTTTTCTTGATGAATGCACTCTGGCAATTTGAGACCAAGGAGTTGAGGAGTGGGGCGAGCCTGTTGGCTAGAAGCTTTGCAAAGAGTTTAGCAAAGCTGTGTATGAGGCTGATGGGTCTATAATCTGTGATCCTTAACGCGTCTTCTTTTTTTGGGAGAAGAACGATGTTCGCTGAGTTCATCAGCTCGAAGCCTTGGGAGTTCATTTCAAATAGTTTATTTATGGCAGCCGTGACGTCCTCTTTGATGGTTTCCTAGCAAGCTTTGAAAAAAGCTCCAGTAAAACCGTCAGGGCCCGGGGCCTTGTCTGATGGCATCGTGTTGATCACGCCCTAGATTTCCTCCTCTGTGAAGGGCATTTCTAGTTCCTCAAGGTTCTGTGGCGTGTATCCAAGAGACTGCCAATCCAAGTTCCTATCTCTTGCGGTCGATTTGCCCAAGTGATTTTGGAAATACTCCACAATAATTTTTTCTTTCTCCGCATGTGCGAACACCATCCCCCCATCTTTGTGTAGGCAGTGTATGTAATTTTTTCTCCGACGTGCGTTTGCTCTGATGTGAAAAAATTTAGTGTTGGCATCTCCACAGCGGATATACGTGAGCCTCGATCTTTGCCTGATCTTTGATTTCTCAATGGCTGCTAGGCCGGTGCATCGAATTTTGAGGCGACGTCTAAGCTCAGCCTCCTGGCTTGTGAGAGCTCTAGACTCCTGTGCTGCTTCTAGTTGCAGAATGACTTCTTTTATTATGGCTAGTTGTAGCTTTGTGTTCCCTATTTTTTCCTTGCGCCATTTTTTGATGCTTTTTGCTACTCTTGCCAATTTGATGTGCAGACGTTTGATAGGCAGCATAGTATTAACCGGCCTGCCCCAAGCCTCCTGGACCACTTTCTGGAAACCCTGCATATCGATCCTAAAATTCTCAAAGCGGAAGGACGGGTTACAGTAGTGGTCAAGTTGTCCTTGCAGCAAGAGCGGCATATGATCTGACATGAGTGATGGCAAGGAGTGTAGGAGACATGTCGGAAATGACAATTCCCACTCGGGGGTGCACAGGAACCTGTCAATTCTTGTTAGTGTCGGGGTGGACTGTTCATTACTCCATGTGAAGCGCCGTCCATTTAACTTAATTTCCTTGAGCCGTAGATCATCAATGGCTGCCTTGAAGGAACTCATTAACCGCCGATTGAGGTTTGAATTATTTTTATCTTGCGCTTGGTAGATAAGGTTGAAGTCACCTAGGATGAGCCATTTGTTGTGGTCGGGAGGGGGAATGTTTCTTAATTCCTGAAAGAATTGGATCTTGTCATCATCCATTTGCGGTTCGTAGACCACCGTGATTTGCCACTATGTCCCATCCGCCCTCATGACAATCGTCGCAGTGATTGCATTTGTGGACAGTTGTATGTTCGATAAATCGAAGAAATCTTCATTAACGGCAAGTAGAATGCCGCCTCTGGTATGCGCCGCTGGCAGCACTGCAAAAGAATTGGCGAATTTTGGGCCTACCGTCCGGATTACTGCCTGTTGATCCATTAATTGCAGCTTTGTCTCTTGGAGGAAAACAATGGTGGCACCTGTGTCTCTCACAAGTTCGTTCACTGTGTCTTGCCTGGCGCCGTCGTTCAGTCCCCTCACGTTCTAGTTCAGAAGTCGACAATCTCGTTGTGCCATTTAAAACATATTTGAAAACCCCACAACAACAATACAAGCAGTGTTCGGGCGTGGACAACCTGGAGAGAGATCACAGAGCAGTCGAAATAGGTGTACAGTCGAAGCAATGGTGAACTGGAAGCAAAACAATTTTTCTGGCATGGAGACACGCTATATCAGTACAACAAAGCATGTAGGACGACGACGACGAACAACTGGGCGTACTGATTCACAGGGCTGCAGCAGCGGTGACTTGAGGCCCCTGGCTGTCACCCTGCGTGACCCCTGGTCAAGTGAGCAGAACCCAGCTTGGACGACCATGAACTTGCAGGAAACTAAAGGATACAGTGCAGGAAGCTAAACAATGCATGACGACTACCATGGATGAGGGACTGGACCCTGAAGCGTGGATACACAACAACTAATCATGAAGAACAGCTGTTCCCGTGGTGTCGTCGAGGCCGCACAAGGCCGTCAAGGCCATGACGGCTGAGTCGTTGAGCGGTCCCTGGAAGAGGTTGACGTAGTGCAGGAACTGATCATCAGTGGTGAGGCCGTCTTCTTCCAGGACGCTGAGACGCTTCATGAGGACCTGTCGTGCACGTTCCTGAGTGTCGCCTCTGGGCCAGCCCTTGGCCGCGATGCGGACGCTTTTGCGCACTGGGGGTGGTGGGCACCTCCTGTGTTGCTGCTGGCGTCCGTTCCTGCCTGCTGGTAGTTGGAGTAGAGCAGGAGTCAGAGGACGCGAAATCGCGTCGAGGAACGTCGCTGGAGCAGACTCCGTGTTGCGCTCTTGGTCGGTTGTTGGTGGTCGGGGACGTGCAGCCTGGACGCCTCCTTGCGCTGCCCGGCCCACGGGCATTGCGCCTGGAGTAGAAGTGGCCTGGCTTGAAGCGGTTCACCCGCGAGGACGCTGCTGCACGTGCACGCGGGGGCGGGGTAGGTGCAGCGTCTGGGGCCATGTGGTTAGGCACCTGGGCGAGCTGATCAGGTGCTGCCCGCTGCAGCTCCTCTGCTCCATTCTGTGGGAGAAACCTGCATGACAGAGGGGGGAGGGGGGTCAGGTGAGCCCGAAACCTGCTCGTTCGTTGGTCGTGGCGCGGTCGACGGACTTCGGGAGCGGTGGTCGCTGTCCTGTTCTTTGTCAGAAGGGCACCTTGTGTTGCAGCGTCGGGGAGGTGAAAGGTCTAGATATGGCTAGAGGGGGGGTGAATAGCCTATTAAAATTCTACAACAACACTTAAGCAAACTTATTAGAATAAAACACGGCGTAAAGCAAGTTTGCGCTAGCACTACGATTAGGCAAGCCACCTACCAATTCTAGTCACTAGCAAGATGTCGGGTACAAAGGTAAGGGATACCCTAAACCTGCGATAAACTAACGCTCAACATAGCAACCATTTTTAAGACAGGATCCGATCAGCCGTTCAAGTCAATGGAGAAGGGCCCATCACGCAAAGGCCTCCCTCACCGGCGACAACAACCACTCGTGGGCCGGCCCATTACTGGAAAAAATAGACGGACAGGGTCGAACGAACGACCCCCCGCCTCTACCTCGACTTACGGACAGGGGTCGAACGAACGACCCCTCCGCCTCCGCCTCGACCCCTCGAATGACGGACTGGGGGTCGAACGAACGACCCCTAAGAAAGAAGCTCGACCGACTTACCTGCTCCCGGTATGGGTTAAAGGGGATCCAATGCGCCTACCTGCCCCCGCCTAACGCCATGGGCGCCCATTACCGCGGTCAAATCCATCAACTCACCGCCCATGCCCTGGACCTCCGTTGACCGTGCGACCGCTGTAGCCACGTTGCAGGTACGGAATCCAAAGGCACCCCCTCGAGCCATGAACAGGGCAGCCCTCGACCGTGTCTTCAGGGATACGACAGGGTCACATTGGCCTCGACCCCCCTCGACCAGGGGGCTCGACCATCGTCTCCAACCACTCCGGTATGGGACCCGTCCTATCCGCTCTGTCCCGCTTCAGCTGTGGAACTCGCACCCATCTACAGAAGGTCAACCCTGCTGCGCCATGACGTGCTGCAACGTCCAGTCCGCCATCACCATACTCCAAAACACCGAAAGGACGGGAAGGCCATGCCTCTACAGCGATCGACGTCCCTTCACCAGCATGGCGCCACGGACACGCCTCCCATGCCGCTACAGTTTAGGACTCTGTACTCCCGTACCGCCCCTTGATCTATAAAAGAGGACGCCGAGATAGAAAAAAGGGGCATTCGCATTGGTATCAGCATTCGGACATCAGCTCTGACCCGCATACACCACACACCGATAGCTTGATCGACCTCTTAAGCAATCAACCGACCACCTAGGATAGCCCTGCTAGCCCTAGGCCTCAGCTCGTCTTGAGCACCCCCGTGTAAACCTTCTTGTACCCCCCCTGTACGAGCACTTCGGTGCAAGATAATACAATCCATCCACCCCCGCTGGACGTAGGGCCTTCTATGCCCGAACTAGGATAAATCTTGTGTTCTTCTTGCATCACGTCTGGGAGAGGGAGCACGCAATATACAAATTCACTAGCCGGTGGTCTTGACCCCCTGGGTCATAACACCGACAGTTGGCGCGCCAGGTAGGGGGGTTTGCGTGTCGATCAACTCCAAACTACTCTCCCAGATGGATTCCACGATCCCATCACTTCCATTCGCCACCACCGTCTGGTTCGGGAGTCTAGAGTTCATGTCCACGGGCCACGGCCATGACATGATTCTACTCTCCAGCAGCGGCATGGATAGCAGCAGCTCCAGTACGCCGGGCCAAGGAGGACCAGATGACGGTCCCACCACTCGCGCCTGTCGCCTGCGACCAGGAGGAGGCTCGAACGACGCTGCCGCATTCTTCACCGCGCGGATCTCGAGATGCCGGATGTCGTCTCCCTGGCCTCAGCTGGTGACACAGTTCCTCCCTTCGGGAGCCTGTTTGACCCATGCTTGCGGGTCGGGGGTGGGTACCTCGCTGAGCCTGACTTTGGCTCTGCCATACCGTCATCTTAGAGGGTTCCCATGGCTTCTCCAACATACTCGGCCGCACCACCGCACAACCTGTTTCCACATGGGCTCTACAATAGCGCCAGACTCTGTTCTGCTTTTGTAGGCTCGCAGATGCAGGCACGTTACGGCTCCCCAGGGAACCTGCTACGTACGACGATCAACCTCGTCACCACTCCTCCACTGGATGAGCGCCCGGAGTCACGACGAGCCCCGGCCGTAGGGTGTCACACCTGGGGACGACACGGCGATGGTTGGAGGAAGAATGCTGGGGATCTTTCCCCAACTTCTACCATGGCTACCCCGACTCGGACTCCCCCGACGAGGGTTACGATCCCACGCGGGAGTGCTTCCACCTCGTCGATCCGGTCGACTCCCAGGACGACATCAACGACGCCGCAGCCACGGATGAAGGAGGAGGGGGCAACACCACCCCGGCGCGAGACGTCGCCCCCCCGGTTCCAGTCGAAGCCGATCCACCACAGAACACTCAGATCGCGCAAGTCCGAGAGCTGCTCGCCAAGCTCGAGGAGGAGCGTCTACGACTCCAGCAGCTCGAGCACGCCCTCGAGCGAGATCGCGGGCGGCCACAGGGTGCGGGAGCCCGCGAGCGGGCTCGGGAAGTCCATCGACAGATCGACGAGGAGGGGGCAAACGAATGCCACGTCTACAACCGTGCCAGCCAAAATGTCGTGGCAGCCGCAATGCTGCTTCGTGACATGCCGGCACCATCGACGCCCCAAGCACGATGCATCAGGAATGAAATCCAGGGGCTTCTCCAAACCGCGGCCGTTCAGGAGGCGGAGAGCTCGGCCTCGAGGCGCAGAGGAGCTGGTTCCGAGCGACGGGACGTGCCCCCTCGACAAGATCGAGAGGTATATGTCCACCAAGACAAGGCGCCCCAAGGCGGAGCGGAGCGGCAACCAGTTCGAGACCGCATCCTCGACGGTCGACAACCGCGAGACGCGCGATACGACATCAACGACAACAAACGATGCCAACACGGTGACGCTGAGGCTCGAGGTTATAGTGCTCATCGAGGTGGGCGCTACGACAACGACGAGGATCAACGTCGATCCCTGGAACCACCAGGGCCACGAGTCTTCAGCAAGGCAATCCAGCAAACCGCCTTGCCTGTTCGTTTTCGTCCACCCACCAGCCTAGTCAAGTACAACGGCGAAACCAAGCCGGAGCTCTGGCTTGCTGATTTCAGGCTGGCATGTCAGCTAGGAGGAGTCGACGACGACCACGTCATCATTCGGCAACTCCCGCTCTTCCTCTCTGACACCGCTCGAAGGTGGCTCGAGGAGCTCCCCCCGGACTTGATCCATGGCTGGCCCGACCTAGTTAGGATCTTCGAGGGGAACTTTAAGGGCACCTACGTGTAGCCGGGAACTCCTGGGATCTCCGTAGCTGCAACCAGAAGCCAGGGGAAACCCTCCGCGACTTCACCCGGCGGTTCTCCAAGCAACGTACTGAGCTCACCCACATGTCCGACCATGACGTCATCACGGCGTTCATCGCCGGGACAACCTGCACGGAGCTGGTGCGGGAACTAGGACGGAACACCCCCAAGACCACCAACGAGCTTATGGACATCGTCGCCAACTACGCAGCCGGTGAGGAAGCCGTTGGCGCGTTCTTCTATGCATCCCCGAGCAAGGGGAAGGCCAAGGCGGACGAGCTCGGGGGCTCGAATAATGGGCCCAAGAAGAACAATAACAAGAAGAAGAAGAAGAAGAGAAGAACCAGCCGGGTCAACGTGACATCGAGCCCTACGATCTTGTCACGGCGACAGACAAGAAGAAGCCTCGAGGTCCCCCTCTCGAGGGGGGCGTCTTCGACAAAATGCTGAAAGAGCCCTGCCTCTATCACAAGGGACCGGCCAACCACAGCCTCGAGGACTGCCGCATGCTCAAGAAGCACTTCTGCTCTCTCGGCCTCAAGAAAGACGACAAGAAGGAGGACCCACAGGACGAGGGCGATGTCAAGAACGGGGGCTTCCCCGAGATCCTCGACTGTTTCATGATCTTCGGGGGACCCTCGACCCGACTCAGCACGCGTCAGCGCAAGAATGAGCATCGAGAGGTCTTCTCCGTTCAATCTCAAGCTCCTCAATACCTCGACTGGTCACACATGCCGATCACCTTCGATCAGGACAACCACCCCGAGCGCGTCCCCAACGCAGGGGTCTACCCACTCGTCATCGACCCGATCATACTCAACACCCGCCTTTCCAAGGTGCTCATGGATGGGGGAAGCAGCCTCAACATCATCTATGCCGAGACCCTCGACCTCCTGGGGATCCCGAGGACCATGCTCCTACCCAGCGCGGGGGGATTCCACAGGATCGTTCTAGGGAAAAAGCACTCCCGATCGGCCGCGTCAAGCTACTCGTCTGCTTCGGTACCCCCTCGAACTTCCGGAAGGAAGATCTAACCTTCGAGGTGGTCGCATTCCACGGTACCTACCACGCCATCATCGGTCGACCGGGATACGCCAAGTTCATGGCGGTCCCGAACTACACCTACCTCAAGCTAAAGATGTCGGGGCCCAAGGGAGTCATCACTGTCGACACCTCCTACGAGCACGCTTACGACTGCGACGTTGAGTGCGTGGAAAACGCCGAGGCGGTCGAGGAGTCAGCCATCCTCGCGGCCCTCGATGACTTCTCCAAGGAGATCCCTGACCCCAAGCGGCATGCCGGCAACTTCAAGCCTACGGAGGACACCAAGACCATCCCGCTCGACCTCGGCCACACGGATGGGAAGGCACTGACGATTAGCGCCACCCTCGAGCCCAAATAGGAAGTCGTGCTCGTCGACTTTCTCCGCGCGAATGCTGACGTATTTGCGTGGAGTCCCTCGGATATGCCGGGCATTCCGAGGGATGTCGCCGAGCACTCCTTGGACATCTGGGCCGGATCCAAACCGGTGAAGCAACGGCTGCGCCGCATCGACGAGGAGAAGCGCAGAATCATCGGGGAGGAGGTCGACAAGCTTTTGAAGGACGGATTCATCAAGGAGGTACATCATCCCAAGTGGTTAGCAAATCCTGTACTTGTCAAGAAAAAGAATGGAAAGGATAGGATGTGCGTAGACTACACTAGTCTAAATAAAGCATGCCCCAAGGTTCCTTTTCCATTACCACGTATTGATCAAATAGTAGATTCCACTGCGGGATGTGAAACTCTCTGCTTCCTTGATGCGTATTCTGGCTATCACCAAATAAAGATGAAGGAGTCCGATCAGCTCGCAACTTCCTTCATCACCCCCTTTGGCATGTTTTGCTACATCACTATGCCCTTCGGTTTGCGAAACACCGGGGCCACATATCAAAGATGCATGCTCCATGTCTTTGGAAAACACATAGGGCCGACCATCGAGGCCTACATCGATGACATCGTGGTCAAATCCAAAATAGTCGGGATCCTGGTCGGGGACCTTGAGATCGCGTTTGGGTGCCTCAGGGCAAATGACATAAAGCTGAACCCAGAGAAGTGTGTCTTCGGGGTTCCTCGAGGCATGCTCCTAGGGTACATAGTTTCCCAACGCGGGATCGAGGCCAACCTTGATAAGGTAACCGCAATCACCAGGATGGGCCCGATCAAGGATCTTAAGGGCGTACAAAGGGTCATAGGGTGCCTCGCCGCCCTCAGTCGGTTCATCTCACGGCTCGGGGAAAAAGCCCTCCCCCTTTATCGCCTCCTTAAGAAGACAAAACACTTCACATGGACCGTCGAGGCCGAGGAGTCGCTCTCCAAACTCAAAGCCTTGCTCACCTCGCCACCTATCTTGGTGCCCCCAAGCCCAGCCGAGCCCCTCTTGCTCTATGTCGCAGCAAGTACCCAGGTAGTCAACGCTGCCATAGTAGTCGAGAGAGCAGAAGACGGACATGCCCTGCCGGTTCAGAGGCCTGTCTACTTCGTGAGCGAGGTACTTTCCGAGACTAAGACGATATACGCCCACATACAGAAGCTATTGTATGTCATCGTCCTCACTCGGCGCAAGCTCCAGCACTATTTCCTGGGCCACCCGGTTACTGTGGTCTCATCTTTCCCGCCCGGGGAGATAATCCAGAACCGGGAGGCGTCTGAAAGAATCGCCAAGTGGTCGGTCGAGCTCATGGGGGAAACTCTCTCCTATGCCCCTCAGAAGGCCATCAAGTCTCAGGTATTGGCAGATTTCATTGCAGAATGGATCGACACCCAACTACCCCCGGCGCAAGTTCAGACCGAGCTCTGGACCATGTATTTCGACGGATCGTTGATGAAGACGAGGGCAGGCGCCGGATTGCTGTTCATATCACCCTTAGGGGTCCACATGCGATACGCCATCCGCCTGCACTTCCTCGCCTCCAACAACGTAGCCGAGTACGAGGCCCTCGTCAACGGTCTGCGCATCGCCATCGAGCTCGGGGTCCGACGCCTCGACGTTCGGGGGGACTCGTAGTTGGTAATCGACCAAGTGATGAAAGATTCGAGTTGCCACGACCCCAAGATGGAGGCCTACTGCAAGGAGGTCCGAAGGCTCGAGGAAAAATTCTATGGCCTCGAGCTCAACCACATCGCCCGCCGGTACAATGAAGCTGCTGACGAGCTGGCCAAAATCGCGTCCACTTGAGGTACAGTCCCTCCTGACGTCTTCTCGAGGGACCTTCACAAGCCGTCCGTCGACCTAGGCTCATGGGCTCCTGCCCTCGAGCAAGGGGTCGATCCACCCCCCTTGACCGATCCCTCCTCGAACGGGGAAGAAGTCATGGAGATCGACGGAACGGCCGCAACACCAATCCCCTCGATGGACTGGCGCACACCCTACCTCAAGTATCTGATACAGGGCGAGCTCCCTAAGGACCGCACCGAAGCCCGACGCATAGCCCGACGCGCCAAAACCTACGTCTTGTATGGGGATGGCTGCGAGCTGTATCGACGCAGCCCTTCCGGTGTACTTCAACGTTGCGTCACCCTCGGGGAGGGAAGGGCACTACTGAAGAACCTACACTCGGGGGCTTGCGGCCACCACGCAGCGCCAAGAACGCTGGTAGGAAGCGCCTTTCGACAAGGTTTCTATTGGCCGACGGCTGTCGCCGACGCTACCAAACTTGTTCGATCTTGCAAGGGATGACAATTCTATGCCAGGCAGACTCACCTACCCGCCCAAGCTCTTCAGATGATACCCATAACTTGGCCATTCGCAGTATGGGGGCTCGATATGGTCGGCCCTCTGAAGAAAACAAAAGGTGGCCACACCCACCTCCTCGTGGCAATAGACAAGTTCTCGAAATGGATCGAGGCTCGACCCATCGCCAACATTCAATCTCGACAAGCTGTGGTGTTCTTCACCGACATCATCCACCGCTTCGGGGTCCCCAACGTCATCATCACCGACAATGGCACGCAGCTCACCGGCCAAAAGTTCCTGGACTTCTGTGACCCGCCCCCACATCAGTCTGAACTGGTTTGCAGTCGCCCACCCTCGAACTAACGGCCAGGTCGAGCGCACCAATGGTATGGTTTTGCAGGGCCTCAAGCCAAGGATCTTCGACCGGCTAAACAAACACGACAAGAGATGGGTCGATGAGCTGCCCTCTGTCCTATGGAGTCTCCGAATGACACCAAGTCGAGCTACAGGGTTCTCCCCGTTCTTCTTGGTCTACGGGTCCGAGGCCGTCCTCCCCACTGACCTCGAGTACGGGTCCCCTCGACTAAAGGCCTACAACGAGCAAGCCAATGCAGCAGCCCGAGAGGACTCCCTCGACCAGCTCGAGGAAGCCCGGGACGTGGCGCTCTTCAAGTCAGCAAAGTACCAGCAAACGCTGCGGCGTTACCACGACAAACACGTATGCAAAAGGGACCTCGACGTCGGCGACCTCGTGCTACGCCGCCGACAAAGCAACAAGGGACGTCACAAGCTGATGCCACCTTGGGAAGGACCCTTCATCGTGGCAGAGGTGCTAAAGCCAGGCACTTACAAGCTAAAGAACGACAAGGGCGAGATCCTCACCAACGCATGGAACATCGAACAGCTACGTCGCTTCTACCCCTAAGGCCTCGAGACCTCGTACATTTTCCGTATTATGTACATTTATCGCATTATGAATGAATAAAATTTTCTCGAAATACATTTCACATTCGTTCATAACTCTGAGGTAGCCTCGACTCTGCTCCGGCAAAGTCAAGCCTCCCTCGGGGGCTGACAGGGGGGGACCCCCTCCTAAGCTCTCTAAAAACCCGAATGTTTTTTCGAAACTCCACCTTCTCTTTCCACCTTTGCCCCGAGTACGCTTCACGACTGAGTAAAAAACGCCTCGAACTCCCTAAGGGTCGAGGGCCGTTGAGCCGGGGACTCTCTTATGCCTCAGGGCTACGGTACCCCCACTCGCTCCCCCCCTCCAGGGATACGAGCGTGCGTCGAATACTTAGTCCACAAGCAATGACTCAGGCAAAGTAAAATAGAGACATCTCGAGAAATAAAAACACCCAGATGCATCTCAAATAAAATGCATTAAAGTTAAGAAGCCCCTAGGGGCTCGACATTGTATTGTCACAAAAGCTAATCTATTACATGGACCTTCTTGTCCAGATTCGGCACGCAGGCCTCGACTACTCGCCGCCATGTCCATTTGCCGAAGGGAGCACTTCAGGCTCGAAGAGCTTCGCCAGCTCGCCTCCGGGCACCTCTGCGGCCTTGATTAGCTCATGGCATCTCCCCACGTTGGCCTCATCGGTCAGCCCCGGGTCGACGACGAAGCCGCTAGCAATGACGTCGAGGTTGTAGATGTAACCCGAGCGGACGACCGCGAGCACCCGCTTCACGCCCACGTGCAGAGCAGCACGAACTTGCTCCGTCACCTCTCGGGTCATGGAGTAGAAGCGGCGTAGGAGGGAGTCTCCTCGCGCGTCTCCCTCGACCGCCGTCTCCGATTCGACCCCCATGTCATCGCCGAGGGCGGAGATGGCGCCCTCGAGCCTTTCGTTGAGACTCGTCTCCGCCCCGAGGAGGTTCTGAAGACTAGTCAGATCCTCATGGGCTCGAGCCTTATCCCCTTCGAGTTCTGCCGGAACAAATAGAGGACTCTGTCAAAACCAAAGAAGCAGGGGAATGGTCGAAAATAGGCAAGCTTAATAATATCCCTAAAAACTCACCTTTGGTGTGTGCTTCCAGGGTGACGTAGTCCTGCTCAGCCCTCTGAAGTTGGTGGCGGACGTCGACGAGCTCTGCAGCTTGGTCGCTGTTTTTAGCCCGGAGGTCCTTGATGATCTTGTCAGTACCATCGAGGGCCCTCTTCTGGTTAGCCGCCACCTTCCCCAGAGCGTCGCGCTCGCAGGAAACGGTGTCAAAATCCGCCTGGAGCTCCTGGACCCACCCCTCGAGGGAGGTGCGTTCGGCAGCCACCTGCTTCAGGTCGGCCTCGAGCTGCCGGACATGTTCCGCCGCTCGAGCCAGTTCCTCCCTCAGCTGGGTGGACTCCTCTTCCACCTTACGCCGGGCCTCCTGGGCAGCGTCCCGCTGCTGCCCGACCTCGGCAACCTCCTTGAAGGCAGCCTCGGTCCTCGACTGTGCCCGGGAGGCCTCCTCTTGAGCGGTCTTGGCCCCCTCCTGCGCGGTGGCCGCCTCGACCTTCGCCTGGGTGGCCTCGGCCTCTACCTTCTCCAGCAAGGCGCGGAGGATGGGGAGCTGGCTCCACTGCTCCTGCGCCCGGAGGATGAACTGGGACTTGTCGTACGACCTCGCCCTCAGCATCTACCAGGGATAAAAGGAAGGTCATCAGAAAAGAGCAGCAAAATAACCAAGGTAAACTGAGGGGCAAAGGACAAAACTTACTTCCATCCCCCGGAACAAATCCGCGGAAGCGACCTCCGCCGACACGCGTACCACATGGGCGAGCCACGCCCGGAACTCCTCCAGGTGCTCCCACTCCCCGAGCTCGGCTTGATTGTCGAGCTTGAGGAGGGTGCGCCCTGGGTCTTGGGGGTTGGCCAGCTCGAGGGGCTCCTGCCCCCAGAACTTGCTGCGCGGGTCGACCCTCTCCTTGACCTCCCGCATGAGGCCCTGGCGCATCTCGAGGTCACCCCCGTGGAGCATCACCCGCTCCGCCAGAGTAGGGAAGGGAGCCGCCCCCTCGAGCTGGGCACTCCTGGCCTCGGAGTCATCTTGCGGGGTCGCCGCCGGCCCCTCCTGATCATCGCCTCTAGGCGGAAGAAGTCCCCGCCGTGAGAATAACCCTGCGCGTGAAGAGAACACACGTTAGCACCCGACGTTGCAGGCTCACTACGGTCCCCTCCCTCTACGTAAACTAAGTTAGGGGGTGGAGCACCTCCAGCAGACGACTGCCCGACCTCAATGACAGGACGAGCAGCCGCCTCGGACTTTGTCACGTCCTCCGTGTTGCTTCCTTGCAGCGCCACGACAGCCCCCTCCGGCTCCGGCCGGGGGGGCCGTCATCTCCACCATCTCCGCCGCGGGCATCGCCTCAAGCTCCTCGGCCCGTCCTCCCTCCTGGGCAGGCTCGGGGAGCGGCGCTGAGGCCCCCTCGACGAGGGTCTCCACCGACGGAGTCACCTCCGGCACGGCAGCAACCGCACCCTTGTGCTCGCCCCGCAGACGCGCCTCCCACGACGCGAGGTTCTCGGGCCACCGCCTCGGCGCCGGGCGCTCCAACGTCTCTCCCTCATCGGCGCCTCCCACGACGCGAGGTTCTCGGGCCACCACCTCCACCTCTACGTCAGCTCCGCGCCTTCCGAGGCTGCGGGCGCGCCCCCCTCCGACGGGTGGGTGAGCACGGCCTCGATCGCCACTCCGGCGGACCCCGCCGACGTGACGGGCTGACCTGCCTCTTCCCCCGCTCGAGTTAGCTCCGCAGCGGCCAGCGCCTGCCCGCGCATAATCGCCTCCCGCGCCTTGGCAGCCCACGCCGCACCTGGGGCAGGGGTCGAAGGGGACTAGGCGGCAGGACTGGTCCCGACGGTCATTTTGGCCACGACCTCCGCCTTCAACCTCTTGGCCGGGGTGGGGGTCGCGCCCTCCGACGAGCGTTTCACCCTGAAAAAGGAACTCATACGCGGCGATAAGCGCAAGTCATAACCAACGAAAAATACTCGGGATCGACAGAGAAGCAACTTACCCCAGCGGAGTCATGGGGGTCCGACCAATGGACCTCGAGCCGCTCGGGGGCTTCTGCGTGGCACGTTGGGAGCCACCCCTCCCGCCAGCGCGGGCCGCGGCAGGGGTCGAGGCCGCCCCTGGTGCCGCCTCCTTGGCAGGGGCCAACGGCGTCCTCGCCGCCACCGCCCTGGTCTCCTCCTGGGTCGACGGGCTTGACGCCCATGCGCTCGACCGAGTGGGCGCCGGGGGCGTGCTCGACCGACCCCTAGACGGGGACCACGACGAACGGCTACGCGTCCGCCGCGACGTTTCACCTTGAGGAGCCGCGGGGCGCTCGCCCCGTGACTCAATTTCGATGGTTGGGGCCGACCTCGTCGTCGACCCCTCTCCTCCTCCAAAACTAGCGGCCGCCCCCTGACGCCTGGGCACCGCTCTTTCTTCCTCGAGCCCTCGCTGCGGCTCGGCCTCCTCCTCTTCCTGCTCCGGCTCCTCTTCCTGCATAAGAACAATCTCCGTCAGGATCAGCGTAATGGTCACAACCCTGCTGTTGACACAAAAAGCGCCAGGATCTGCGAACACCTCGGGCTTATACCCGAAATTCGATATCCGGAGGCGTGCCAGTCGATTTGACCAGTTAATCGACAAGAACGATAACTAGAACAAGATTCAATCTAGACAACGGCGATGCGCCCAGATGTTGAGATTGAGGCTTGATCAGGATAACTAGAGCAAAGCTGAACGAGGCAACAGCGATACGCCCGGATGCCAAAGCTCAGAGGTACTCCCACGCGGAACTTACAAGGATTTGACGGAGATCAAGGTGATGCAGCCCGTCGAAGCTTGAAGAACTCATTGATAAGCTATAACTAATGCAATAAAGGGTAAATTGTGATAAAAGTAGAATAAGAGTAAATTGATTTGTTTGATATTGGATTGATATTTTTACACGCAGCCCTTGGGCACATATTTATACTCCCGCATGGAGAGTTGTACAGAGACACGATCCTAATTTTAAGGAAACTGACTCGCGCATGAGTCGGATCTAAAATAACAATATTATTTTCCTAAACAAACACACCTATTTTAAAGGAAAACAAACGACTCATGCAAGAGTCGGACTCAAACTGCTATAATAATACTGGTATAAAATTACCAGTTTCCTTACGTCTTTCCCTCGATGAAAACTTTCCATCGGCAGATCCCTTCAACCCGCAGCTTCCTTCTTTGGCCACCGGTAATCCTCTGTTGACATCAAACGCTAAGTCATCCTATACTCATCGGCATCCCATGCCCATCGGCATCGGCAATACTTCCCGATCGGCAACCTTATACTAGTGACTTGTCTTCACTAATCAATCCCTATCAGCAATCGACATCGGCAATATCTCCTCATCGGCAATTGGCACCAGCAACTTTGCAGCTCGACTTCTGATGAGTCATTCAACTCCTATCGGCAATATCCGAAACTTCCAGCTTCCATCGGCAACACACTTAGTCTTCCCACAGTACACTCCCAGCAATACTGACTCATGACTTCCCGATGCCGATGGAAAATGGTTGCTGATCAACACACATCTTAGCTCATTTGACACGTGCCGAAAAACGGTGTCAACACATGCCCCCCAGTTTCGGAGGGTATAACACTTTACGCGCCGAAATTCCCTCTACTGTAGCCGTTACCTCCGAGATAATTGCACAACTTCCTCGATCTCCGCGCGTAGAACTGTAATTTATTAATAAAATCCCTCGATTATAGCACAAACAGTTGCAAATCTGACAATATCCCCTTGATTATCGCGTACATCCACCGCAGGCCTCTCCACATTCCTGCACAGTGTGAACCGAAATCTCAAAATACCCCTGAGTAAGCTTATAAAAGTTACTAGGATCCAATCTGCCTTTTTACCCCGAGTCCACTTTCACATTCACATCTGCCTTCGTCTTCAACCTCCAGCGGCGCCTCCGAAGAACCCGAGCTCGAGCAACAGTATTTTTCCGCAAGCCAAGCATGACCTGCAAGAACTCCTCAGCTCCAATGGCGATCCAAGTCGACATCCCTAAGGTAAATCCACTTTCCTCCTCATCCAATCTCCTGCTAGTTCCTTTCCCGCATGAATCTAGAATCTTCCCTTTTCCTTTTTTGATTCTTTCCTTTCTTTTCTTTTCAAACCCTAGGAATTGTACAACAAGATTTTAATCCCTCTCGATCAGTCCAGTTTCACTTGCTTAGGTCCCATGGGGAATCCGGATCCTAGTTACTTGATCAACGCGGAAACCAACCGGATTCCTTTTAGATCTGAATGTTTCGGTCTAGGATTATGGAAGGATGCTTTCCGGTCATGGCCCAAGCCCACCAAAGGGTGGAAGAACTGGTACCTTAGGGTCGCTAGAACACAGCAAGTGTATTGGTCAAAGCGCAACTTGGATCAGTGCATCAGGCTCTCCATTGCCGATATGGAGAAAAATGAAAACATGCTGATAGCGGCCTCCTACTTCTGGTCTGACACCATGAACGCTTTCCTATTCCGACATGGACCAGCCACTCCCACACTTGCCGATGTCCATATGTTGACTGGCCCGGACGTCTCTTCTGCCGATACCTTCACTCTGTTCAATAGGAAAGCCGAATACAAGGTGAATACTCGGAATATCGGCGGCTGGACTGACTACATCCAGGAATATGAGAAGACTGGATCGGTAAACCAGAGGGAGCATGCCATTTTCCTGAACATGTGGCTGGAGAAATTTATTTTCTGTGGTAGGGCAGTCGGTCCCACTACCATGCATCTCCCGGCAGCTGAACTCCTTGCCGATGGGACAAGACTTCCCTTAGGCAGATATCTTCTTGGATCGGTATACCGTCTTCTACATCAAGTATCTAAGAAGTTACTGCTAGGTGAACCCATCGGCAACCTTGGGGGTCCCTGGTGGTTCATAAACATGTGGTTAAATGCACACATGTACAAAGCCCTCTAGTTTGACTTGTTCGCTCAACAATTCCCGAGGGACATATCGGAAAACCACCAATACAGGGATGATGAATCAGCAACCCGTTCTCCACTCAACTTCGGAGAAGCCATTATAGTGCTGCCAGGGACCGATGCCGATGCAGAACAGTTTGGCTTGTTCTTCCAGAAATTCTATAACGGAATCCCTGCTTCGGAACGGCTCTGGTGGCCATACCTTGACGAGGACAACCGATTCCCGCTGCTGTTCAACCTCACCGATGGGAATGTGCCTCAGAACCAAATAATCATGAAGGCCAGCATCGTTCCCCGAGCTATTCCAGTGAACATCTTCGGATCCGGGAAGAATGCCCCTCCATCGTTTGAGTTCTACTACCCATCGGCAACGGCAAGACAACTGGTATTTGGCCAACTGCCGATCAAGCTTTGCTACTCCAAGGTGGTAAAGCCCAGGCAGACTATCTCTAGCGCTCTAGACTGGAACAAAGTCGTCAATCTTCCTCCCAATGCCGATACATCAGATATTGACTTGTCATCCTGGTCACCAACATCCTTCATCATGAATGAGTATAAATTCTAGTGGCAAGAATGGAGACATCAATTATTTGCTAAGTCATCGCACAACTATCGGCATATGATTGACGCCAACCACATCATCCCCGACGACGCAGTAAGTTTCTATCCCGATGCATTCCTTATCACCTTACTTTTATCATCGGCATCTGACCCCCTTATGCTTAACAGGTCAACGATCCGATTCCCACGATGAGCAACAGTGGCAAGCCCTTCAACCTTCGAATGATGAGTCCTATATCACTCATCGTCAACAATGCCCCAACGCTAGCTGCCTTCACGCCTCAGAAGGTACCCAAACCGACGCCTGCAAAAACTAAGGCTACATCGGCTGCTGCTGCTGCCTTGACGCGGGTTTTTGCAGTAAACTCATCTTCACTCATACCGATTACATACTGTTTCATCGGCAACAGGTTACTTTGTATAATTTGTACTAATATTTTCAGGCAATGAGGTCATCGGCAGCTGCTCCATACACACAAGCATCTCCAAGTCTTGCTGCCGATGCCCCCCAGTCTTCATCGAAATGGGCTGGATCTCCTGCTGCCACGCCAAGGAAGAAAAGGCGCTTAAGATTGGCCACCCCTTCTTCACCATCGGCTCCAGTTGCATCACCGACTGCCGATGCGTCAACAGCAGAACCATCCTCGGCTCCTACTCCTGATCATCCATTAGACGACATCCCCGATCAGGAGGTGACACCACCTGCTGCAGCAGCGGAGGCGACATCGGCATCGGCATCGGCACCACCAGCCGAAATCTCCGATGAAGGAACGGTGTCGCCACCACAGGAGCCAGCCACCACAGCGGAAGCAACACCGGCGACAACGCCACCAGCACCAACGACATCAGCTGCTCCCCCAACATAAGCTCATTCATCGGCAACTGCTGCCGATCTCCAGGATGAGGCTGGACCCTCCAACATGCCAAGTCCTAGGCAAGAAATTCGCTTCAAGATGGTAAGTTGGTCACCTAAAAATTCATAGTATAACTTTATGATTGGCACATTTTAACATCTTCTTTTTCAGGCCCAAGACTCCCCAGATAGCCTCTTTTCCTTCGGCCTCAACCTCCAGGACGAGGATGAACACCAAGAAGGCCCCGCTCGAGCAGATAGCCTATTCTCCTTCGCTATCGACATCCCCGATGAGGATGAGGACGAAGAAAGCTCTGCTCCAGCTCTATCGACAGAGGTGCTTTCCTTGCTGCAACAAGACACATCCCAGCTCATCCAGGACTCAACCGCAACAAGGATAGCTTTCAAGGATATCCAAGGCCATCTCCCTGCCGATATGGAAGAAACTCTTTTCCAGACAACCTTCCTCGATAGCAAGCAGATCCAATACCAGAGGCTCTCCCGTCGCATTGCCGATAGGGCTGCCCAATCCAAGACTGAGGAAGAAAAGCTCAAGTTTAAAAGTATTGCCGATGAAAAACACAAGAGCATCGGCCAGGCAGAAGTCTCCAGCACCAATCTTGAGCAAGAAATTACTCAGCTATCGGCAAGGAAAGAAGAGCTATTGACTGAATTGAAAAAGGTCGATGAAGCTCTAAACGTAGTCAATCAGAGGAAAGCCCAACTGTCTGACACCATCAGGGCTCTGCGGCAAGAAAGAGACCAAAATGCCCGACAAGCCATCTTATTGAAGAAGATCAAACCGATCGAGGGTTCTGCCGATGCCGATGCCAAGGAAATGGATGAGATAGAGCAAATTCGCCTGCGTGCGATATCAGCCATCCAATCCTTGTTGTAATTCACTGTATTGGCCGTTGTAACATTGATACTTGACTTGGCTCTGTAATATAATGTTAATACGCTTTTACCGATGTATTATAACTTTCTCTTTCATCGGCATTCAAATGAGCACGCTATGCGTCTACCCAAATGCTAGGGTAATATTTTTTCAAGTATTTACCATTAATCGCTCTAGAGAATGCAACTCCTTCGAGAGTTTCTAGAATATAAGCATTGCCAGGAGCAGATTGTTTTATCCGATAAGGACCTTCCCAATTAGGAGACCATTTTCCAAACTTAGAACTCTTAGTCCCAATCGGTAAAATCAACATCCAAACCAAATCACCATCGGCAAAGTTTTTTACCTTTACTTTCTTGTCATACCATCTGGCAACCCTCCTCTTGTTTTCCTCAATGCTGATCAATGCCCTCAACCGATGACCTGCTAAGTCCTCTAACTCGTCTTTCATTAGAGTAGCATAATCATCGGTCGTCAATTGATCTTGAAAAGCCAATCGCCTAGAGCCAGTTTTAATCTCCCAAGGCAGGACAACATCGTGTCCATAGACCAACTGATACGGCGAGACTTTGATTGCACCATGACAAGCCATCCGATATGACCATAAGGCTTCGTTTAACACCACATGCCACCTTCTAGGGTTTTCTTCAATCTTGCGCTTTATAAGCTTAATAACTCCCTTATTAGCTGCTTCAGCCTGACCGTTGGCTTGAGCATAATAAGGAGAAGAGTTTAACACCTTGAACCCCATACTAGCAGCAAATTCATCAAACTCTCCCGATGTGAACATGGTTCCTTGATCGGTAGTAATAGTTTGAGGAATACCAAATCGGTAAACAATGTGTTCTTTAACAAACCCCACCATGTTTGCCGATGTTACCTTCTTCAAAGGAATTGCCTCAACCCACTTAGTGAAGTAATCGGTAGCAACGAGTATAAACTTATGCCCTTTACTCGATGGCGGATAAATTTGGCCGATGAGATCAATAGCCTATCCTCGGAACAGCCAAGGCTTGATTATAGGATTCATTGCCGATGCAGGTGCTCTCTGTACATTACCAAACTTCTGACAATCCTGACACCCTTTGAAATAGTTGAAGCAATCTTCAAGAATTGTCGGCCAATAATATCCATTCCGCCTAATCATCCACTTCATCTTGAGTGCCGATTGATGCGCTCCACACACACCTTCATGGATTTCACCCATCAACTCTTTTGATTCCTCTTTACCAAGGCACTTGAGTAAAACTCCATCAATCGTCCGATAATACAGTTCATCGTCGAGGAGTACATACTTAGTGGCTTGGAATCTTAGACGCCTTTCAACTTTCCTAGACGGATTCCTTAAGTAATCGGCAATCCCCTTTTTCCAGTCATCGGCAACGGCTACCGATGCTACGGTTTCTTGAATCGGCTCATACCCCGAAGCATTCTGTGCTAACCGATTGGCCTCTTCGTTATGCAATCTAGGAATATGCTTAAGGCGGTATTCTTTGAATTCTTTTAATAATTGCAAACACCTCTCATGGGTTGCAATTAAAGCTTCACTTCGGCATTCATACCTCCTAATCAATTGGTTAATCACCAACATGGAATCACCGAAGATTTCAACAGCATCGGCATGTACTTCCCTGAGTAGTTCCAACCCCTTCAGTAAAGCCTGGTACTCAGCCTGATTGTTTGTCGAAGTAGCAACAATCAGCAACGAGATCTCATACTTTCGTCCTCGAGGTGAAATCAAGAGAATACTGATGCCTGCTCCGTCCTTACACGTAGACCCATCAAAGAACAAAGTCCAAGGAGCAATTTCCACAGAGTTTATCACATTGCAATGCTGAGTAACAAAATCGGCCATCACCTGACCCTTAACAGCCTTAGCCGATTCATACCTTAGGTCAAATTCTGAAAGTGCCAAAATCCATTTACCGATTCGTCCACTCAATATCGGCATTGACAACATGTACTTAACCACATCATCTTTGCAGATAACAGTGCATTTAGCCAACAATAAATAATGCCTTAATTTAATACAAGAGAAATATAAACATAAGCACAATCTCTCTATGGCCGAATACCTGGTCTCAGCATCCACCAACCTTCTGCTTAGATAATATATTACACGTTTCTTCCCTTCAAATTCTTGAATCAAGGCTGACCCGATAACACTATCATCGGCAAACAAATATAACCTGAAAGGCTCCCCGTGTTGAGACGGAACCAAGATTGGAGGGTTCACCAAATATCTCTTGATCTCCTCCAAGGCTAATTGCTGTTCTTCTTTCCACGTAAACTCTTGATCGGCTTTCAGCTTCAACAATGGACTAAAAGATTTAATCTTACGAGACAAGTTAGATATAAATCTTCTAATGAAATTAATCTTGCCGATCAAAGATTGCAGCTCAGTCTTGTTTGTAGGAGCAACCACTTTGTTAATTGCATCAATAGATTTCCTGCCGATCTCGATGCTTCTTTGATGCACCATAAAGCCTAGAAACTGCCCTACCGATACACCAAATGCACACTTGTTAGGATTCATCTTCAACCCATGCTCCCTTGTGCACTCCAATATTTTTCGCAAATCGGCAAGATGCTTCCCGAAATCTCCAGACTTAACCACCACATCATCAATGTATATTTCAACTATCGTGTCGATGTACTTGTGAAAGATGAAATTCATTGCTCTTTGATAAGTAGCACCGGCATTCTTCAAGCCAAAAGTCATGACAACCCACTCAAATAAACCGACGTGACCTGGACATCTGAAAGCAGTCTTGGATATGTCTTCTTCAGCCATGAATATTTGATTATACCCAGCATTGCCATCCATGAAGCTAATGATTTGATGTCCAACAGCAGCATCAATCAGCAGATCGGCAATGGGCATCGGGTAGCCATCCATCAGCGTAGCCTTGTTAAGATTCCTGAAATCAATACAAACATGAAGTTTTCCATTCTTTTTATACACAGGAACCACATTAGAGATCCATTCGGCGTATCGGCATTGCCGAATGAATCCGGCTTTGATTAACTTTGTAATCTCAGCCTTGATGTCGGATAAAATAGTAGGATTGCATCGGCGCGCAGGTTGCCGATGTGGTTGGAAACCAGACTTGATGGGTAACCGATGTTCGACTATCGATCGGTCTAAACCAGGCATCTCTGTATAATCCCAAGCAAAACAATCTTTATATTCCTTTAATAAATCAGTTAACTGTTGTTTACATTGGGAATCTAACTTAGCACTAATAAAAGTAGGCCTAGGTTTACTGCCATCGCCGATGTCTATCTCGAGTAAATCATCGGCGGACGTGAAGCCCTGTCCCAGCTTTCCATCGTCAGCGAACCGATCCATTAAAACTCTTCTTCAGAACCGACTGCTTGGATCGGTGTAATGAGGTAATCGGCAACTTTGAGGAACTCCTTGTCCCAAGCTTCACCTGATATGCATCTGGTTTGCTCATAAGTTTCCGATTCTGCCGACGCAACAGTCGATGGGGCTTCACTGCGGACGACTTCAATTCTGTCCCCGATCCACTGCACAAGACTTTGATGCATGGTGGAAGGAATACAACAATTAGCGTGGATCCAATCCCTTCCTAGGAGCAAGTTATAGGTGCCTTTGCCACTGATTACAAAAAATGTTGTCGGCAAAGTTTTGCTGCCGATGGTTAAGTCAACACATACGGCTCCCATAGCCGTCGACACATTGCCTTCGAAATCCTTGAGCTTCATGTCGGTCTTGACTAAGTCCTGATCGCCTTTCCCAAGCTTTCTGAACACAACATACGGCATTATGTTTATTGATGCCCCACCATCTACCAGCATCTTTGTCATGGGCTGTCCATCCACCTTGCCTTTAACGAACAAAGCCCTTAGGTGCTGTCTTTTATCATCGACAGGCTTCTCGAAGACGGCCGTCATCGGGTCTAGAACCAACTGCGCCATCTTAGCAGTCTCCTCATCATCGCTGACAGGTGCCATGAACTCCATCGGCAACATGACGACCATATTGATTTCTGCTGATGGATCCCTGTCCTTGCGTTTTGGCTTCCACTGCTTCTCCCTTGAAGGCTCTTCGTTGCCACACAAGTCATTGCGGTGTTCGCGCTGAATCCTCCTTTTCTGAGTCTTCGTCAGACCCTTAGGACACCATTGAGGGAGCTTGGTCTTCCAGACAGGCTGATGCCGCCTCTCATTACTCACATCCTTAGGACTCCCGATGTTGGGGTCTCTGGAGAATGTTTCTTTGTCAGGCACTCTTGCATCGGCCATCTCTTCCAGCTCCTCTTGATCAACACGTCTTCCAAGCCTGTTATGGGCACTGAGCTTGCTCCCCAGTCGATCATGCGCCGACCTCTTCTCTCTAAGTGGCTTGGCGTACCTAGGCACCCAATCATCAAAACAAGGTTTCTTACCTGACTGATCGGCAGTGTAATATCCATTACATTCGGGGAAATTATCAGCAGTAGGCAGCTTGATGCCTTGTTCCCAACAGTGAACGAAGAAGGGACATTTCCAGTGGTCCTTATGCCGAAGCCACTCCTGGTGCTCCTCTTCTTCTTGCCGATATCGCTTTTCACGTGATTGCCGATGATCTCGCCTCGGCTGCTTGTGTGTGATTACAACGCCAGGAGCCCTGTTGGCACTGCTACCTTCATCGGCAACCTTCTTGCCCTTTCTGTTATCGGCAAACCTCCTTTCATCACGCTCAGTCACTTGATGGTTAGGATCTACCGATGCGTTCTTCCTGGTAGCCTCCGATGTCAGCACTTTGGTTTTTCCACTGGCTTCCACCATATTATTTGGGAACGGGTGCTGATCAATCTTCATCGGTTTCTGGACCTTAGAATTTTCAAACTTGATTTGTCCAGATTCAATTTCTGATTGCAACTGCTGCCTGAATACCTTGCAGTCATTGGTACTGTGGGAAGCTGCATTATGCCACTTGCAGTACCTGATCTTCTTGAGCTCTTCAGCCGATGGAATTACTTGGTTAGGCGCTAACTTGATTCGCCCTTCTTGAAGTAATAAACCAAACATCCTGTCGGCCTTGGTGATGTCAAAGGTGAACCTTTCGGTTTCTTTCTGGCCAAACGGACAAGATACAAGCTTCTTATCCTTCACCCATTCGGCTGCATCGATGCTCAACTCCTCATCTGACCCAGAGTCCTCTTCTTGCCCGATGAAGGTCACCTTTTTGTTCCAAGTCTTCCTGGGTTCAAAGGTTTTGATATCTTGATCGGCAATCCTTTGCACCATATGACTTAGGCTTTCAATCTCTTGGGACGCGTACTTGTCCTTGATGTGCGGCAGCAATCCCTGGAAGGCCAGATCTGCCAGTTGCCGATCATCAAGTACCAAGTTGTAGCACTTGTTCTTTATGTCCCGCGGCCTTTGAATAAAGTTTTCTACCGATTCATCATTGCGTTGCCTCATTTTGACCAAATCGGTAAGCTTTTTCTCATGTATGCCTGCGAAGAAGTATTTATGAAATTGCCTTTCTAGATCGGCCCATGTGATTACAGAATTTGGAGGCCATATGAACCATGTGAATGCCGATCTAGACAATGATGAAGAGAACAATCTCACCCTCAATTCCTCCCTGCTGGCAGCTTCTCCGCACTGGATAATAAAGCGATTGATATGCTCCATCGTTGATGTGTCATCTTGGCCGGAGAATTTAGTAAAATCTGGTACCTTGTACCGATTTGGCAGAGGAATCAAGTCATATGCAGGAGGATACGGTGTCTGATAAGAGTATGTATTGACTTTGGGTTTAATGCCAAATTGTTCTTTCATAACTTCGGCAATCTTACCGACCCAATATGCATCCTGCTCCTGCCGACTCATTGGCTGGTTGTTGACTGGTGGAGCCGGCTGATGCGCCTCTTGAAGATGATGCGGAGTAGTCACGGGCGCAGCACCAGTCATCTGAGCACTATGCATCGGTTGATGCACCGATGGATAGTTCTGCACACTTAGTAGATTAGGTTGATTCATTGTATTCATCGGTTGTTGTACTGATGGTCCGCTCTGAGTGTATGCTGGGCCTCCATAATGATGCATTGACACGCCAGGCTGTTGAGCTGGCAGCTGGTTGGCCCATCCAGGATTATAAATCATTGGCATATGACTTACCAATGGCTGATAGCTGACTGGAGCATGTGGCTCTTGTATTCTTGAGCAATCAATCACCAGATTACCTTGGGGAACTAGCATTCCAGTTTGAGAGTTGGCCACCAGAGGTTGACTGCCAGCTGCTATAATGTGTTGCATCGGCACAGAGCTTGTCGATGGTGGCATCAGAGGTATCTTAGGAATTACTTGAAGATCTTCTAACGGCACTTGCACAGTTGGAGAAGGCGCAGAATAATGCATCATAGAGGCCACCGGCTGTGATTGCGTTGCCAACGCCATAGAGCTATTCCAAGCTGAGCTGTCTCCCTGCACCAGATTAGAACTAGGAGATAGTCTTGAAGGCATACCGTATCCCCACCCGTTGACGGGAGCTGGTTGACTTTGGATAGCAGGTCCTGAATTTGCCGACGCCACTGAATCTGTATTGAGTCTGATGACGCTTTCAGGGTTCGGCCTTGGCGGTATGGTCACATCGGCAGACGGCTCCACAGGAGTAGAAGATGTCAGCGGGGCTGCCGATGGACTTATAGATGCCGATCCAGGTTGATGATACGCTGGACCAACATACTGAGGTGCATGTCCTTCTTTGAATGATTGCATGATAGCATTGTAAACAGTATTGGACAGCACGCTGGAGTGGCTAATTAATGCTTGACTTAGAGCAGAATTAACCATCTCTTGTAACTTACCAGGATTGGCGTCATATGTGACCTGCCGCGGCAACGGCGGATCTTGCTTCTGAATCGCTTCGCCGCTCCTGCTCAGGCTGAAGGATTTGAGATACAACTGCTTGTATTCCTCCATAGCCCGCTCCATGGCCAGCTTTTGATCATCTTTTAGATCAGCCTCGGAGACTTCAATGACGTTCCTCTAGTTAACGTCTGCGTTATCACCCATGATAGATGTATAGATTTGTATAATCGGGTCCCACCGGGTGTGCCAAAAGAGGTGTTGACACAAAAAATATCAGGATCTGCGAACACCTCGGGCTTATACCCGAAATTCGATATCCGGAGGCGTGCCAGTCGATTTGACCAGCTAATCAACAAGGATGATAACTAGAACAAGATTCAATCTAGACAATGGCAATGAGCCCGGATGCTGAGATTGAGGCTTGATCAGGATAATTAGAGCAAAGCTGAACGAGGCAACAACGATACGCTCGGATGCCAAAGCTCAGAGGTACTCCCACGTGGAACTTACAAGGATTTGACAGAGATCAAGGTGATGCAGCCTGTCGAACTTTGAAGAACTCGTTGATAAGCTATAACTAATGCAATAAAGGGTAAATTGCGATAAAAGTAGAATAAGAGTAAATTGATTTGTTTGATATTGGATTGATATTTTTACACGCAGCCCTTGGGCACATATTTATACTCCCGCATGGAGAGTTGTACAGAGACACGATCCGTACCCTTCCTAAAACAAACTCCTAATTTTAAGGAAATTGACTCGCGCAGGAGTCGGATCTAAAATAACAATATTATTTTCCTAAACAAACACACCTATTTTAAAGGAAAACAAACGACTCATGCAAGAGTCGGACTCAAACTGCTATAATAATACTGGTATAAAATTACCAGTTTCCTTACGTCTTTCCCTCGATGAAAACTTTCCATCGGCAGATCCCTTCAACCCGCAGCTTCCTTCTTTGGCCACCGATAATCCTCTGTTGACATCAAACGCTAAGTCATCCTGTACTCATCGGCATCCCATGCCCATCGGCATCGGCAATACTTCCCGATCGGCAACCTTATACTAGTGACTTGTCTTCACTAATCAATCCCTATCAGCAATCGGCATCGGCAATATCTCCTCATCGGCAATTGGCACCAGCAACTTTGCAGCTCGACTTCTGATGAGTCATTCAACTCCTATCGGCAATATCCGAAACTTCCAGCTTCCATCGGCAACACACTTAGTCTTCCCACAGTACACTCCCAGCAATACTGACTCATGACTTCCCGATGCCGATGGAAAACGGTTGCTGATCAACACACATCTTAGCTCATTTGACACGTGCCGAAAAATGGTGTCAACACCTGCGCCACCAAGCCATATCGCCAACAACCTCGTCACCGCTCGATCCCTCGTCTTCATCCTCCTCCGAGGGGGACTCCTCCTCGGGAAGGTTGGCCCGCCTCTGCCGTGCCCGGCGTTGTTCGCGCTCCTCCTTCTCTTGGGCCTTTTTGCCCTTCTCCTTCTTGGCCTTGTCCTTGGCCTTCTTGTTCTGCTTGGCCCGCAAGCGTCTCGCCTGGGAGTCGTTCCACTCCTCCTTCACCGGCGGTAGCGACTCCCGATAAAAGATGTTACCCTGAGGAACGTGAGGCGTGGTTAGAACACAGGCAAAGGAGACAAACAAGACAGGCAAGAGGGCACTGACAAAGAAAAGAGGTGTCGTACCAGCTGGATGTGGCCCTGGTCTGGCATCATGGGGACGCGGGCGACGCCCCCCACCTCGAACGCGCCGGTGAAGGAGGCGCGTACTCGGTGGACCACCCTCTCGAGGGGCAGCTCGTCCTCCACGAGGCGACACCCCGTGAGATCCACCCCCGGGCGCATCTCGTCGAGGCATCGCGGGCGAGCCATCAGTGGCACGACTTGCCGCTGGTGGAAGGCCAACGCGATGATCGCCGCCGTAAGTCCCGCCTTCTTCAGACTGGAGACCGCGCCAAGCAGATGGTCAAGGCGCTTCTGCTTCTTCTGCTCGACGCCGTACCTCCAGTGGTCGGGCCTCGAGTCGATCGTCCTCCCGGTGTAGACGGGGAACGAACCATCGCCGTTCCTCAGGTAGAACCACCCGGAGTGCCATCCGGAGTGGCTTGACGTGAGCTTCGCCGGGATCCAGTAGTCCACCCTCTTGAGGGAGATGCTGCAGCAGCCTGCCCGGACCATCCTGCGGTTACCGCTGCCGGCTGAGGCGTAGAACAAGCTCGCCTTGAACAGATGGAGCCACAGCTCCCAATGTGGCTCCATCCCCAGGTATCCTTCGCACACGGCAGTGAATACCGCCGCATGGCAAATGTCATTGGGGGAGAGGTGTTGGAGCTCCACGCCGTAGTGGTGGAGGATCCCCCGCAGAAGACGGTTGGGGGGGATCCCAACCCCACCCGGTGGAATGCTTTGAAGCTAACCACGTAACCCTCCGACGGGTTGGGCTCAGCGTCCTCCCTTGGCGGCACCATCCACTCCGGCCGGTCCACGGAGGTGATGGGTCGGAGAAGGCCGCTCTCCACCAAATCTCCCAAGCACGCCACGGTTGTCGACGACGGAAGCCAGGCGTCAGGGCCGCGCAAGCTGTAGGTGGCCATGGGAGCAGGGAAGTGGACGCGCTCAGATGTGGGGGTGGAAGGTATGTTGCGGATCTCTCCTCTCCCTACTCTCGCACATGCAGAGATCCGGTTTGGTGGGCGACGAAGGCAACGGCGAGAGGAAAAAGACAGGGAAGGCAATGGCAAGCGTGCGGAAGCTAGACCCCCACCCCCAGTATTTATAACCGGAAGCCCAGCGGGCGGATCCGATGAAAAGGCAAGTAAGTCTCTGCATTTAATGCGCTCACCTACCGCCTCCTCGTATCCCGCGCCGGACGCCTCGCCGCACCCTATGCCTGCTACGGCCGCAGTCGAACGGACATCTCCTAAAAAGGCATGTCTACGGCGGACAACGTGCAATAGTGGGCGTTATCTTCGGAGGTAAGCAACGGACGTCGACCCGTCCGTCAAAATCTCGAGGGAACGAAGGCTGGCCCTCGAACAGGGTTCGACAGCCGCCCCTGAGTACCTGAGGTCAGAGATGACCCAGAGTTACGGACTCCGGTCCACCCTAAATCTCGAGGGAACGAAAGCTGGCCTTCGAACAGGGTTCGACAGCCGCCCTCGAGTACCTGAGGTCTGAGAAGACCCAGGGTTATGGACTCCGGTCCACCCCCAAATCTCGAGGGAACGAAGGCTGGCCCTCGAGCGGGGTTTGATAGCCACCCTCGAGTAATCGAGCCGGGAATAATCCAGGAGTGGCCGGCGCGAGCCCCACGGCGGACCCAACAAAAAGACAGGTATGTCCCCACATTTAATATACCAACCTACCACCCCCTTATATTCCACAGGACAGGACGTCGTCTTCGGAGGTAAGCAACGGACGTCGACCCGTCCGTCAAAATCTTGAGGGAGCGAAGGCTGGCCCTTACACAGGGTTCGACAGCCGCCCTCAAGTACCTGAGGTCAGGGAGGACCCAGGGTTACGGACTCCGGTCCACCCCCAAATCTCGAGGGGGCGAAGGCTGGCCCCACGAACGAGGTTCACAGCCGCCCTCGAGTACGCGAGTCAGGGATGACCCAGGAGGGGCCGGCGCGAGCCCCTAGCTCGAGAACAAACTATCGAGGCCCCCCGGGACATATCCAAGGCATAACCACGGAATACCCAAGGATCCCTTCGACAGGAGGCATCAGGCCACCGACTCCCATCGAACAGAGTTGGCACCTAGGTAATCCACGCAATGTTGCTTGAATGAGAACGCCTCAGGGCTTCTATCGACCCCTGTCGAAGGGGGCACGAGTCCTCACTTGGATTTCACTTGAATTTATACCCGTTACCAGCTCGCAGAGGACTTCGAGGTTCGTCCTTACGAAGGCTCACAGAGGACTTCGGGGCTCGTCCTAACGAGGATAGCACGATGCTCTTCACCCCGCAATCTGAGCGCAAGGATCCGTGGGAAGGATGCTAGGAGGTAGTGAAAGCCCAGCCACACGAGGCTCGAGGGCTAGACTATGCACGGCACCCCTCGACGAAAGAGGGTCGAAAACACTCGTAGCCTGGCAGACAGAGTTGACCCCTCGATAAGGCACTATGACTCCAGTTTAACACTCGAGGGAGCGAAGGCTGGCCCTCGGAAGGGTTTCGACAGCCGCCCTTGAGCACCCCCTTTTTCAGGAAGTGGAACTCTCGTAGCCTGGCGAATAGAATCGACCGCTCGATAGGGTGCTATGACTCTAGGTAATCCTAACTCCCCTCGATAGAATACACATCAAAGTCCCCAGAGGAGTTCTTAATCACTCCTTTGGGGCCTCGGGGGCTACCCCCGCGGGGTGCGCTCGCGCGCACCCCGCGGAGAATCAGACCTCGGACTAACCCTGCAGATCATCGGCAAAAGCCTCTATACGGATTCTTCTTATCCGCATAAAGGCTCGGGGGCTATTGTCGGGTACAAAGGTAAGGGGTACCCTAAACCTGCGATAAACTAACGCTCAACATAGCAACCATTTTTAAGACAGGATCCGATCAGCCGTTCAAGTCAATGGAGAAGGGTCCATCACACAAAGGCCTCCCTCACCGGCGACAGCAACCAGTCGTGGGTCGGCCCATTACTGGAAAAACAGACGGACAGGGGTCGAACGAACGACCCCCCGCCTCCGCCTCGACCCCTCGAATGACGGACAGGGGGTCGAACGAACGACCCCTGAGAAAGAAGCTCGACCGACTTACCTGCTCCCGGTATGGGTTAAAGGGGATCCAATGTGCCTACCTACCCCCGCCTAACGCCATGGGCACCCATTACCGCGGTCAAATCCATCAACTCACCGCCCATGCCCTGGACCTCCGTTGACCGTGCGACCGCTGTAGCCACGTTGCAGGTACGGAATCCAGAGGCACCCCCTCGAGCCATGAACAGGGCAGCCCTCGACCGTGTCTTCAGGGATACGACAGGGTCACGTTGGCCTCGACCCCCCCCCCCTCGACCAGGGGCTCGACCATCGTCTCCAACCACTCCAGTATGGGACCCGTCCTATCCGCTCTGTCCCGCTTCAGCTGTGGAACTCGCACCCATCTACAGAAGGTCAACCCTGCTGCGCCATGACGTGCTGCAAGGTCCAGTCCGCCATCACCATACTCAGAAACACCAGAAGGACGGGAAGGACACGCCGCTACAGCGATCGACGTCCCTTCGCCAGCATGGCGCCACAGACACGCCTCCCATGCCGCTACAGTTTAGGACTCTGTACTCCCGTACCACCCCTTGATCTATAAAAGAGGACGCCGGGATAGAAAAAAGGGGCATTCGCATTGGTATCGGCATTCGGACATCAGCTCTAACCCGCATACACCACACACCCGATTGCTTGATCGACCTCTCAAGCAATCAACCGACCACCTAGGATAGCCCTGCTAGCCCTAGGCCTCAGCTCGTCTTGAGCACCCCCGTGTAAACTTGCTTGTACCCCCCCTGTACGAGCACTTCGGTGCAAGATAATACAATCCATCCACCCCCGCTGGACGTAGGGCCTTCTGTGCCCAAACCAGGATAAATCTTGTGTTCTTCTTGCATCACGTCTGGGAGAGGGAGCACCCAATATACAAATTCACTAGCCGGTGGTCTTGACCCCCTGGGTCAAAACACCGACACAAGATATCCTATGTCACACACAAGAGCTAGAGAGCTAGATCAACACACTAAGCTACACAAGGCAAGATAGAATCTCTACTTTGCAAGAATGTAAGTGTAAAGCTAGAGTTAGAGAGGTTATACCGCCGTGAAGAGAATATCAATCAATCAATATATAACCAATGGATGAACAATCAATCACAATATGAACCCTCGGTAGAGACAAGTTGACACAAGATGTTTTTACCGAGGTTCACTTGTTTGCCAACAAGCTACTCCTCGTTGTAGTGATTCACCTACTTGGAGGTTCACGCGCTAATTGGCATCACACGCCAAACCCGTCACCGGGTGCCGCACAATCAACACAAGATAGGGATCCACAAGCTACGAGCAATCCACTAGAGATACCTTTCGCGAACTCCCGCGGGGAAGGTTCAAGAACCCCTCACAATCCACCGATCTGAGCCGGAGACAATCACCTTCCTCCGCTCAATGATCCTCGTCGCTCCAAGCCGTCTAGGAGGTGGCAACCTCCAAGAATAACAAGAACTCCCACGACGACGACGATCACCAAGTGCCACTAGTATACAATCAATGAGCAATGCACTAGGATTCACTCAATCTCTCATGAAATTAGCACATGTATCAATGAGATGAGTTGTGGAGGCTCTCACAAATGAGCACTAGGGTGTGAGTGATGAAAATGTGCAAGAGCGACCCCCAAGGGCCGACCATATCACCTTATATAGCCCACACACACAACTAACCGTTTGAGCCCCCTCAAAACACTTCCTGCGCGCCCTCCGGATGCTGGCAACAGTGGAGGTCCGGACCAAAAGCCACGTACGGACTCCCCTCCACAACACACACAGCTTCTCTGTTTCAACCTCCGGACGCGCGCAATGCACCGTCCGGACCAACGCAACAGCGTCCGGTCAGCCTCTGATTCAAACAACCTTCTTCCCGCGCGTGCCTCAGCACGCCACGCGTCTCCGGACGCTCCTGTAGCTTGCGTCCGGACTCAAAGCACTGAGCGTCCCGAAATTTTTTCCAGACAACCCGAGAGCAACCAGCACCTCCGGACGCAAGGAATAGTCCGCAACCGGATCATCACCCCGCAGAGTCCGGACCTCAGCAGAGAGCTCCCGAGAGCTTCAAAACCATCCGGACGCTGTCCGGATCCTCCTGTCCGGACAAGCACTAGCGTCCGGACTCTCCTTCACAGCCGAGCTGACTAGAGTTTGCTTCCGGATGCATGCGCCATGGTCCGGACAGCACATGGCCCAACGTCCGGACCCTGCGTCTGGACTGCTTTTCTCTGCCAAACACAACCACCAACTTCTCCCAAGCTTCGAAGGGCTAACACTAAGTGATCTCAACACTTGCGCACGTGTGTTAGCTTTTAGTTCATAATTTCATGGAATGAGTTGGTTCTCCTCACTTGGTTCAAATGATTTTAATGCAATGCAATGAACCTAGTGGCACTTGATAACCGTAATCAAACACGTGAGCTCCCTCCTTGATAGTATGGCTATCTATCCTAAATGTGATCACACCCTCTATGGTGTCTTGATCACCAAACCAAAAATGATTCCTATTTTACCTTTGCCTTCACACCATTTTCCTTTGCACCACCATCATGCTCCATCACATGGCATGTACCAACCATCTCATGATTCACACTTAGATATCAAGGTTAGTACTTAGGTAGGTTTCATCAATTACTCAAAACCAAACACATGAGGCTCTCAATCTCCCCCTTTTTGGTAATTGATGACAACCTTTCCATAAAGATATGAAATATAATCATTTTGAACTTGAGTTGCTTGTCCAAGCATTTTGATCAAAGATTTTAAATTTTGGACAAGTCACACAAATTTGGTTTGGTAGTTATTAGCTCCCCCTACATATGTGCTTCTAGTGTTTGGTTCAAGTTTAGCACATATGCATAGATAGAAATGTGGGAGAGTAAATAGCTACCAAATGATGCTAAGGTTTAAGAGTAGACCTTTGAAGCGTGATACCATCGGAGTGCGGAATTTTAAATCACCCTTAGCACCATAATTAGCTTGACACCACTTGAAAAGAATACAACCACTTGAAAACACATGTGAGTCTAAGATAAAAACCTATGCATGCTAGTTGATCAATCATCATTCCATTTACATCACTAGCAAACACCACACAAGCATAAATATTGAATGTAAGTACTTGTGCAACAATACATATGAGGATGCAAGCATTCAAATGCAACAAGGTGTTCATGAGCTTGCTCCCCCTATTTGTGTGTTCTCTTTTAAAATTGATTTTTCATTTTCTTCCATTTATCTTTCATTTTCTCCCCCTATGTCATATATCATCCCTCTTTGGTCAATTTTATATCTTTTCCATAATTTCTCCCCCTTTGTCATCCAATTGACACAAAAAGGTGGGACCGATTATAGATATTTAAGTTTTACTCCCCCCTTAGTGTGAGATAGGGTGAAACATTTTCAACTTTGGTTTTAACTAAGCTACTTGCCCAAGATATTTAATTCGGTTTAAACCATAGACAAGCTTGTTCACACATGCTAAGATGGTTATCTTGCCTATGTTGAATTAAACACTTAAGCTCATAGACATATATCAAACACTAGGATTGCAAGCCCATCAACATGTCATATGCTACCACTAGATCATATCAAGTCATGGAAGCTATAGTGGTACCATATAAGCATCAAAATCATTTTGGTTTTCATGAATGAGCCTAGAATCATGAGTGATGTCTATATGCTCTACACAAGTCTTAGCAAAGTATGCATGAATGCTTTCAATCAACTTGTACCTTGCTTTGTTGGAGTAGAGGCATGTTATATAAGTGGGGGTGCATCAACTCATGTTGGAGAAATCAAGTATGTTCAACTCATTCCTTAACTTGCAAAACCTTTTCTCATCTAGTGGCTTGGTGAAGATATCGGCCAATTGATCTTCGATGCCCACACTCTCTATTGAAATGTCCCCTTTCAATTGATGATCTCTAATGAAATGGTGGCGGACATCAATATGCTTTGTTCTTGAGTGTTGAACCGGGTTGTTGGTTAGCTTGATTGCACTTTTATTGTCACATAGCAATGACACCTTCTTGAATTTGACTCCAAAATCATTCAAAGTAGCTTTCATCCAAAGTATTTGTGCACAACAACTCCCCGCACTAATGTATTCGGCTTCGGCGGTAGAGAGTGCCACACTATTTTGC
The DNA here is from genome assembly GCA_022036555.1 of Microstegium vimineum. Classification (NCBI taxonomy): domain Eukaryota; kingdom Viridiplantae; phylum Streptophyta; class Magnoliopsida; order Poales; family Poaceae; genus Microstegium; species Microstegium vimineum. The sequence continues at coordinate 11,011,629 of CM039123.1, read as the reverse complement.
TTCTTTGATGACCATGAGACAAGTGATCTTCCAAGCAATTGACATGTGCCCGATGTGCTTTTCCTTTCTATCTAGCAACCCGCATAGTCCGAGTCGGAGTATCCAATTAACTCAAAGTTTGATCCTTTAGGATACCACAACCCAACATTAGGTGTATGCTTCAAATATCTCAATATCCTCTTTGTGGCCTTCAAATGACTCTCTCTTGGAGAAGCTTGAAACCTTGCAGACATGCATACACTAAACATGACATCCAGTCTTGATGCGGTCACATAGAGCAAGCTACCAATCATTGATCTATATAGCTTTTGATCTACCATGTTGCCACTAGCATCACCATCCAAATTTCCATTTGTTCCCATGGGTGTACTAATAGACTTTGCTTCATCTAGATTGAACTTCTTGAGCATGTCCTTGATGTACTTGCCTTGACTAACAAAAGTCCCATTCTTCATTTGTTTGACTTGAAGACCAAGGAAGTAGCTAAGCTCTCCAAGCATAGACATCTCAAACTCATTAGCCATCATGTTACCAAATTCTTCACAAAACTCTTGATTGGTTGATCCAAAGATAATGTCATCAACATAGATTTGCAACACAAACAAGTCCTTCCCAATCTTCTTGGTGAATAGAGTAGTGTCAACCTTGCCCATAATGAATCCCTTAGAGAGGAGAAAGTCCCTCAACCTCTCATACCATGCTCTAGGTCCTTGCTTCAAGCCATATAATGCCTTTCTTAGCTTGTACACATGGTTGAGTTTCTTGTCATCTTCAAAACCGGGTGGTTGCTCAACATATACCAATTCATTGATATACCCATTGAGAAATGTACTCTTCACATCCATTTTATAAAGCTTGATGTTGTGAGCACAAGCATAAGCCAATAGAATCCTTATTTCTTCTAGCCTTGCCACCGGGTGCATATGTTTCTCCAAAGTCAAGACCCTCTACTTGAGTGTACTCTTGTGCAACTAGTCTTGCTTTGTTCCTTACCACTATGCCATCTTGATCTTGTTTGTTGCGAAAGACCCATTTTGTGCCAATAACATTGTGATTCTTTGGTCTCTCAACTAGCTCCCAAACTTGATTTCTAGTGAAGTTGTTGAGCTCTTCATGCATAGCATTCACCCAATCAATATCTTGCAAAGCTTCTTCAATCTTGGTTGGCTCAATGGATGATACAAATGAGTAATGTTCACAAAATGAAGCCAATCTTGATCTTGTTTGTACACCACTAGTGATATCTCCAATAATATGATCAATAGGATGATCTCTTGCAATAGATGTAGGTTAGAGTGTTGGAAGTTGATTGCTTGTACTTGGTTGGTCATTGGATTGAGATGATGAACTAGCCTCTTGTTGATCTTGAGTTGGAGAGGATGAACTTGCTTGATTGTCATTGAGTTGTTCATTGGATGGAGCATGCACTTGATAGTCATTATCTTGCTCTTCATCCACTTGCCTCGGCCTAATGTCCCCAATATCCATGTTCTTCATTGCATTGGCCAATGGTTCACCTCTCACATCATCATGATTGTCACTTTCATCTTGAGAGCCTTGTGTTTCATCAAACTCCATATCATGTACCTCCTCAACTATGCCATGAGTAAGATTTCATACTCTATATGCTTTTCTTGTAGTTGAGTAACCAAGTAGAAAGTTTTCATCACATTTCTTCTTAAATTTGCTCAATCTTGCACCTTTCATCAAGATATAGCACTTGCAACCAAACACTCTAAAGTATGCAATATTTGGCTTTCTTCCATTCAATAGTTCATAAGGTGTCTTCTCAAGCATCTTGTGGCAATAGAGTAGATTGCTATAATAGTAAGCCGTGTTGATAGCTTCGGCCCAAAAAGAATCACTCACATTGTATTCACTAAGCATAGATCTTGCCATATCAATGAGTGTCATATTCTTCCTCTCAACAAGACCATTTGATTGAGGTGTATACTTGGCCGAGAATTGATGTTTGATTCCATATTCATCACATAGCTCATCAACTCTTGTATTCTTGAACTCACTACCATTGTCACTTCTTACTCTCTTGATAGTTGTTTCAAATTCATTTTGACATCTCTTGACAAAGATCTTGAATGTATCAAATGTTTCACTCTTGTCACTCAAGAAGAATACTCATGTATATCTAGTGAAGTCATCAACTATCACAAAGCCATATTTGTTTCCACAAATACTTGTATATATGCGGTTGGCCCAAACAAGTCCATGTGCAAAAGCTCAAAAGGTTTGCATGTACTCATCATACTCTTGCTAGGGTGAGTGTTTCCAACTTGTTTGCCGGCTTGACAAGAGCTACATAGCTTATCTTTCTCAAAGACCACATCTTTCAAGCCTCTAACTAGATCATGCTTGACAAGTTTGTTCAATTGCCTCATCCCCACATGACCAAGCCTTCTATGCCATTGTCACTAAATGTGATAGAATCAACCCTATTACAATCATTTGGCTTGATAGAGTTGAACATTCTTGAATCTCCGGTCATATGTTGAGTGCACCCACTATCAAGCACCCAATCCTCCCTCCGGCTTTATAATTGACCTACAAAAGATTCAATTCTTCTTAGGTACCCATTGTTGTTTGGGTCCTCCAAAGTTAGTGACTAAGGACTTAGGTACCCAAATAGCTTTCTTCTTTGAGCTCTCATTGGGAGTACCCATGTACTTAGCTATCACACCTTTCTTGCCCTTGGTAAGCACATAACTAGAATCAAAGCGAATAGATGCACTTGTAAATTTTATCTTGCTTAGATTTAGTTTGCAATATTGCTCATCATGCCCTACTTGCTTGCAACTAGAGCAAAACCGACCATTGCTCTTCACAAAGCGAGGCTTTGGAGTCACAAAGGCCTCTTTGCCTTTCTTGGGGGTATAGCCCAATCCCTCTTTGCAAAGGGATAACCTTTGGCTACCCAAGCAGTTAAGCAAGCGGGCGTCTCCACCATAGGCATTGCCTAAGGCTAGAGTGAGCTTACCAACCTCCTTCTTAAGGGTCTCATTCTCAACCATTAGTGAAGCATCACAAGTGAAACCATCACTAGTAGAAGAGGTATAGTTAGAAGTGCTACAAGAAGGGTTAGTTGGAGTGATGATGATGGGTTCATAGAAAGATTCATTGATTATGTCACAAGTTATTCCAATGTTACTTGTTTGAATATGCTCTTTCTCCTTTTGCTCAACAAGAGATGAGTGAGCCTTTTCAAGCTTAGAGTGAGCCTTGCCAAGCTTCTCATGAGCATCCTCTAGCCTCTCATAAGTAAGATTGAGCTCATCAAAGGATTGCTTGAGAGCTTGAAGCTCTTTCCGCAATGCTTTTCACTCCTTTCTCTTGAGATCAAAGTGAGTCTTAGCATCTTCCAACATTTTAATTAATTCATCTTTAGTGGGTTCATCATCATCATCATCATCACTAGAATCACTCTCATCATCGGATTGTACCTTAGTGGACCGAGCCATGAAGCATGTAGATGGAGTGTCGAAGAGAGAGATCTTGTCCTTCATAGCAATGCTTGCAAGAGCCTTCTTCTTGCTTGATCTCTTCTCATCATCACTTGAGTCATCATCATCACTTGAAGAATCACTATCCCAAGTGACAACATATGAGCCTCCCTTCTTGCTCTTCTTGAGAGTCATCTTGCTCTCTTTCTTCTCTTTCTTCTTGCCCTTCTTCTCATCTTCATTGTCACTATGAAGAGGACAATCCGCAATGAGATGATCCTTGCTATTGCACTTGAAGCATCTTCTATCCTTCTCATTGAACTTGTGAGAGTTATTCTTCCTTCTTGCTCTATAGCCCTTCTTCTTCATGAACTTGCCAAATTTCTTGACAAATAGAGCCATCTTCTCTTCATCATCATCACTATCACTTGAGCACTCATCATAGCTTGATTCATCACACTTTGCTTTGCCCCTTGATGATGATGTGGCTTTGAATGCGACACTCTTCTTTTTCTCATCCTTCTTGTCATCCCTCTTCTCCTTGTTCTCCACCTTCTCTCCAAGTGACTTGAGGTCATTGACAAGCACCTCAAGCCTATTGAACATTTTTGGCACATTCTCATCATCCTTCATCTTGAAGCTAGCAAACCTCTCCTTCAAGATATATGTCTTGTCCCTCTTCATGGATTGAGTTCCCTCATAGCACTCTTCAAGCTTCTTCTATGCATCATGAGCACTCTCAATGTTCTTGATTTGTTCAAATACCTCCTTTGAGATTGCATCATGAATGGCACTCAATGTAATATCATTGTTTTGGAGCTTCTCCTCCTCGGCCGCGGTGGGTGCCTCCTCATCTACCACCTCAAACTTCTTGTCGACCACCAACCATACCTTCGGTTGATTGATTTGATATGGGTGGTCATCAATGCCTTCCAATAGCTATAATCGGTGCCATCAAACTTGGGTGGCCTCTTGGTGTTGTTGATAAGACCCATTTTAACACCGTGGGATGTTAAGCCTCACAAGAAACGGTTGTAACGGCTCCGATACCACTTGAAAGGTCTAGATATGGCTAGAGGGGGGTGAATAGCCTATTAAAATTCTACAACAACACTTAAGCAAACTTATTAGAATAAAACACGGCGTAAAGCAAGTTTGCGCTAGCACTACGGTTAGGCAAGCCACCTACCAATTCTAGTCACTAGCAAGATATCCTATGTCACACACAAGAGCTAGAGAACTAGATCAACACACTAAGCTACACAAGGCAAGCTAGAATCTCTACCTTGCAAGCATGTAAGTGCAAAGCAAGAGTTAGAGAGGTTATACCGCTGTGAAGAGAATATCAATCAATCAATAGATAACCAATGGATGAACAATCAATCACAATATGAACCCTCGGTAGAGACAAGTTGACACAAGATGTTTTTTACCGAGGTTCACTTGTTTGCCAACAAGCTACTCCTCGTTGTAGCGATTCACCTACTTGGAGGTTCACGCGCTAATTGGCATCACACGCCAAACCTGTCACCGGGTGCCGCACAACCAACACAAGATAGGGATCCACAAGCTACGAGCAATCCACTAGAGATACCTTTCGCGAACTCCCGCGGGGAAGGTTCAAGAACCCCTCACAATCCACCGATCGGAGTCGGAGACAATCACCTTCCTCCGCTCAACGATCCTCGTCGCTCCAAGCCGTCTAGGAGGTGACAACCTCCAAGAATAACAAGAACTCCCGCGACGACGACGATCACCAAGTGCCACTAGTATGCAATCAATGAGCAATGCACTTGGATTCACTCAATCTCTCATGAAATTAGCACATGTATCAATGAGATGAGTGGTGGAGGCTCTCACAAATGAGCACTAGGGTGTGAGTGATGAAAATGTGCAAGAGCGACCCCAAGGGCCGGCCATATCACCTTATATAGCCCACACACACAACTAGCCGTTTTAGCCCCCTCAAAACACTTCCTACGCGCCCTCCGGACACTGGCAATAGTGGAGGTCCGGACCAAAAGCCGCATCCGGACTCCCCTCCATAGCACACACACCTTCTCTATTTCAACCTCCGGACGCGCTCAACGCGCCGTCCGGACCAACGCAACAGCGTCCGGTCAGCCTCTGATTCAAACAGCCTTCTTCCCACACGCGCCTCAGCATGTCACGCGTCTCTGGGCGCTCCTGTAGCCTGCGTCCGGACTCAAAGCACTGAGCGTCCGGAAATATTTTCCAGACAACCCGAGAGCACCCGAGAGCAACCAGCACCTCCGGACGCAAGGAATAGTCCGCAACCGGACCATCACCCCGCAGAGTCCGGACCTCAGCAGAGAGCTCCCGAGAGCCTCAAAACCATCCGGACGCTGTCCGGATCCTCCGGTCCGGACAAGCACTAGCGTCCGGACTCTCCTTCATAACCGAGCTGACTAGAGTTTGCTTCCAGACGCATGCGCCATGGTCCGGACAGCACATGGCCCAGCGTCCGGACCCTGCGTTCGGACTGCTTTTCTCTGCCAAACACAGCCACCAACTTCTCCCAAGCTTCGAAGGGCTAACACTAAGTGATCTCAACACTTGTGCACGTGTGTTAGCTTTTAGTTCACAATTTCTTGGAATGAGTTGGTTCTCCTCACTTGGTTCAAATGATTCTAATGTAATGCAATGAACCTAGTGGCACATGATAAACGTAATCAAACATGTGAGATCCCTCCTTGATAGTACGGCTATCTATCCTAAATGTGATCACACCCTCTATGGTGTCTTGATCACCAAACCGAAAATGATTCCTATTTCACCTTTGCCTTCACACCATTTTCCTTTGCACCACCATTATGCTAGAGCTTGTGCCATCCACTTGATCTACCTTGCTCCATCACATGGCATGTACCAACCTATCTCATGATTCACACTTAGAGATCAAGGTTAGTACTTAGGTAGGTTTCATCAATTACTCAAAACCAAACACATGGGGCTCTCAGGAGGGTCTGGAGTTGGTTCACGTGGCGCAGGTCGAGGCGGCGAACGCAGCTTGCTGCAATTGCGGCATCGGCTGCCGCGTTCGTGGCTACGCCCGCGGGTCCTCCTTGGTGGGGGCGACTGGACCCCCGACCGGCCTTCAGTGGGGCTGGCTTCCCTGTCGTTTGCCTCCACAGACAACCCGATAGGGCCAGCACCAAGCAAGATGACGGTGGACGGAGAAGTGTCATTGGAGCAGGCGTTGTTGGGTGCTGACTTGTGTCATGGGGGGGTCTTTGTTGAGGCAGCGCGATGTCGTTCCCTGTGCAGCGCTGGTGAGGCATGCCGACAATGACCCCCGGCTCTGGACGAGTTGCCCTGCCGGCGCTCGTGACGCGGTTCCGACCTCTCCCGCTCACGCTCCCTGGTCGGGGCGCGGGAGAGGCTGTGGAGCAGCCTGGAGCCCCAACCATTTCCCCTGTCATGACGGCGTCCGCATCGGTCGTCGTCGTCGTCGTCTCTACGTCTATCGCGCCTGGAGTCGGGAGGTGGTGGAGGGTCATGCCACTCCTGCGGGCCACGCTCACTGTCGATGATGCCGTAGTCCCAGTCCAGCTTTCTTGATGATGAGCGGCCCTGCTCGTCCGGTGGCGACTCGACGATGTCAAGGTGGACTAACACCTTGAAGGTAAGTCCCCGGCATCCTCTTGGTGGAGCTGCGCCTTCATGCACCGTCACCATGCTTCCTGTCAATGTCAGCCATGTTACCTTTGGGATGTCGGATGGGTTGTACGTCCATGCCCAGAAGCAGAAAGCTCTGGTGTCCTCGCGATTCCTGGTACGTCATCCACGTAGTCGATGTCGCAGGCCCTGGCGATTGCTCTCCTTGCGATGCCTTCATTCCAGGCATGAGCCGGGATCCCCTCAAGGCAGATGCGGACATGGTAGCGCAGGTCGATGAGGTCGTTGTAGGGGAGGATGCGCCATGGCATGATCCCTATGTTGATGTTGCCCACCGGACATCTCCAACGCCGCATCGTGATGGTGCTGGTGCTGGAAGACGATGAGGAAGTCCTCTGGCCGGTGGCGCGACACCTTGATGTCCTTCTCCAGGACGCTGAGCCCGGTGCAGAAAGCCCTCTTGATAGCCTCCGGCCTGACGTCGTCGCGGTCCCTGCAGTCCCTGCACAGACATGCCACAACGACGCATGTGGACAGTCGCCTGAGCTCTCCCTCCATCTCTTCGGTGGCAGCCACCACAGTTGAGGTCTCCGACGATCGCAGCGCTGGATCCCTCGGCAGCGACATAGTGGGCTGGGGCAGCTTGGGGAAGTTGACGATATCAAGCGGTGGGGGGCGCGGCTGCTCTGGGGTTGGGGCCTGATGTCGTGCTGGATCTTGACAATCGCGAGCTTTATCAAACTTCATGCTGCAGTTTCTCTGCTGTGGGAATAGTTACGTAGAGTAAATGTTTGTCTTCCTTTAATTACTACAATTTACTGTATCGTCGGATAAAAACGGCACGTTGCCAACGGTCGTCGGTGTATTGAATTATATTCAATGGCTAGGCTTATACACACGCGCGTGCGCTAGAAGCAAAGGATCTAAAGCAATAAGTTTGAGCAAGTGAAGTTGATGTCGCTCTCAAGTGTGTGCCTTAGTGAAACAATCTGCTACTTGCAGTTTAGAGGGAACATATTGAAGATAAATTGTTTTCTCCTGACAATGAAATCAAGTAAACAAGGCATCAACACCAATATGCTTTTAAGCCCATGTTTGATGTGATCATTGACAAATTGGATGGCTCCAATATTATCACAAAAATAGGTATAGGTGCAACACAAGAAAAACCAAATTCAGCTAGTAACCATAGAAGCCATACAATCTCTGAAGTGGATGTAGAAAGAGCTAGAAGTTCTGCCATCTACTTACTTTTAGGACTTCCTTGTAAGAAGAGAATAGCCAAGAAGAATGCAATAGCCTATCACAGAATGACGATCTTTGGGATCACTAGCCTAGGTGGAGTCCGAGTATGCATAAAGAAGTGGACTATTGTGGTCATAGAATAAATAGTGAGACAAGGTCACTAGTAATTATCTAAGTATAAGAAGGAAATGCCCATAATGGTCTAAATTAGGAGCGCTCACAAATTGGAACATAATCTGAACTACATGGGCAATACTAGGTATAAATATCTAGATGGATATATGGTGTAAATAGCCTATAGAATTTCTCTACAATTCATAATTCACTAGAGCAAAGTGGTCAGTGCAAAAGGTGGCCCTAATAGTAACTACATGCACAAGTTCTCTAGTTCACTTCAAGAAAGCCCCCTACACAAGTCTAGTAGAGGCTATTTTCTAACTAGACCACTTCACCACACCAAGCTACTAGCAACTAGGCTTCACTAGAGAGCAACTAAAACAACTAACAAGAACTACAAGCTACTCTAGGATACTACTAACATGAGAGGTACCACTACTTATTTACACAAGCAGCATGCAGGTACTAGACAAGTAAGAATGTGAATGAAATACAAGAGCTTATACAAAACGGGGCAAGAGAGATGACACAATCAAATTTTTTTCGAGGTTCGATTGCTTGCCTGCTACTTAATCCTCGTTGTGGCGATGCTTATGGTGAACGATTCACACACTAACTATCATCAAACACTAGACCCACAACTTGGGTGTTGCAAGAATCAATCCCACAAGCCCTCCTTCTAGCCTTGTGCAATTTACTAGAGTATCCTTTGCACTTCATGAGGTGGGATCAAGAACCTCTCACAATCAACTTGATTGGGGGTAGAAACAACCACCAATTCCACTCACCAATCACTGAAGCTCCAACCATCTAGGTGGAGGAAACCACCAAGAAGTAACAAGAACACCCAAGCTTCACCATCACTAGCACCATCAAGATGCAATAAAACAATACAAAGCACTAGGGAAGAATTGATCTCTCTCTCTCAAAGTGTTTGCAAGTGCACAAGAGAACAAGAGAGGGGAGGATTTTCTCAGCTTCTAGGATATGAACAAGGTGGAATAAGTGGACAAGAGATCTCCCCAAACCGAGGCTCATATATAAGGCCAAGGCACAAGGAGCAAGTACTCCCTCAAATAGCTGCTAGCGCACCCTAGAGGTTCCATCATGCCCCATGGTGGTGCTCCAACAACTACTTTGTTTAACAGTCAGATTTAAATGTGTATAGCATATAGTTCGATGCCCAAAGTCATTAATCTTACACAACACAAAGAGGTCCAAAATCATGTTTTGGACCATTGGATTAGTCCTATGATTAGCATCAGACTATACCTCAATACGGTGCTATATCTATTGTGCTCGGTTGGTGCTGGAGGTCCCACCATTTGCACCTTAGTCCCACCATCATGGGAGGTGACATGGCCTTTGTTCAATGTGTGATACAATGCCACCCGCCCACCACTTTGATGGATTCAAAAATCTCCCACGCGCACATGACAACAGTCTAGATGCCCCTGGTTGTCCCACCACCAGGGCGTCTAGCCCTCAACCAGTTGTTCTAAACATGTATTATCACATGTAACCTATAGTTCATTGTGAACAGTGATTGATCCAATGGTTACAACTTCGATGCACTAAAACATCTCATCCATTTTCTTTTGCAAAGCATTTTCAAATATGCTCAACTTCACCAAGTGTTCCAACATTTCATGTGTGTTTTAGCATTTTCAAGCATTTTTAAAGACTTTTCACTTGCACCTCACCACATCACTAAGTGTTATGCATATGCAACATGAATGACACCTGATAGCACTATATAACCGTATCAACTTGAGAGTTGTCCTCTTAATAGTAAGCTTATCTATCCTAAACCCGGTCACATAGTCTAATGCATCTTGACTGGCATAACAAACACCCTAGCTTGTACCTTTGCCTTCAATCCATATGTTTCTATTTTTCTCTTCTTTTCCAAATGTTGAGCATTTGGTCAAGTTGTGGCCTCCTCTCATCACCTCCATGAGTGCCATCCTTGCTCAATATTGGTGTGGACATAACCTAGATCAATCACAAAAGTAATGACAAAATTTAGTCCACTAGTTGACACTCAATTACCAAAACCAAACATATGGCTTTCAATCTCTCCTTTTTGGTAATTGATGACAACCATTACAAATATAGGAATCAAATTTTAAATTCCAAGCTATCCCTATAAAAAAATCTAAGCTAGTGCTTCACACAAGTGCATATTACTAACTTGGTTTGGATTTGTTGCTTGCCCAAGTATTTTAACCATTTGGTGTATATTAGGACAAGTTTCACAAACCCGAATTCGGTAGTATTAGATCCCCTACATATGTGCTAGTGTGTTTGGGTTAAAGATTGCACATATGTTACGTAAGAATTGTGGGAGAGACGATGCCACCAAATGATGCTAAGGTGTATAGAATAAACCTTTGTAGCATGTATACCACATGGAAAAATTGTTTCACCTTTTGATTTGCATCATTTGCACCATGGTTAGCTAGACACGAAGACACTAGAAACCCCATGAGATCAACATTATAGGCAAGTTTCTAGGTACTACTTGTGAAACAACTACAACTAGAGTGTTTCTACGACTTGGAACCTATACATGCTAGTTTTGATTTCATCAAACCAGTTAAAAGTCTTGTAATCACCACACAAGCAAGAGAGATACCAATTGTAAAAACTACCACTATTATGCAAGTGCAAGCAATCATATGAATATGCACATTTCAAATGCAACAACCAAGTTCATGAGCTTGCTCCCCCTACTTGGGTGTTCTTATAAAATTTTGACCCCTCTCTTTTCTTTAATCTTGTTCATCTTTCCCATTAATCCATCTTTGTGTCTATCTTCTCCCCCTCCGTCACAAATTTCCATAAAGGATAATATTATCTTGATGTAGGGTTGGAGTAGACACCACTTTGATGGAGATGATCACTTAAAGTTGAGGATCACTTAATTCTCCATAAATTATTTTATGAGCTTATTTCTCTTGTGGATTGAGTTAGTCAACTTCTTGAGCTACTCAACTTGCATAAGCATTCAACTCGGTTTGAACCTTCTTCAAGCTTCTTCACACGTCCTCAAATGTTTCTCTTGTCAAAGTTGAGTTAAATACTTTTATTGCTTATCAACTATATCAAACACTAGGTTCACATGCTATGAACAAGACATATACTACCAATAGTAACAAACAACCATGCAAATAATAGTGGTAGGATCTGAACTTTAAATTCACTTGATTTTTAATGAATGACCTTAGTTGGCAGGGGCGGAGACAAGGGGGCAGACAAGGGCTTGGTCCCCCTTGATGGTCCACAAGATGTATTAATAGGACCACTTAATCATCCTTAATCATAGTCAATTATTCAACTAAGCCTATGCTAAAATCCATTAAAAGATAGTAATCTTGGCCCACTGGCCCATGCAAGGAAGAAGTGAAGAGTCACATTTACTTGCGTGGCTTGCTGGCTACTGGTTGTTGCGGCTGCCGAGTGTTGACTCGTCCCCATCTCACGGTATGGAGGCAAGCTAACAAAGCTAAGTAGAGGCGGAGCGTGAGCACCGAGCAAATGGGTGGTCGGCTGAGCAGAAAGATCCAAAGCAACAAAGTTGGAAGCTCTAGCGGTGCAATAGCAGCAATAGCTAGCCAACATCAAAAGCAAGCCTGCAAGCAAGGACGCAATCACCCAAGGTGCCAAGGTACAGTACATGTCCATCATCCACTATGTCTAGTAATTTCTTGATTCTTTCACTATTTCACAGCTCAAATCGTTGTTATTTCTATTTTTAATTTCTTTTTCAACTTGATTAGGTAAAAGAAAGGGACTAGTTTTTGCAACTATCGAGAGCTAAGTACATTTCTACCATTTCCTGATCTAACAAAGGGACTAGTGAGATTAGGTAAAAGTTTTATTTATGGAATGATTGGTAGATTGCTAAGATTAGTTATAACTCTTACCGTATCAACAACTGTTGAGAGAGTCTTTTTAGCCGTGAAACTGCCCAAGACATTGTTAAGAATAAAATGGGAGATGGCTTTCTGCGATATGCCAGGATAATTTGAAACTTAAAATGTACACTATGATTGAATTTATGTGACAGTAACTGTATGCTTAATTATATATGTGTGAGTTTAATTTTGTTGAGACATGTCACCGTAGGCCTATGACGGCGCCTTGGTGGGTCGGCCTCCCCTATGTTTGGATCCTAGTTCCGCCCCTATTAGTTGGTGTTTGTATGTCTATATGCACTAACTGGATAATAGTAAAGGTTGAATGCGCATGTACAACCTATTTTACCTTTGCTTTGGTCAATGGGGAGGCATGTCACATGACCGTGCATTCAACTCATGTTGGAGAAGCTTAGGATGTTCAACTCATTTCTTAACTTGCAAGATTTAGCTTCATCAAGTGGCTTGGCGAATATGTCGGCTAGATGATTTTAGGTGCCAACATCTCAATTATGATACCCCCTTTGGCATGATGGTCTCAAATGAAATGTTGGCGAATATCTATGTGTATTTCTCTTATATGTTGAACCGGGTAGGTGGCTATCTTCACGACACTCTCATTTTCACATAGCAATGGCACTTGTTCAAACCTGATTCCATAGTCTAGTGATGTTGCTCTCATCCATAGAAATTGCGCACAATAACTCTCCCCAGATATGTACTCCGTCTTGGCCGTCAAAAGTGCAACCGAGTTTAGCTTCTTTGATGACCATGACACAATAAGTAGTTGGCATGTGCCCGAAGTGGTCTTCCTATCAACCTTGCATCCCACATAATCTATGTCTGAGTATCCAATCAACTCAATTTTTTAACCTTTGGGATACCACAATCTAACATTGGATGTGTACTACAGGTACCTCAATATCGTTCATGGCTTTCAAGTGAATTTCTCTAGGTGAGACTTGAAACCTTACACGCACGCGCACACTAAACATCACATCTAGTCTAGACGTAGTCAAATAGAGTAGGCTTCCAACTATATACTGATATAGCATTTGATCAACTACATCACCACTTAAATCGAGTTCCAACTAACCATTTGTGCAAATGTACATTCTTCATTTGCTTGATTTGAAGACCAATGAAGTAACTCAACTCTCCAACCATGGACATCCCAAACTCTTTTGCCATCATTTTACTAATTCCTCACAAAATTCTTAATTATTAATCCAAAGATAATATCATTCACATATATTTGGCACACAAACAAATCATTTCCGTTGGTGAGAAAAACCCCCAATTCCCAATGGCATAGTGGGCAAACCTATCAAGTCCTCAGTTTTGTGGATATGAAGGTATTGTTTAGCCAAATAGTTTTGTCCAGCTCTAGGATGGGACCACAAATCTAAGTTAGAGCTGATCTACGGTGAATTTGCAGACTTAGAGTTTGTTTGGGACTGCTCCACAAACTCTACTCTACAAACTCCACTGTGGAGCAACTTCATAAAAAACTGGAGTTTGTGGAGTACCTCTTTAGATGCTCTCACAACTCTACATTTTTTCTGGAGCTATGTGCGTGGAGCTGAAACCATTTGACTAAAAAATATCAAGCAGAGCTGAAAAACGTGGACCAGAGCGGTTCCAAACAGACCCTTAAATTCTAGTTGAAGCAAGGAACTGTCCAAACATAACAGACCCTGCATAGCCTGATAGCCGTAGGCGGGCTCTCGTCTTGCCGCTTTCTACTGCGTTTGATTTCCAGTAGCAAAAATGGCCGATTTTGGGCGAAGGCTTAGCGCGGGCAATGTAGCCCATGGCCCACCCGAATAGCTTCTGCGTTGGCCCAACCGAAACATTAGTCTGCCTTCTCCACTGAGACACCCCGCGAGACCGGTCAGTCCCTCGCTGCTGACGCCCCACAAACAAACACACCTTTCCCCGCCCCTCATGTTCACCGGCGGTGCGGACGGCAACGGCCACCTGCCGCGGCCACGGCGCGGTGGAGTAGGCCACGCCAGTGTCATGGGGTCTCCACAGGGAGAGGTGGCTCCGGGGGCACATCCGCATCCAGCCGCCCCGCCGTGCACCGACTACGACGTGGCCTACTTCAAGGCCTACTCACACATTGGCGTCCACGAGGAGATGCTCAAGGTTTTTACACCACATTCTTCCCACATTTCTAGCTTCTCCCTGGGGGGTAATGGGGCGGATGTGTTCCCTGGTGCGTCGGCGCGGCTAGGGTTCTGTTTCCTTTAGCGCGTGTGCCAATTTGTGGATCGGACTGGACTGGTGGGATCGTCGTCGTCGCACTACCAGCGCCACCTGGGATTCCTTCTTGTTGTTGGGAGTTTTGTAGCGCTAGCGTACAAGACTACAGAGTTGACTGCTGTTTAGTCTCGGATGTATCCTGGAGATCATGCTAACTTGGTCAGTGTGCGCCTGAGAATTTTTGCAACAGTTTTATGCGACCATGTATGCAAGCTGTTTTCTTCCCCGCGAGCCTGCAGATAGGCCATTTTTAACCTTGCGGGTTGCGGCCAGGGTTTTATCGGTAGACCAGGGACCTTAGCTAGCATCTCTGACACAGAGTGCCACACATTTTCTGCTATATGCTTGTCTGCCATAGACAGCCTAATGTGAGAAATGTTTCCTTGCTTTATGAACTGATAGACCTACACGTATTCCTCTTTGATGTTTATGTTCAATAGGTGATTCAAGTGAATGTCATCATTTTGCTAATTCAGTACTGATTTTTAGTTTGCTGATTGCAGGATCATGTGAGAACTAGTACTTACAGAAATGCCATAATGCATCACAAAGATCTTATTTCAGGCAAGGTAATACTCGTTTAGCAATGTATAGTCTTGGTTAGATGTTTTCCTGTATGTGGTATAGCTTTCTATTCTGCTCAGTTAACTCTTGTGGTCTATGAAAATGGTAACTTTCAGGTAGTTCTGGATGTGGGTTGCGGCACTGGTGTTCTTTCGATATTTTGCGCTTTTGCTGGTGCCACTCGTGTAAGTTCTTAGTTCTTAGTTGCACAGTTATGTGTTTCTGATGATCTTATCAATGTAGCAAAACTGATGTTTTTTAATCCCTCGCTCTATAGATAGTACTATATTCCTCATATTTTTTGCTGTTGCCCATGCACCATCCATCCACATAAACCTCATCTCAAGAACGAGTACCTTTGGGAATTGATTCTTAGCAGGCAAACATTAATCAAGATGCTGAATCCATATTTGGTTGTTTGGTTCTTTACTGTATATTTGAAAAACATGTGCTGAATAAGAGCTTGAGATTATATTTTTCATGACATTATTATAAAGGCACTCTCTGTCATGCACACAATGATAGGTGGGATGGGCCAACATCTCAGTGAGAATCCAGTGGCAAAGCAATATTGTTATCGTCTCTGAATCATCATTGCGATTTAAGGGGCAGAACAGTTGATGCTCTCCAGTGGAACTGTTCTAAGAAACTAATTGTCTTCTGTATACTCTATTTGCAGTATGGCAAGTAAATTATGAATGTTCAAATAATTTCACCGTACTCTTGATTAACCTATTATAGTAATAGTTGGATACTTGACTTGAGAAATTGTGCATATCATTCAGTCAGCTATAAAGTTTTGTAAATTCACTGATCATTTTATCTGTACCAGGATATCTCTTGTGCTTGATATTACCAAATACTAGAAGCATCCATGTTTACTCTTTTATGATTTAAAAGTGTATTTATCTTTGTTGCAGAGACATTTGATTTTTTTGTTTTTTTTTAAATGCATGCAGTATGTAGTGTAGTGCTACTAGTTTTTTTTTGCATGAGTGCTGTAATTTGTTGTATGTACTACATGTGATGCATATTTACTGATATACATGAATAATTTTATTTGTTTTTGTTCTTTATTATTTGTCTCCTTGAATGAGTTTTTTATGTTCTCAGGTTTATGCAGTTGATGCAAGTGATATTGCATTGCAGGTAAACTCTTCTCACTCCCTATTTTCCCTTTCAGTTGGGATTGCCAATCTGCAGTCATGTTTTGCTGAGCCATAGTAGTTTTTTTTTTTGCTGCACAGATGTCTTAACTTGTGTTGTCAAATTGGAGAATAAACCTTGAATTGAAAAGGTCCATCCTCCCAGCCCTTTTTTATACTTACTTAAGAACTCACAAGAATTAAAAAAATAATTATACTTAGGGCAACAGCTTTTTTTTTTTATATAGGTTGGTTGTCCCAGTAGGAAAGAGTGCCTCCCGTCAATGATAGTGAAATACAAAATGGAGAGCATTCCTTTATGATCAAATAGTTTTGTTCTTAACATGTTTTTTTTTCTATTTTTCCTGTATTACTTCTGTATCTTATTATTAGCTTCTATAAGTTCTACCAATGTTGATGTGAACATTCTTTTAAACTACACAATTTTAGGCTATGGAGATTGTGAGAGAGAATGAGCTGTCTGACAAAGTTGTGGTTTTGCATGGCCGAATTGAGGTACACGCTCTGTCAAGTTTTCGCCCTTTTGTCACTGTTTGCATATACCCAAAGCTTTATTGTATTTTTGTGGGTTTAGTCAGTTATCACCATCCTTAAAATTCTATTTTGAGGCCTTCACTGTGCTATGCAACATGATTGCCTTTGATTCAAATGCAGGACGTCAATATTGAAGAAAAAGTTGATGTCATCATATCTGAATGGATGGGCTACATGCTTCTGTATGAGGTGTATATCAGTATCTCTATAGTTTGGACAGTTGTGCTATTTTTCTGCTCACTTCAAATCAGTGCTGTTCTTGAAATTTTATATTTTGTCCTCTTGATGCAGAGTATGCTGGGAAGCGTAATCTTTGCTAGGGATAAATGGCTTAAACCAGGAGGTCTTATTCTTCCATCGCATGCATCAGTATGAGTTTGATAAAAGTATTATATAACATTTAAGTAGTTGAGGTGGATTTGTCGAGTTTTGAGGCTGAGAGCTTGATGCAATCCGTATTTCTGTTGCAGCTTTACATGGCACCTGTTACAAATTCTCAGAGATACCATGATAGTATTTACTTCTGGCGAGATGTATATGGCATAAAAAGTGAGTTGAATTCTCCCATTCTCCCTCTGAAAATATATAAGCTGGCTGTAGTATTTCTCTAAGGGTAACCCTTTTTCTCTCCCTTTACTTCAGTGTCCTCTATGATGCCTCTTGCAAAACAATGTGCGTTTATGGAGCCATCAGTTGAGACAATTAGTGGAGAGAATGTCTTGACATGGCCAACAGTGGTGAGTTCCAATTATTTATTCTGCCAGAAGCACATTTTCCTATCAGCTTGACATGCATTTTACACACACATCACTCAGACTTCAGCATATAATTGTTGTCGTCTTAATTTTAGCTCTGCATGTGTAAAATGACCTTTTTTTTGTGAACTACAATTTACTTTGGTTCCTGGAGCAGGTTGCACAGGTGGACTGTTATACCATACAAGCTCAGGAGCTTGAAACCACCACTGCTCCATTTAAATTTACATCAATGTTGCAAGGTATGTTGTACTAGTTCTTTCTTTTTTTACATATATATGAAACTGGTCTATCATATATGTATGTATGATGGAAATAGATCATGATTCTATCTACTAGATTTGCACAGCTTTTTTCCTTGACTGATAAAGTGATAATTGATAAAGTGTACACATTGAGATGACCTGTCATAAACTCAGACTTTTTATAAGGCATCTTAGATTCTGGGTGATTTTAGTTTTTATAGGCCTATACTGGTTTCAAAGCATGCATACACTACTTTGTTCCTGTTTTGCACTCGGTTGTTAGCTATAACTGGGGTATGCACAGTGGTGAGCTGAGTGTTGCTTAGTGCATTCAGTTAAAGGGATGATGGATGAGCATTAGATGCAAGTTTTATTTCCCAACGTTGAGAATGAGGATGGCACACTACTTTTTCCATGTATATCAATCCAGGATGTTTCTTAATTTCTGTGCCTAGGCTAAAGACACCCTACAATCTGAAATGAAGTGCATCTTACATAGCCAAAGTGATATTCCTATTGACAGAGCGGAGCCAGGAAGTTGGTTTTTTTAATGTTGCGGGGGGGGGGGGGGGGGGGGGGGGGGGGGGGCATAGTGTTAAATTTTCAAAATTTATTTTGAATTTTACCAGCACTACCTGGGATTTGTCTCTTGCTTGTGGCACTGTTGCTACAAGGTGACGATATTTAATAGTCTCAGGTAGCTGTCTGGTTGTACAAACCTGCTCCAGTAGTCTGTTCAACTTTGGCCATTTATAGACAAATTTGGTTACATGAATGTTCTTTTATTCTTGTTTGTGAGGCTGGTATGATCAAATATATCCTCTGAAGTCTGATCCCTTCTATAATAGCTATTTCGAATTTATTTCTAAAGTCTAGGATTGAGGTAACCAGAAAAGCAGAATGATTATGCTGACCTTCCATGAAGTACTTTGGGAAGGTAGGATATGATGTTCTAATGCTTGAGCTGAAATGCAATCAACAAGCATTTGAGAGAAATATCCATACATGTGACTTATTTTGAAGTGGTACTAATAAATCCACCTCTTCTATGTATCACATTACGGAGATATATTAATCTGGCTTGTCTTATAATTTTGTGACTGCTTGCCCAGTTACAAGGCCTGATCAGAGTTTAATTTTTACCCTGATTGCTGGAATATAATGTGCTGCCTGTGGTGTTTGGTCTGATACAGGTATAGTTAAATTAGTTTAACACCCCAGTTGGAGCAATTGCACACTTTTATTGCCACTGTTATGATCTAAACTGCTACTTTGTTTGGACAGCCTTCTTCTGTCATGTCTTGGTTAACTTTTCTCATAGTGAACCCTCTTGCCTAGTCACGTTGCCATAAAACTTTTGCTAGTAATGGTAATTGCTCATTGGAAATTATATTGATTTAGTATGCTTTTTCTTTGCTGAGATTGTGTTATGTCATGTATGTGTTAGTGTAGATGGGAAAATAGTGCTAACTGTGCTCTCTCTAACCTGTGTTATTTTTTAGCTCCATTGCATGGTTTTGCATTTTGGTTCGATGTTGAGTTCAATGGACCAGTACGCCAGAAATCCAAGAAGCAACCTAGTCAATCATCGGATGAGAACACCCAAAATGCCAGCCCAAGCAGTAAGAAGAAAAAACCGGATGTCTCTATTGTTCTTTCAACTGCACCAGAGGATGCCCCTACTCACTGGCAGCAGGTGACTATTTTCCACAGTAGCATATTGATTTTCTTTTAAATAAAGATATTGGTATGGTTCTGTTGAAATTTCTACACTATTACATTGTTAACATCCACAATACTGATTCAGAATTGTTTTTTATCAGACCTTATTGTACTTGTTTGAACCTATAGAACTAAACAAAGATCAGATCATAGAAGGTTCTGTTACCATCTCCCAGAGCCAGCAACATGCTCGCTTCCTTAACATCTGCCTGAAATACTTGTGAGCCTTCTTGTTCCGGTCTATTTCAGCTTTCTTATGTGTTTGGTCATTTTTAAGCTTGAATAACGCTAGATTTCATCTGCCCTTGCAGTACTGGCGACCAATGGTATGTCAAAGAATCTGTGATGCGATAATCTGGGGGAAACTGAAACAGATTAGCCTTCTTTCTGAATAGGCTCAAATCTGTTGACAACCTTGCTGCTGGTTATTGTGATTTAGGAGCATTCTGACGTGCGGGTTGTCGTGGTGCAAATTGATCAAAAAAATGGAGTGCCATTTAGAGTGCAGCTTGATCACAATGGTAATGGGCTTCGACAAGTAATATGTGAATCTTTGGCTCCAAATTCAATTGACGAACAAAACATAGAACTACACGTTGACCAGAGTAGCACAGTTTTCCTTTTTTTTCATTCTTTTGACAAAGGTACTAGTTCTGGGCTCAGTTGCTGGTACTTTATTTTTCATAATAGACTGCCCATTCTTTGTAACGCTTCTGCGGCGTGTAGTGCAGCATAGACGGTATGATTCTCCAAATGGCAGCATGGAGTTTTTACGAGTGTAGTTTTGGAATGAGTAATATGCATGAATGGCCATGGTGCATGTCAGTTTGTTTCAATTTCCCATCGTACATTCGTACTTAGCAAGAATCACGGCCGTAAAGTTAACATGGCTACACAAAAAAATGTCATTAGCTCCTTAATCAACGTATTTGATTTAAGTAGAGTAGGTTTCGTTGATGACAATGGACGAATCACAGCATATGCTACATTCTTTTTTTCATTTACGCTCACCTCGCTTTCATTTAGTATTCGTGACATCCCAAGTTTAACGTCCTGCTTAAGAACTGTGGTGTTCATCTACAGCATTCCTCATTATGCGTCACCTCCCCAAGTGTGATATCGTGCTTAAGTTATTTTTTTTTTCATTATGTGCTTCTTTTTCATCGGTTTTTTTGCTCATTTAATTGTTTTCGTTTCAACTAAATCGAGTTAGCTATGCGATACGAAGGAAGCGTGGTGTGCTAGAAGCTAGAGAATTGCTATGAAGAAAGCGTGGTGTGCTATAATTAAGGTAATGAATAAAATATAATACTTTAAAAAGCTATAGCCTACATGGCTAATGGTGTGGTGTGGCAAAGTTACCTGAAAAAGCTAGCAAGTCTTAATGTAAGTTTTGTTTGCATTAAATATATTGTCATATATGTATTTTTAATGATATAGCAGTGTATTTCAAAAGAAAGAAAATTGAGTTTTTCCTTGACAACTTTTTATGAGTCATATAATTAAATGTCTATGAAACCATAAAATATAACT
Organism: Microstegium vimineum; assembly: GCA_022036555.1. NCBI lineage: Eukaryota > Viridiplantae > Streptophyta > Magnoliopsida > Poales > Poaceae > Microstegium > Microstegium vimineum. The sequence continues at coordinate 10,990,466 of CM039123.1, read as the reverse complement.
CTCCATCAAGAGTGAGTGTTTTATCCAAATTTTATTTTATTTTTGTATGACATGATGGTCTAGAAAACAATGTCGTGAAATCTTCCACCAAGATTGGTTTAATAAAGAAGAAATTATCACCATTCTTTCGTCGATGAGAAAATAATATATGAGAAGATGACCGTACGAGATTCATGAGGTTAGTCTCAATGTAATGTTTCACCTCCTGCTTTCCTAGTTTTATGAAACTTAATATAAAATGAGTCTATCTTTCAATACATAGTTTCATTGTATAGTTTCATGCGGTTACCAATGTCTCTCTCTTTCTTTTCTCTCTCATCTCCACCATACATTTGCTTTTCATGCATCACATGAAACTAAGAAAGGCTCTTAGTGGGGATTTGACACGGTTTCCAATGTTTTGGAAACAACGTTGTACCCCTCTCTCCTCATCGGTTTATACAAAAGTGCAAATCTGTTGATGTGGCACCACATTTAATGTGCATGAAACCTTCCATCAAACCTCATTGAGACTGGCTGACAAGAACAGATCACCGAATGGCCAACTAAATTAGTCGGGCATGTACTGTATCCTAGATCCCTAACGATTTTGCTAAATATACATGTGTTTTTTTTTGCAAGAAAAAAGTAAAAGACCTAGGGTTGGTTTGGCACTGTGAATCGGTTCCAAATCAGTAGAATCACGATCTGTTTACTTGGCTTATCAGCCACCGAAACAGTGTTTTCGTCTCACTAAAAAACTGCCAAAAACAACTTATCAGCCAAAAAACGACCAAGCGAACATGCCGTAAGCTATGTAGAACATAGGTAAATGTTTATGCTCGAAACGGTTCCAATTGATTCGCACCTTTCTGTCTACGAAAGTGAATAAGTGAAAAACGTGATTTCGAAGTGATTCTGATTTTTTAGTTAAATGGTTTAGTGATTCTAATTTGCCATCTCAAACATTTCTATGAGAAAAAAACTAAACCCATAACATTTTCATCAGAATCTAGAAAGAGCCTCTAGTCAAAGTCAAGCGACGGTGGATGATTAGACACGGTGAAACCTATACAATCTTTTCCAAATACGTATTATGGTTAAAGCACAAATGATTATATAGGGTACTCCACGAGCTTAGGCTGTCCACACTGCTATACGGGACACCAATACTGGAGGTAAGTTTCACGTAAAATCTCCCACACCACAGTAGGCTAACAGGGAGCAGACGCGCGCAGCTACGCCATTCCTAGATTCCGGCGCTTGCAAAGGACGGAATGCATGCATGCATGCGTCTCGGGATACACGCGTTACTAATTCAATTACCTAAAATTATTATAATTCACAAATTAAAAAATTAAATTAAATTTTAATTACACCATTAAATTTGTTTTAATAAATCTTTCAAAATAAGATATACATAAATATATTTAGATGATGAATATAGAGAATAAAGAGTGCGGATAACCAAAAAGCTATTGAAACCAAGTGACCGTATCTGAGTTTCACTTTTACGTGTCTTTTAAAGGTGGCAGTGGCAGTTGTAGGATTGAACGCTGGATCAAAAAAAAAAAAGTTGTAGGATTGAACGCGGGTGAGAGCCTGGGGCCGGGTGGGCGGACGGGAGACCGGCAGTCCGGATCGGTGGGGTTCGGCCGCTGTGACGGGACACTTGCCTCGGGACCAGCGACCAGGCAACACTCCCGCCGGCAGGGAGAAGCTGGCCGGAGCCAAAAATTGCGTACGATCTGCCGCACTCGCAGTCTCGCTGGCGCTCCCCGCTCAGCTGACCCACCAGCGTCCACTGTGACTGCGGACTGCCGTGGGCCGTGGCGTGTTCACCTGGAGCAAAGCTGACGCCCTGCCCCTTGTCTCGCACTGTTGTTTCTCTACGGAGTCGTCTGGGGTGGATTTCAGGATAAAGAGACAAGCCTATTCTCTATATTATCCCACTACTAGTAGATGTTCACCTTCATCGTTTAACTTACCAGCCAGTTTATTAGCTAACAGAATAATGTTTTTCTTTAAAAAAAATAGTTAAAAACAGTCACAACCGATTTATCAGTCACCAAAATTATCAGTCACAACCGATTTATCAGTCACAGACCAATTATCACTCCGCTGAGACGTAGAATTATAACGTATTCTTTTCATTCTTTAGAAAATGCAACTAGTATATAGCAGTTATGGTGCTTATCATATTTTTAGTAAATAATATTCATATTTATGACTCTATATTAATTTATTATAAAAATACATTTATAATTAATCTAATAATATTTATTTGACATAATATATATATATATATATATATATATTAATCTATAATCGATTAAACTTGATATACTAAATCATTACACTGTTCTTAAATTACATTCTTATTTAAAACATGTGTCCTCCTGTGAATGGCGGCTCTCTCCGAATGGTGGGTGGCCGACTCTTCAAAGTCGTCGATTCCAATTCCGCCTTGACGGTTAACAGCCGATGTTTGGCCTCCACGACCACACCCTCCACTGTCGACCCTCAGAAATGGAGCTCAAGGTTATGGATCAGTTCGTCGAGGCGTCTTGGCCAGGCAGGGTTTAGGGTTCAGTACCGGCCGGCGCCACGAGGGCGGAGGAGGACGTGCCAACCACTTGCCTCTATTGAAGCCGGCGCCAAGGAAGCTGAACAAAATCGGTCCTTGGTTGTGGATTGTGACGTTGTAGGGGGCATGTGGGGTTTGTTTGTTTGTCTAGGCATAGGCCGCGGGCGGGGGGATTGTGCATGTTTTTCGTGGCGCCCATGGCGTGCGGCGCATGCGTATCAGCATCGTAAGTAGAACGTGGTGGTGCGACACCTAACAATGACCTTGTTTGTTTTGTTGAAATTTGGCTTATGCTGAATGATTATGCTGATTTGTTATGAGAGAAAAACAAACATTGTTAGTTCACGGACAAATAGTGCTAAAGTAGTGGTGATGAATATGGCCAATATCTACAAGCAATTGTTACAAGTTGAGCAAGTGCAATATTAAACCAGAGGCAGGAATTTTAGGCGGCAACAGGAGAAACAACTATAAATTTGATCAAACTTAGGGTACATTTGACGGTTCCTATAGAATCCAAGCCAAAAAGCACGCGTGGTGAAACGTTTCTACGGGAAATGATTTTTTGGATAATTCTCATTTTTCTACCTACGATCGTGAATCATCTAAAACGTGGTCTCAGCGTGATTATGATTGTCTAGCCAAATCGTCTAGTGATTCTGATTTTCTATTTAAAATGTTTTTAAAAAAAATCTGAATTTGAAACATTTGTACAAGAATCAGGATTCATAACAAATGAGTCCTTAGAGCAACTCCAGCCTAACATGCAAATTGAGTCCCTATTTTTTTCATTTGTATGTTGGTCTGCATACAATAGGGACTCAAAATTGAGCCTAACTCCAACCCAACACCCTATTCCAGCCCAAGAAACCAGCCTCCGGTGCCCCCGCCGGCTCGCCGCCTGCCGCCGCTGCTCCCCGCCCACGCGCAGCCAGCACCGGCGCCCCTCCCGCGCGCCGCCTGCTCCTCGTCGCGCGAACCCGCCTCGACGTCGACCGCCCGCCGCGCGACGCCCTCGCACTGCGCCGTCCCGGCCGCGTCCCTCGGTGGAGAAGACCTGCTCCATCTTCGTGCGCCTCTTGCCGGAGCCCGGCCAAGGAGCAGCCAAGCTCCACGACCTCCGCTCCGTCCTCGACGTCTGGAGGAACTACACCGCCGGCACACCCGACGAGCAATGCACAGGCAAGTTCCAGTGGAAGCTCCCGGGCATCTGCATCCACTGACTCTGACTGAGTGAGGAGATCCAGCATTGAGGGATAGGGTAGGCTCCATTGTTTTGGTGTATGCAGAATCCTATTATGGTTGTGCCATATTATCTGTAAAGGGAGTTCTATAGCACTATGGAAAGCTTTTAATGTTCTTCTGTCAGATAACCTGAGTTTCTCTGTACCTTGTTCTTCTGTAAAGGGAGTTCATGTCTCTGGTATCATGGTTATATTTGATTCTAGTATGTATACATAATATGAAAATCTTACTACGCTGTGTCGTGAACACTGCAATGCAGTTTTCAGGATTGGTCTGTTGGGGTTATATTCAATGAATTCAGCATGTAAGTTGTACTGTGTTGTACTATGTTTCCGAGAAGCACAAAGTTGCTCTCTTTTTTTTCTTGCTTTGAACTTGGTTTTGGTCCTATGGCTCCATTTGATGCGGCTGCATGCTTTCTGGCAATTGGCATGGCTGTCATAATGTCATCATGGAGTGAGAAATATGGAGATCCATCTGAAAGTAAGGACCTGATGGCCCAGTCAGATTGCAGTTCTAACATTGTCCACTGAATCTTCAGATGAAAAGATTGCAATCCTGGGAGCCATACAGTCATTGTTCGAGGGATCAATGTACACATTTGTCTTCCTATGGACTCCAGCACTGAGTCCAAATGAAGAGGACATTCCAAATGGGGGCATAACCATAGTTGATTCAGATCATGATAGCATGTGCAAACTGACTGTGCATTGAATGACAGTTTTTTTTTCTAGAACACACAAGAGATCTTAACTGCCAATTTTGTTAGAGCCAGACACATGAGCCTTATCAATATGGAACTGAATGTCTGAACTATCACAACAGGCCATTCTGAATGTCTGAACTGTCACACAACCTTATCAATTCTGGAGTTTTACTCTAGTTTTTCGGCTTTATCTTTTCACACAGCCTTATCAATCATCTGTCCCTTGAATTCAGGTAATTGTGACAAACAACCCTCTTGAAATGCCTCAATGCAAGTGACAAACAGCCCTCTTGAGTAAATTAATTATGTACCCAAGATAAATTAATTATGTGCCTCAATGCCTCAATACAAGTACAGTTGTATAATGTGTACTGTACAAGACAGTACAGTTGTATAATGCCTCAATACAAGACAGCCCTTCTGATTGTCAGTTCAGTAGTGGTGTAGCTAGGTACACTCTAGTTTTGTATCATGCTAATGGTTCTTGACCAGTGCAACCCTGTTTAACAAGCATCAGCTCATACACAGAATGGCCAATACTGAGAGAAAAAACACACACAGTCACATAGAGAGAAAAATACACAGCCTGAAAATAACAGGTAAAAAAATAACACACCTCTAGCAACTTGTGATTCTTTCTTTCTAGGCCTTTGTGTACCTCAGAAAAGGACATCAATATCTTTTGATTCTTTCTTTGACTTCAAACATGTACAATACCTCCAAATAAATATATTTGGGATCTGGGAGTACATCAGCAGCATCAGCAGAACTCAAGTGTATTTAGAACCTGAAGACAGTGACCTGGAGACCTGAAGACAGTGTGTGACCTGAAGACAGACCTGAAGCTCCAAGCACATGCTGAAATCTGATTATTTTCAGGTTTAAAAGTCTGAAGAAGCCACATTAATAATGTTATCAGCTGGTGGGGGAATGGTGGACTAATAGAAGGCAGGATGTAACTGAATGTGCACACACTCACACAAAGCACATGCTGAAAATCACATGTACATATATCACAGAGAAATTAGGGTCATAAAGATGTGATTATCCTCTCTACTTCAGTTTCATAAATATTTATTTATTATATTGAGGTGTTGAAGCTGCCAGAATATTTTTCCTTTGTTGCTTTTAGATGATCTTGCTAATTCATGCTTGTTAATATGATTACTATACTCTTACCTGCATAGGTTCTTTTGATTGTAAGTGCTACTTCAGTTTTTCAGATTGTAAGTGCCTACAGCTTCCTGTAAAATTCATGTTTTTTTAGAGATATTCTTGTTTTCCAGATTGTAAGTGCCTACTAAAGCTGTCGATTTTTATTTTTTGGGGGTGCACTGAAAGAATTACTGCAGATGGATCAAGGATCATTATATGTAAGTGAAAACACCATATGTGCATCCTATAGATGGATCAAGAATTACTGCAGATTGTAAGTGAAAACATATATCATTGCTTTCTTTTTTTTTCTCTGACTGAAAAAATAGTTTTATGCCTTAAGCACCTACACTTTCACAAATGAAAAAATGGAAGTGTCGGTGATCATGGAGGAGAAGTGCTGGGAGTTCATTGAAAAATGGCAATCTCAGGTCAGTTTGCAATCCTGAGCTTTTCCACTGACAACTGAAGTCTAGGGTCTTCCTCAAAATATTGAATTGAAGGATACTGATGGCAAAATAGTTCAGTTTCCATACATATCAATCCAATTCCAACTTCCAAGACAGGGATTAAGGCAATCAAAAGTAAGATAACTCAGATAAGTTGACATAAGTTACATAAAGTGACTCTCACCAAACCTACACTCCACTCTCACCACTAGCCGTCTCGCCTACACTAATTAGACAAGTTATCAAATCTAAGTAATTCAGATTACTTAGATTCTGTATATGTGCATTTGTAACATTGGAGATACTGAAGAAGTGCACAGCCCTGTTACAAATAACAGTATTTCCTTCCAGCTAAACCACTTCACTCTTAGTATTGGACTGCTTTATTTATCAAATCAGGATATTGAAGGAAGATCAATACAGGAAGATCTTCCTTCAAGCTAGAGATATACTGGCTGCCAAAAGACAGGATTATAGATAGCCAAGTAGGATTAACCGAAATAAAACTGACAGACTCATGTGTCACCAAACTAGAGATATACTGGCTGCCAAAAGACAGGCAAACACAGAACCACGAAAAACATGTTTCCAACATTATAGATAGCCAAAAATATCACCACCGCAGGCAACTTGATCAACCAAACGATGGATATCATAGTTGATCAATTAACATCAAAACACAGATGGTACTAGCATATAGGTCTTTTAAACTCGTCTAGAGAAGTAGACAGACACCACCAATACACCACTGCTAATGTCAGTGCCACACAGCGATAACAGCAGCCAATCAGACAAAGTCCACGTCCCAGAGCTGTTCTTCTAAACAAGCAGATTAATCACAAAATTCAGAAGGATTGATTCATTTGGTGTGGACATCAGATGCTCCAGTAGACTCATATGCAAGGCTTCTGAGCAAAATGGCACAATAAAGTTTCACTCATGCCAATTTCAGTGTGCCCACACAAAACAAACTAGACTGACAGTGTGGCCTAGGACGGTGAGCTGGTGCGTGCCTCTCCACACTTCCGACGCCCGGTACACCGACGCCGATGCTGATGCTGATGGGCTTGGCGTCGGCGTCGTCGGCGGAAGGCGGCGACCATCACCATCACCATGCTGCAGATCAAGCAGCTGCTTCATTATGAATTCCTCGAGGACGTCGGTGAGGAGAGCGGGGCAGGTGGTCTTGAGCTCCCGGTACTCCTCCGTCGCCGTCGCGGCGTCCCAGTGGTGAGCGACGTAGCCAATGCACAGGTCCTGGAGCTGGCCGCAGCTATCGCGGCCATTGAGCAGAGACAGCGTGGAGATCGCGGTCCCGACGCCGCCACCGTCCGTTCGAACGCGCTCCCACAGTGTCCTCTCGCACAGGAGCCTTAGATCCGCAGCGACAAGCAGGTCCCGCGCCATGGCTTCCTCCGCCGCCTCCAGCTCGTCCGTGTAGATGAAGTGCAGCAGCCGGACGGTGAGGCAGCGCGCCTCCGGAGAAACCCGGCGCCGCCATGTTCGCCGGAGCAGGGAGTGAGGGCGACGGCGCGGGAGGCGGGACGCGCGGCTTCGGCGGCGCGGTGCTTCTCTCGGCCGGGTGGGGAAAGTGGGGTGGGCTCCACCGGATAGTGGGCTCATGACCGGATAGTGGGCTCATGAGGATCTGAGATTAAAATTTGAGTGGACATGTAAAATTAGAGTCTAAGGGCACGTTTAGATCCAAAAAATTTTGGCTTTTGGCTCCTATAGCACTTTCGTTATTATTTGGTAAAAATTGTCCAATTATGGACTAATTAGGTTCGAAAGTTTCGTCTCGTAATTTCTCGATCAACTGTGTAATTAGTTTTTTTTCCGTCTACGTTTAGTACTCCATGCATGTGCCGCAAGATTTGATGTGACGAGGAATCTTGAAAATTTTTGGTTTTTGGGTGGAATCTAAATGAGGCCTAAGTAGGGAGCTCTATTGAAGTTAAAATTTTGTCCAAACTCCTAAAATTTAGAATTTAGAATAAGGCCATATTTAGTTGGAGGCAAAATTCCAAAATTTTTCAAGATTTCTCATCACATCGAATCTTTAAACGCATGCATGAAGTATTAAATATACGTAAAAAATATAACTAATTACACAATTTGTCTGTAAATCTCGAGACGAATCTTTTGAACCTAGTTGCGTCATAGTTGGACAATAATTACCAAATAAAGCCGAAAATGCTACGATACCCAGATTCTAAATGTTTTTGGAACTAAACAGGGCCTAAGGGCCTAAATAACTAGCCTGCAATGCTGCACCTCTAAATTTCGCCCGGGGCCAGAGGCCCTGACGCTCACTGTTTGAAGTCTGAACCCAACATCTGCCAACGAGTCCCACCTCAGTACTGCCCTGCCCTGCCCTGCACTGACGTGTCGAGACAGTTTCCGACCTGCTTGATGTGAGCCAGTGTACGTGTGGATTCAGAGACAGACAGGAGATTGACACGAAAGAAGCTGAAATCGGGTGGAGTGTCATGGATTCCATGACGTACAAATTCAATGCCAATTCAACGGGGCAGCAACGTGAAGGTGGTCAATCGTCTCTCCGTTCCATGGTTTCTGCCAGTTACTAGTCCGTCCTACCACGCTGGAGTGGGAGGGCAGCGGAGCGCTGCACGCAGCCGCTGCCGACGGCAAGCGCGGAGCGAGCGTCGACGACCTGATGGAGCGAGACTTGCTGTCCCGCGCCACCTGGGACAGTGGCCGCCGGCGATTGCAGGTCCAGGACCAGGATCCCAGGCCGCCACCGTCCCCGACGCTCGGCCTCCGCGTGGGCACCGACACCAACCGCGGCCACGGTCACGAGCCCCAGCAGGCGCAGGCGGCGGCGGCCAACGTGGTGGCCCTGTTGCCGTCGTCGTCTCGCATGCCGTTCGCTCACGACGGCCGCCTGGCGTCCGTCGTGGTGGTACCGGGCTGCCCCACGTCGGAGCATCGTCCCAATCTCCGAGCAGGCGCCGGTGCGCGGGCCCAGGCCGCCCGGCGGATGCCCGTGCAGGAGCAGCGCGCCTCGGCTGCTAGTGGGACGGGGCCGGGGCCCGGGCTCGCGCCGCTGCAGCGGGCTCCAATGGCCCCCCCGGTCCTCCGTACCCTGGAGCTCGCCGTGGCCGGTCCGACAGTGACGACGACGACGGGGCCGGGGCAAGAGCGCTGTGACGCGTGCGGCCTCAGCGCCCGGCTCCTGCAGGGCCTCTCCAGCGACCTCGACAGGGCGCGGGCGCAGGTGGCGTTGCTCACCTGCCAGAACGAGAGCCTCCGTCACCGGCTGAAGCGCGCGTCGGCGTCGGCGTCGTCGGCGGCAGGGCCACGGCCAGAGTGCATCGCCGCGTCGTCGTCGGGGCACTTGAGCCTCAGGTGCGGGGCTTGCCGGGTCAGGCCGGCGACGGTGCTGCTCGTGCCGCGCGAGCACCTCTGCCTCTGCGGGCACTGCTCCAACTCTAGCCGTGGCGACGCGTGCCCGGTGTGCCGTGGCGCCGTCGTCGGTACATGGCCGCCGAGGCCGCCCCTCGCTGACGGCCGTCGGTGCCTGCCCACGGCCGTGCCCGTACGTCCACATTTTTGAAGCGGATCGGAGTCGAGGCGAGCTGCATGCACCGGCCGTCTAGAGAGTAGACACTAGACTATCAGCGTAGGATAACCTGCTGATGGCGCGTTGATTACCCTGGTAGGGATTCAAATCGCCTTTCGGCTTCTACTACGTGTCTAGTATGCTGTTCTGGGGGCATTGCCTAGCCTTCCTACTGCAGCGTTCTATATGTGCAGTAATTAGAGAGTAACCAATCACTAATCGCAAGAGAAAAAAAGAGAGTAACCATTCACTGGCAGCCTGTTTGGTTTGCAGAACGATCCTATCCGGAATCATCGATCAAGTATCCGAACCTGATTGAGCCGTTTGGTGTGAATCGTGTCCATCATGAATACGTACTACACATTCCTCGCTGCACTTTGGATAGCCTGTTTAGGGAAGAAAATTGGGTGGACTCCGACGCTAACAGCCTCCAGGATGCGCCCCCTCCTCGGATGGACGACGCGTGGCCGAGGCTCGCATCAGACGGCTCCGTGCTTCCCATCGGCTCTGGTCGGCAGACGGGCTCGGCTCTGCATCCGACTCCCGCGGCGCTCCTACCCGATCGGCGGCGCATCTGCGTTCCACATCCCAATCCCGCTGATGCCTCCTCGTCGGCGGGTGGAGAGGGCGCGACGCCCAAGTGGCGGCGGAGCATCGGCGGGCCGCCGAATGGAGGGCCGGCCTGCTGCTGCCGACCTCCACGCCAGGTACAGCGCACCCCTCTTCCATTCTCGCTTTTTGGAACGGAGCACCCAAACCCAACCTATTTGTACGTATTCATATATGATCTGAATCTCATCCAATTTCTCGTTTTAATATTGGGTGCACATGTGTAAAACCATGTCTGTTACTAGGTGTGATACTCCTTGATTATTCCCTTTCTGATGTAGGAATGCAGTGGTGGAAATTTGATGAGTTAGAGCTACGGGTCTGATACTCTGAAACAGCAGTTATCCCCAACGTTGAAACTCCAGACAGATAAGGAGGCCTACAGACCTGGGGATTCAGTCACTCCAGGTTTCATTATAGGTTATTATTGAACTGTTTCCCCCACTTCATTGGTTGGTCTTGTCTAGTATTGTTAGGTCCTTCTCGATTTTCATTTTCTACCAAATCTAAGTTTGTACGTGAAAGAAATTGCTTTGGATAAGATTGCTTGTCCTGACGTAATGTTAGTCCATATATTGGGCCTCATCTGTAACGGTTTGGCAATTCTATTAAATATTCTAAATTGGCTATGTTGTATAGTTTAAAGAAGTGCACCTTTCATGTGTGCTTGGATGTTACTCATGAAAGATACTTAGTTGTTGGACTGTTGATTCATTTAGCAAATGTCACAAGATGGAGTTGTCCATTTATTATTTCTTCTGTTCTATGTTCTTTGTCTTAGCAATTTGCATCTTAACTGAATTGATATTTAGTTTGATCACTTGATTAGGACCATTCTGCATGATTTTAGTAATGCCTCAGTCTCACATGTCTGCTCATGAAGTAAATATTAGCTAACACTACACCCCAAAGAATGCTTTGTGCTTAATCTTGTACTCACTTTTTTTCATTACTTTGCTCTGCATTTTCAGTGAGCAGAAATGCTGGAGACTCTGTCTGCGTATCAGTTGTTTCGTCCTGCACTCAGTTAACTGCTAAGCGTTCCAAAGTTGTTTCTTCCCGAGCTGTAAAAAATTCAATCAGCCATTCAGCTTCAAAATCTACCTCAAACGTTCTCAGTGGTGCTTACTTGATGCCTTATCAACATAATTTTACTAGTCATGTTCTAAATCCTAACCCTTATAACTTATTACAGGCAAAAAGTACAGAGATGAAGAAATTGTGAGCCTGGAAATCAGTCAGATGGATTTGTCATGCCATCTCCCACAAAGAAGCTACATATATGCAAAGTCCTTTCAGAGATGCACCTTCAATAAGGAAATCAACTATCAGAATCCTAGGTGCATGGCTGAAACTATCAGAATCTCCCACAATGAAGCTAACTGGCTGAAATGCATGGCATCTCCCATGTGCAACTAGAGGTAGACTCAAGTGTATGCCTAAATGTGTCTCGTACTATGATGTATTAACTCGTCTGCGCACGAGCTTGCTTATGAGTAGTTGATCCTGGAAGTGAAAGTGTACATGAATGTAGATGTTTTAGAAGTACAGAAAGGTTTAGGGTGTGGTGATTCACAAGAGTAATGTAAATGTGACTTCTTTATGAAATATATTTGAATGTTTTGAGATCAACACTGGAATCATCTGTTTCTCTAGAATGCATTGTTTCTCTGAAATGTACAGTTCCATAGATTCATGATTTTGCTAAACAAGTTCTTCTTCCAAGCAAAGGACATAATCTAAACATGTTTGCACTCCATGACAATTAAAGAGTAAAGTTACATGTTCTAAGCAAAAAAGACTTTCTAATAGCAAAAGACCAAAGTTACATAGATTCATTTTCTTGCACTCCATCAAAATGTAACTTCCTAATAGCATTTTGATCGACTCTCATTAAGAGTCTTGTGTATCCTCCTGGTATGTATGGGGCAGCAATTGCTGCTTGCACAAAAGGAGCATCCATGGCTGAAGATGGCCCAGCTTCCACAAAAAGAGCATCCATGGCTGAAGATGACCCAGCTTGCACAAAAGGATCAACATGTTCATCTCTTATTTCTACATCATTATTTTCCACATCTTCACCTACAGTGAAATATATAAATCATAACACAGTATTAAAAAAATTTTGTAGACATAAGAATGTCATACTTTTTTTTCTGACCACCCTTCTTCTTCTTCCTTGCCTTTTTTTCAACAACATTTTTAAAACGTGTATTCCTTGGTCCTTTTATTACTTCGGGAACTCTAAATGATATTACACCATTTAATGGTTGTTGGACACTTTCATTTAGAATTGGAGAAACCTCATTGGATTTTTCATGCATCTCACTTAGAGAAGTATCAGCTTCCAGGTTCAAGTTATGTATGGCTTTCTGCAATTTATCAAGAAGTTCTTTCGATGACGAACACTTCAATGCAAGAGATATGGCTTGTCGAGATATAAGTGTTGCTTGTGTTTTCAAATCTCCTATCTCAGTTTCTTGTTTGTCAACATAAAATCCATTTTTTGCATATTTTGTCCATCTAGACAAAATATATTGCGATGACAGATTGTACACTCTATTAGTATTGAAGACTCTAAGAGCATGCTTGCACAATAAACCTGTGAGATATAGCTGCCAATTACTACCAATATTAAAACTTAACAAAGAATGTGAGATACAGTACACATACCTATAGTGTCAAACATCCGACAAGAGCATGTAATGGTGGAATCTTCAGTGTTCAGCGCTACTGTTGCTCCACGGTCAGACTCCATATACTTAACAAAGAATGTCAAGTTTGTCCCCACAGCTTTCTCGAAATCCTTTGTTACTGCAAACTATAAATTTCTGACATAAACTACCATTTCGACACTACTTTGTCTTGCTCTTTCTAATACTCAACCAAACCTTACCGGCATAGGTGTTGTACATCATATAAGTTTGTTCCTCAGATGCAAATGTCTGTCCAACTATTGGAGTGATCAAATTTTGCCCATCTTTACGAACCACCTCCTGTACATAAAAATTTTCAATTAAAGGTGTACTGAAAGTAAAAAAAAGAAGTATCATATATTATGTAAGATTGTTAAAAAAAATTACCTCATCAAGTAATTCATTCTCCACTGATCTAGATGTCGGTGAACTGGCGCCGATGGTCTCTACTCCCTCGGTAACGGTGGTGTGCTGTAAAATATGCGCACTATATGTCACAAACCAAATAAGATAGAAGGAAATGCATTTGTTAAAAAAATGCAGAACGATCTAAAGAAATAAGTGACGTGTGTTCTCTGTTCATCTTCTCAGCAGCATCAACTTTTGAGCCAATGGAATCTGCTCCATGGATGCGGCAGCGAGGTCGTGCAATTGTGCCTAGGGCTAATGGCGGCGGTAGACTCGGAGACGAAACGAGGCTAATGGCGGCGGCAGACTCGGAGACGAAACGACATACGTATGACTCGGAGCCGTGATTCTGAGCCGATGCAAAGTGAAGCAGAGCCATGATTCATTTGATTAGCGGCAGACTCGGAGCCGATGCCCGATGGGAAGCACGGAGCCGACGGCAACCACGTTGATTCCCGCGGCCGTCTGATGCGGAGCTCGGCCACGCGTCGTCCATCCGAGGAGGGGGCGCATCCTGGAGGCCGTGAGCGCTGGGTCCATCCAATTTTCTTCCCTGTTTAGCAGGACAAGCCTCTGGGACAGACTCAAACACCGGATATAACTCCATGCCTGGCCACCCCATGATGAATGATCGGTCTTGTTTAAATGCTTTTAAAATTACAAAACTTTACAAGATTCTATGTTATATCGAACTTTTAGAATGAAGTATTAAATGTAGGTAAAAAAATAATTAATTGTACAGTTTGTCTATAATTTACGAGACGAATTTTTTAAGTCTAATTACTCTATGGTCAAACAATAATTGTCAAATATTTCCTCCGTTTCTAGGCTTCATGGCGTATTCGAAAAATTCCATAGTACTGAGGCTAGTATCCAAAGTAGCATAGACTAGTATGGTAGGAGTAATAATTTCAGCATGGGGATGGAGGAAGCTATGCAAAAGTGTTCTCCGCTCCCAATAATGATTTGACCAATGATAAATTGAGTTAGATGTGTCTTTCATTATACTGTTTAGTTTCTCCTCAACATACGAGACTTGTTTTTTTATGAAGAGAGTACAAACAAAATGCAAAATATCAAAATTTTAAATTAGACGGAACAAGACGGAAGTCGATTCATCCAAAACCGAACAGATGGTCCAACATAAGGATATGCAAATAAATGTCTGTGTTTTGTGTTTTGCAGTTGTTGAGGAATGGAGTGGCGATGCCATCTCGAAGTTTAGGCAGGGCCGGAGCCATGTCCATGTGATGCATATGCATGCCTGCCGCAGCAAACAGGGCACGGTCAAAGTGACACAGCAGACTCCGGGTTCTGGCAGTCTCGTGGCGGCCGGCGTTTCGGCGACATTGTGGCGGCCATGGACGACACCTGCCTGCTGTCAGCTTCCACCTTTCGGGTAGGCAGGCAGGCAGGCAACCGCGGTCCGCCGGAGCCGCCAGACATCCGTGCAGTCAGCGTCCCGTGAGTCCCCTGTGCCAGCGATCCTCGTGGTTGGTTGGGGGACCGCTAATGCGCCGGAGGGACGCAGCCATTGGACTGGAATGTGGGTAGACCGCCCGACCGGACCGGACCGGCAGTGCGAAACGAAGCTACTGTATGTACTCCTGGTGAACGGTGACGCGGGGTTCAGCCGTTCAGCGGTTGTACAAGATCACAGTCAAAACACTGTACTAGTACTTTTACTCCATGCTGCATGATAGTACAGTACTATCTGTACGGTTGTACACGACGTGTAGTAGGGGGAGGAGTACAGTAATACGAGTAGTCTACTGTAGCCCACCAGGCGACGCGACGCCGGCTGACATGGGAACAAAAGCCTGCCTCTGCACCAACGAGACAGGACGGATCTCTGTACGATCCACCTCAAACAGAACATGCATACTGTACGTACACGAAATGCAACTGTTGTTGCTGCTGCTGCTGTTGATCTTGGGGTGGGGTGGGGGGGGGGGGGGGGTTGTTTAGTTACGCAGAAATTCATCCGAAATTCAAAGATTTCTCATCATATCGAATTTCTATTCCTCGTCACATCAAAATACCGACATATATATGAAGTACTAAATATAGATGAAATAAAAAACTAATTATACAATTTGTTGTACTTTGCGAGACAAACATTTTAAACCTAATTAATCGATGCTTGTTGCAGCGCGGTGGAGCAGCGACGGGCGCCAGGAGCAGGAGGGTCTGCTGCATGCAGACTCCTCTCAGCGTGATCAATGCTGGCAGGAAGGATGAGTACGTTGTACTCCTCCTCACAGTGCACCTTCAATTAATTACAATTCCAATTTTTGTTCCTCACAGTGTACCTTCAACAATTCCAATTTTTGTTTTTAAAGACGGAGTAGTACTAGTAGTATCTTCCTGCTCGCTGCCGCTGCGTCCTTCCTTCCCACTTCTCCCAGTCGTGCTCTGCTCCTGCTCTACCTCTCCGTCCGTCCGCTGGCTGTTTCCGGAGCCCGAGAGATGAGGTCTAAGCGGAAGGCTGCCAACTTTCCCGTTCGGTGGCAACCATATGCGGAGCCGACGGCGGTGGCATGCGGCGGTGAAGCCTCCCTCCACACCTCTCTGCTCGGTGGAGGTACATATATATTTGCTTCTTTATTTATTTTTTCCTTCTGGGTTTATGGAAAACAAACAATAGTGTGCTAGCTAGACTAATCCATGAATAAGCCATCTGTTAATCTATTCATTCTCTTTGACATCTCGTCTGATTTCGATCCATCATGGAAGTTGGAAAGTAAGTGGATTAGAACTCGATCTTAGGGTTTCAGTTATGAGTTCGAGCTCTCTTTTAGCGTCAGGGTTCTAGGATCGACTTAATCCTCTCCGTATTATTATTTACTTGCATTGCGAGTCAGATTCATGCCACTCCACTCTACTTTTTCCTACAGTAGTCACTTTTGAAACCCTTTTTTAATTAACAGAATTAGTAGGAAGCAAAGTTTTGAATATTTTTCAGGGCATATATATATGTATGTTAAAGGAGCAAAGTGCTGAAAATATATGTGGTCTAGTGAAAAGCGACTGAAACTACTCGCTAGCGAGACGAAGCATGTGTCCATCGTTGCGGATCACCTCCGGAAGTTCCTACCCTGTGTAGTGCGAGCCTTGTTATCATACTCTGTTGCATCTTTTCTTCCACAATTTCTAAGCGGGGTTCGCTGCATGTCAGGTCCTTTCTCTGTTTTTTTTTATCATTTTTTAATAAGGGAACCTCTATCCTCTGAAAATAATACAGACGATCGAGAGTAGCCGGTCCAAAAGCATGAGACACACACACTCAAACGAAAATAAGATCAGGTTCAGCTCATCTAGAGAGCCATGCATTGAATTAGAAGTAGTAAACACTAATACAAATTGAGAAGTTCCAACCAAACTTCACAAAGACAGATATAATTAACGTTTCTCATCTTCTGGAGCCTTCTTTGAATGATGAGTATTCTTTCTCTTTATGCAGAATGGACCATATCCAAAATATGACCCACAAAATTACCTACATGTAATTTAGCTTTGTTAAACACTGTATCGTTCTTATTCAACTAAATCGCCAAACAGAGTACAACAACTCCTAATAAAATTTGCTTTCAAAGTTTTAAGTACAAACCATAAAGTCAAGAATCAAACAAATTAGCAACGCTAGTAGGTGGTCGAATTCCAAAAGCGATGTACACAGTGTTCCAAAACAAAGCTGACAAATGAACACTTGAAAAACAAATACTGAATGGTTTCAGTACAATTATAGAAACAACATTTGATACTTCCTTGCTAGTTCTTCTTTGCTAAATTATCTTAAGTAAGGGTTATCCCTTTTTTAGGTACCACAAAAAAACCTTAATTTCTAGTGGTATTTTTAATTTTCAAAGAGGACTCTTGTCAGGGCCGATTCCATACCGAATGAATCTTGTATACATGGATTGAACCGTGGACAAGCCATTCTTATTTAGTCCCCATCGAAACTCATCTTTTCCATTTATAAGGCTGACTTGCACCAGTTTTGAGACTAAATTGAACCAAGCAATCTGGATTGCGTTAATCAAACCTCATCTAAAAGACACATTAAGTGGTATAGTCCCAAGAACCTTTGCCACCATATCATCTTTATGCCTCATAATTCTAAATAAAGTAGGGTAGATGTCACTAAGTGGTCTATCACCTAACCAGATGTCCCTCAAAAAACATACATTCTTGCCATTGCGCACTTTTAAAATCTCACAAGTTAAGAAATCAGCTTTGACCTTCATAAGTTCAGCCCAAAAATGTGAATCTCTCGACTTATATTGTACTTGAGATAAGGGTTTGTTAGATAGGTATTTCCTTCATAGATGATTATGCCAAACCCCATCCTCATTAAACAGCCTAAAAAGCCACTTGCTAAGGAGACATCTATTTTGAAGGTCTAGGTTGTGAATTCCTATTTGGCGTAAAGAGGACAATCCATTTGGCAAGACGGTATTTCCTTTTGTGTTCTTCACCTTGCCAGAAAAAGCGCGAGCGGTAATAATCTAATTTTTAAAGGACTCCTCTAGGGATTTAAAAAGTAGATAATATGAATATTGCTAAGCTAGTTAGCACTGAGTTAATGGGGATAAGACGTCCTCCAACAGATAATAATTTACCTTTCCAGCTAGAAAGCTTCTCCGGGTAATTGACAGACCTCGTTCATTGTTTGATCGCCCCAGCAACCACCAGAGTCTTTTGGCCGGCGTACCTGCAATTGCATCCGCGCAGATGAGTTTCTTACAGATTGGGTCTGCTTGTCCCCACCCACACCTGATGATGTGATCAGCCGTTGGTAGTTTTGATTGCAGCAATAGCGAGACGAAGAACTGAAGAAGTGGCGCTTCCAAACTGTAAAAGACCATGCTCAATTAATTCAACATTATCCATTGTGAAATAACAAGAGTAGCCTCAATAACAATGACCCTATTTGGATCCAGGGGCTAAAGTTACTTTGAACTCAACTAGGTCAAAAGTACGTATCCAAATAGGAGGGCTAGATTGGGTTAGTTGCAACTAGCTCACCAAAAAAACTATCCCCATCAAGAGGTGATTATTTGGGCTAGTTCTGGTGGGGTTCACTGGAATTTCTTTTTTTGGCTAGTTTTGGTGGGGTCCACTAAAATTCTCAACAAGAAAAGTACCTTTATTGTCATTCTAACTCTTGCATCCAAACACGTTTTTGGCTAGAGCTAGTTCAGGGTTAGTCCTCGGTTAGAAACTAACTCTAACCTCTAGCCGAGCTAGAGTATCCAAACAGGGCCGGGTCGGGTCCGTGATTATACCCATGATTTTAGCTTTTACATGCCCATGAGGAAGATTTCATATCCGTGCTCGGATAACCCTCATGGCTAATTTGGAAACTCAAATCCACTATATTCCCTGACTTTTTCTATTGTGAAAAATTTATAGGGATATTATTTAAATACCAATTTAGTTAACTATGAAGAGGTTTTCATCCTTGGATTTTCCTCCCCTTACTTCCAAATTAGCCCTCAGGTATATTCAAGAGAGATTCAATAAGTAATTTCTAGTGCTATGACAACACACACCTATGTCAATCTGTATACATAGAATTCGTTAGGACAATATACAGTAGCTCATCAGCCGCAATACATCATTATTTAATAGTTCGGTCTTTCATGCTCTTATAAATAACACAATACAGTTTAGTACAAGAACTAAAGTAACAAGTTATAGCTGACACAGCCACTTTATTCCATCCGTGGAAAAGACAATCTTCATAGTTCATGCTATGCATATGCAATAATTCATTTACATATTAAATGTGTAAATTGATATGATATGCACATGGACCAAGTTATAAAACATTTGTATTTATTCTTAAATTACGAGTACTCAACGGGTACACATAGGTAAAATTTGATACCAACATCCTTTTCTCACCTTTGTCGGTACCTAACCCACATGTATCCATGTGTGAATTTTTATACCCGTGCCCGCACCCACCAGTTAAACCCGTGGGTATAACTGCTGCTATCTCTAATTCGTAGGCAGGTCATTAGACCAGCCTCAATGGAGTTTTACTCAAGTTTCATGAGCATTAAATATGCTGATGTGACAGTGTATTAGTGAAGAGAGAGGTGATGAGATTTTCATGTGACTAGAGAGAGTTTCATGGGGATAAAACTCCTCTGCACTGTTTCTAAAATTTAGTTGCCTTAAAAACTATGCCATGAAACTCCCATTAGGGATAACCTTAGGGGTAAGATACCTAGTCGTCATAGCGGATTCACCCCTTGTAATGGCAACATTCCAGCAAAATCAAGTAAGTACAGCATGGACAGGTTGCAGTGGATCCAAAGGTGATCTTATAGGCAAGGGAAGTTAAGTGATCTTATATGCAAACTTCCTGCATATTCTAGGAATACCCGATTCTTTTAAAATCAAGTACAGAGTTAGAGCAAATATTGTAAGGGTGCACTTGTCTTCTGAATAATATATGGATTTTTCTATAGAGGTGCGCACTTGAAGAAAATGTGATCGTTATCACTATTTTTTCTTTTTTTTTTCTGGGTGCGTCCACACTTCCTACACTCCCTAGCCAAGTATAAATAGACGTGTATATGTTTCTAAGCTACAACCGAGCCCAATGCTCTCCAAATCTCTCACCATCATATGTAAGATCTTCCGTTAGTTTGTTACCAAAATCGTTCATCTCCAAAATTCTTAAATCACTAGCTAGCCTAGTTCATCTGATGACAGCTGGCCGAGTGGCCGGAGACTGGACATTTGACGAGACTTTGATTTTTTCTCTCTTGAGCTGAATTTAATCTAGGTTGACTGTTAGGCTCTTGCTTAAATATGCAAACATCATAATTAGACAACAAGAACAAACCTATCATGGACACTAGGGTTCTTCTATATTTCTTATTTTACAAAACTTATTTGAATAATTTAATTCAAGGCTTGCTCAAACATGCTTTATTGACTATATTTCTTACAATTCAGTGGAAAAAAAACACCACATACTTTTATAAAATGATGAATGCTTCAGCTAATGCATGTGGTATGAGTCTATGACTACATTCATTTATCATGTTATATCTACACATTCATTTCTCATGTTATATCCTTTGGCATGAAGAAAATGGCTAGTTTTTAGAAATTTTGTTCGGCACATGATATTATTAAAATTTATTTTTTTGGGAGGGGGGTGCTAAAATGAGAAATTCCAATTCATAGATTCCTAGTGTTTAGAGGGTATTTTCCTCAATAAATCATGGGAAGAATAAATTGAGAAATAAGATGGGGTCAATTGCTTTATTGTGTATGAATTCGTTTTACAACTTAGTTAATAATAATGTTATCATAAATTGCTTCGAAGCCACGAAGGAGCATAAAGTTAACACTAAATTTGAGTTTTTTTCTTTAAATATTGATTATGTATTTTTTGTGAGTTAAATGCATGAGCAGCCTTTGAATTTATAGGTCCATAAACTTTGAAAATGCATTTCTAGGCCCCTAAACGTATTAAATGGTGCATCATTGTGGTTTTTATGGACTATAAATGGACTTGCGATGCACTATTTTACAAGTTTATGATGTGCGATGTACCACTTAACAAGTTTAGAGACGAAATGCATTTTTAAAGTTTGTGAACCCAAGTGACACCAAATAACAAATTAAGGGGCCGCTGATGCATTTATGGATCGGATAGCTACTTGAGCAATTTATATGTTTAATTTATCGGTACTGTAGACTACTATTTTTTTTTGTTACTTGTATATTGGACTTTTATATGCTTAGGAAATGGAATACCCAACTTCAAAGTCCGCTGCTGCGCTGCTGGTATTAGTTGAGTTTACCCGCCGGGAAGAATGGTTGTGGAGGAAAACCCCGTTGAATCTCGATCGCTGTTTGATACAATAATAATAACGAGCTTGATTCTGGCGTCGTGTTGTTTATGCTTTATTGCAGAGCGTAGAGACGGCACTGTGGAACGAAACCTGCTATCCCAGTTGAAAGGCGAAGCCAGCCAACAACAACAGGTCACGAATAACCGGGCGGAGCCATCGTTGGCGCTCAGCCTCCGCCTGGGGTCCCAAGAAGGGCCACCGCAGCCGCAGAATCGTCTGCGGTTCGCGCCTACCCGGCAGAGTCCAAGTACCAGTCTTCTCCACGGAGGATCCAGCGTGCCGGTGCGGCCCCAGACGTACGCGCCGGGCTCGTCGCTTGCTGGAGCTGGGCTGGCGCCGGCGCCGCAGCTCGGCAGCAACGGCCTCCAGCTCCCGCCGGGAGCCACGTCGCCAGTGTGCGGCGCGTGCAGCCTCTGCTACGACCGTTTGGCGGCGGAGCTGCTGAGAAGGGTGAGCGAGGACCTCGATCACAGGGTGGGGTTGCTGCGCCAGGAGCTGAGCGCCGAGGTGAGAAAGGAGGCCATGCGGCTCCATGCCGCGGCGGCGGCGCGGCGGCGAGGGGTACCCCTCCACCTCCCCGCTGCGTTCTCGGCATGCTTGCCGCAGCCGCAGTCCTGCGACGGCGCGTGGCGCAGGTGCCCAGCCTGCGGGGCAAGGCCCGGGACGGTGGTCCTCAAGCCGTACGAGCACCTCTGCCTCTGCGCCCAGTGCTCGGACGCCAGCCGCGTGTGCCTGCATTGCTGCAGCTTCACCTCGACAGGGGCTGTCGAGGCTGCTGCCTCTGGTGGACGTGGACGTGGGCGTGGACGTGGAGGGCCCCTCCCGTCGTGGCCGTGGCCGTCACCATGACTGTCCAGTTTGCCAAGAGATCAGGAGGGCTCTATTAGATTTTGCGGCGAAACTGTGCCACTGCTGTGTGAAAAACATCATGCGGGCTTTTGGTCTTAGACTCGGGAGACGTAGAAATCTGGAGAACAGGGGTTGCATGTTTACAGGAGGTTGAACAACGGCCCCCTAGACTCTAGTGTCACACAGGCGGTATGGGTAGGGTTTAAGGTTTGGAGTTTAGGGCTCCTTTTCAGTCATCCGATCTCAGAGTAATTCTCATATCGATCGCATCAATGTAGCACCTGAGAAGTTGGAAATATTAGCCAATACTTTTGGTTGTTAGACCGAGTGTCTTCCCTTCACATATTTGGTTTTCTCCATGGGCACCATGAGACCAAGATTCTAGGACCTCAATCCAATGATGGACAGAGTGGAGCGTCGTCTTTCAACATGTTCTTCCATGCTATCTTATTCAGGAAGATTAGAAATGCTCAAGTCTATTATCACAAAAGATATCATCGACAACATAGATCGGGCTAGAAAGCAATGTCTTTAGAGGAGTAATTCGGTACACTAAAAAGGAGACAATCTAGTGGTCTGGCCAGTGGTGATGCAACCAAAAGAAAAAGACGGGCTCGGTGTCCTCAATTTACATTTATTGAATGACGCCCTTCTCAAAAGCTTAGACAAATTTTATAACAAAAGAGGCATTCCTTGGGTCCAGCTTATCTAGTGGAAATAGTATGTCCTGTTCACTTGGCTTATCAGCTCGGCTTATCAGCTATGTTACATTATTTTTCTCTCACAACAAAATAGTCAAAAACAACATCAGCCGACTTAGCAACCGCAGAAACGATCAACCGAACAGGACGACCACAGTTCTTTTTTGTGGAAAGACACCGCATGCTGCTAGGGAAGTCGGTTCTTTTTTGTGAAAAGACACCCTTAGGTTAGGCAACATTTTCGTGAAATTACACGCTGCACAATTGGGGACGGTTTCATTATTCTTTTCTGGGACGATATTTTGACGGATCATATTCTATCATAACAATATTCAAGGTTGTTTTCATTTGCAAAGAACACTAGAGCTTCCGTCCAAAGATATAATACATGCAGATGAGTTGGTAAATCAATTTCACCTCCCTCTATCGCAAGATGCATTTGAATTGGAAGCTCTACAACAGAAGTTGACAATCTTGCAACCTCCACAATCCGATGGGAAATGGATCCTACCCTTCCCAATGGCTCTATAAATTAGCCTTTAGTAATGTTGATTCTCATCCGGTGTTCAGATGTATCTAGAAAACTAGATGCATTCCCAGAATAAATTTCTTCGCATGCCTGATCTTGGTTGATTACCTGAACACCAAAGATATGCTCAGAAGAAGTCACCGCATAATACAAGACGATGATCATTGTGTTCTCTGTCCTCTGGGTGTAGCAGAGGATCTAGAGCACCTCTTTTTTTCCTGCAACTTTGCACGTCGTTGCTAGCAGACTCTACAGATTCAGGTGGATGAGCACATAGGACTCTTCCGCCGCCTTTCCTTATAGAGCTGGAACTAATAGGGTCCTGGAAAATTTGGAGGACCAGGAATGATAAAATTTTGCACCGCAAGCAACCCAACTTTAGTACCTATTTAGCAAATTTTAAATTGCAATCTGATCTTTAGTCTATTAGGTTCAAAGGTGACCTGAGATTATCCTTTGGTGCGTGGCTAGATGCCTTTAGTTCACCACTGTAACACCCCAGATGTTATCTTAAGATAAACAGTGGTTAAGCTCAGATGAATTAAGCGAAGTGTTGATCAAAGGCTTTTAATTAAAAACTTTTTGGAAAAAGGATGATGAAGGCGCTTTTTCAAGATTCTTTACATCTTTCTATGTCTATCTTGATCACCAGAGAAGTTTTGCGAAGTTTGAGATTTAAGGGTTACGTGGAACAATAAGTTTCATTTTTTATATAATTGCTTTAATCAATGGATCACATGAGTTCAACCAAACCCTACAATGATGCTCAAACAACTCTATTTCATCTCAAAGACAAAAGTCAGGAAAGATTCATGATGATCCATTGTAAAGAAAATACTTCAGTCGGATCAAAATTCTATTTAAGACATTCTCAGTGGATTTCTCTGGTCATGTTAAAAGTTCAATTTCTGAACAAGATATGAGATTAACCTTTTTAGCAAAGTTGAAGATTATAATATTTGGATGAGATTTTATGTTTGGACCAAGCTCTGATTCAATCTCTAAGGGCCTCAAAAATTTGCATCAATTTCAATGTTGAATTGGATTTTTTGAAAAATTCTAAGTCCTGGAAAACAACAATGAGTTGCATTCTTTGCTCTATTTGTGTGTCCAAATTTATGTGGAAACTCAACTTGATTTCTTAATAAGAGTTGAAGTACTACTCATGAAGAAGACAATAAATCAAGTTTCACAATTTTTGGAGCTCATTTGGATCCTCAAAATCAAATTCAAAAACAGCAAAAGTTATTGTTTTTTAAAGTTATTTGGATTCCGGATTTTCAGATTTAAATATCAATCTTTGGGAGTTAATAATTCTCAAACCGTGGAGAGTTTGACCGAAGTTCTTCAATGAAAGATGTTTCATTCAAATTTCTCTACGACACGGTGCAATCGGTTGATCAAATCGACAAACGGTTTTGAATTTAGAAGAGATCAAAGTTAGTGGCATTTGTCGTAAATACACTCAAAAACTTGGGCAATGTTTGACTGTGGGGGCAGCCTTTGCCAACGCACCAGGTGTGTGTCGGCCTCCCCGGCACCGTGGGCGCTCGGCCCGACACCTGCTCTCTGCGGTGGCCTTCAGCAAGGAGAAAATGGGAGCCCGACTCCTTTCTCTCGATCTCCCTCTCATTATCTCCCTTTCTCTTCCTCGGTCTCCCTTTCTGCTTGCCCGGCAGCTCGGCATCGGGCAGAGCCCGATGATCTCCCCTGCGCCTCCCTGCTCGCCCCTTCCTCCATCACCCTCCCCTCTCCAATGGCTGCTGCTACTCCTTCCTTCCTCCCTGCTGTTAATTAGCAGCCCTAGCTCTCTAGTTTGGTTGCCTCCATTGATTGATGATCATAAGAACCACGTTCTAATCCATCGTCTTCATGAAAAATCTCCGGTCAAATCAAGGACATGGGTATGATTTGATAAGCGAAGCTTTTTATGATTTTTTATGCAAAAATGTCATGACTCATAGATTTGCAAATAAGGGCTTGGTAAATTTCTTACTAATATAGGATTTCTGATGCAAAAGTTAAATCCCGTAATTATTTTCTCATGATTTTGCTGATCTTTGAAAATTCGTAATAATTCATAGAAAAATCGTATGAATATGTTTTTGGACTTTTTGGAATCCTCATGAAGTTATCTATGCAGTAGATCCATAATATGTGGTGGTTTAGTTCATTTATTTTGCTGTAAAAATCATTTTATGCAAACAGGTCAATTCTGTTAAGATGTGTTTGTCTTTTTCACAGCCTCTGTTGTGTTGCTTAAATAATTATGAAAAATTTGTGGGATGTTTATGAGACCATGATAGATGCTGGATAAAAATTTCATAATTTTAGAATTGATGGTTGTAGAGTTATAAAAATGACAAAGTGACTGTGTCTCTGTTTGAGGCTGCTGCTGTGATGTTTGTTAAACAATTTATTTCGTGATCAAGATAATGTTTTTTGTGGCTGAGTTGAATACTAGAGTGGTAACTAATCTTATGATCCATCTATTGTTAAAAATTCATGGTCATAGCTTTTATATTTTAGGAGTTATAAATTTTATAAGTTGTGTTGTGAATCTGTTAAACTTTCCAGCGGAGCTTAAAGATTGAGTTGGTTGATCTAGTTACATATAGATTCATGCTTTGGCCCTATGAGAACAATTGAAGTACATTTCATAAGCTTTCCAAAAAGTTAATATTTATATTTTTATGTGGTGTAGATCTCATGTTATGGCTGTTCAAAGTTAAGTATAAAAACATGTTACATTGTTTGAGTTATTTGCAATGTAACTTTTGTCTTTTTCATAGAGATTTCTATACTTGCTTAAATGGCATGAAAATTGTACAGTAGAGTAGTGAAAGTATATGTAAGCCACTGTAATTTTGTTAGGATTTATTGTGCATGTTTAATATGTATTCTAAATTACACCTAGTTATCTAAATAAATTAAGAAAATGTATTCAAAAAATTTATTTAGTAATGGACATTATGTTTTTTCGTATTCATTAGTCATGTGTGACATGTTGGTAAAGTTGGTTTTGTCCAATTATGTGTTTGCACCATAAGTTAATTTTATTTATTACAATTATTAGTTTCTGGATAGTTCTGGGAGCAATGCAAATTACCTCATGTTAATGATGTTTTCTGAGAATCTTGGATATATCAAAGTTATAGATAACTCATGTATCTAGTTGCTGTTAAAATTTGATGGCAGTTGGCCAAGTAGATTATGAGTTATGCATGTTTTAAGTTGGAGATCAAATATGGCTGCTCTCTATTTTTCATGAACAGATTCTGTAACTTTATAATTTAGACTTATGTAACTTGAGAATCATGCTATTATAGTATTAGATGAAATGTAGATAATTTCATAAGCTTTCTAGAATGTCTTCTTACAAGTGATTTGGATTTTTAAAACTCTAGATATGGTTAAAATAGTGACTGTTGTCTTGCTGTACAAAACTACATACATAGATTAATTGGTTAACTTTATCTTGGTTGTTAACCTAATGTTTACCTCTTGGTTAATGAATACTTGGAAAGTCTTAACCTAAGTTTAATTGTGTGTTATACTTTACATTCTTTTTATATCCAAATGTTATGCTTGGTAAGATTAGTTAATTAACTTTGGATGTCTATGCATTCATAATCTTGTGGTGCCTTAAATGCTTTAATATGTCTTTGCTTGACTTAAGTCTTTTTGTGTGTCATGTTTGAAGTGCTTAGCATGTCCAACCATTATGCTTAAATGATATTACTTAATTAACTAAAAGTGTCTATGTCATGTATGAATTCTTGTTCACTTGAATGTTTGTTTGTGATACAACTTTGTGTTATCAATTCCTTGTATTTATACATTTGCATCTTTGCATCTCACTAAGGTACGATAGATGCATACGTGATAGATAATGTCGAACCAGAAGACGGTGATTGGTGGATCTAGCCAAAGCCGTATTGGTGAATAAATCCGAAAGCTGGATAATCTCGGAATTCTAATATCGATTAAAGATACTTGCCAAGCGAGTATTATCTAACAAACACTGACTAGTGTTCTTACCCAGGAAAGCCCCGGTGCATCTTAACCCTACCTAGTATTTACAAATATTTTCTTTAAATACACTTATGGTTATTTATTGCATGGTTACTATTTAATTAAATTCCTACTTGATGCATAGCTTATCCTTGAATATTTATTCATGTACCTTGATACTATTTTAAAATACGAATGATACTTTATGCTGCTTAGCAATGCTTAGACCGATAGAGTCAGATGATTTCCTATCATCTGTGAGAATAGGTGATAACATGATTGCTTCGGCAATGCTTATGTTTTTGAGAAAAATAGCGGATTGCTGCGGCAAATGACTATGTCTTAAAAAGGAAATGATGAAATGATAGAAGTAATAATCGGGACCGGGTGGACACGGTGTTGGGGAACCACCAGATATGGATATTTGGTGAGCGGGTTCTCTCCGCCTGTGTCATTAGGGCCTTGCCGTTGTGGATGCCCAAGAGTCGTGACTTTGGAGTATTGGTCACATACTTCTGGACGCTGGACCCCGACTATTCCAGGCTAAGAACGGTTAATTCGCATTGGGAGTGGAGAGATGGCAAGAATAGTGTGTACCCTCGTGACTCGAGGAGTAGGGTGGAGGTGTATTGTGCTCTCGGGTGGCGGAACCCCGGTCTTGGATGGAGGATCCGGGGAAAGGTAGTCATATGCGTGCTTTAGTGCTGCATATGTCGTGTGATTAGGAAACCCCAGCTGAGTTTAATCGATTCGAATC
Organism: Microstegium vimineum; assembly: GCA_022036555.1. NCBI lineage: Eukaryota > Viridiplantae > Streptophyta > Magnoliopsida > Poales > Poaceae > Microstegium > Microstegium vimineum. The sequence continues at coordinate 10,962,316 of CM039123.1, read as the reverse complement.
GTCGTGTTTCTCGGGTATGGAAACACGACTCTGACTACCACATCGTAGTTAATGAAACTTAAACTGGATAATTGATGGTTGCTTTCATGGATGGTTTGTTACCTTGTTATCGATCATAACTTTAGATCAATACTTGAGTAATTATATAAACGAAATAAATGAATTTCAATTGTTTTTATAAACGCTCATTTATGCAAAATACTTGATTCTTGCAAACCCCACCTTGAATCCTATGACTTGCATATCTTTTGTCCACCAAATATTTCTTTTGTCGGATAAGTCTTGTTGAGTACCCCCGTACTCAAGGTTTGTTAACCCTTGTTGCAGATGATGTTCCTAAAGCGGTGGGTACAACTTCGTGTTGTATGACCACAGTCGTTGTCGTTGAAGATCAGTCCTGGTATAACTCTTGGGTAGGGTACCTGATTTGATTGTCGTATAATCTTTACCACTTCGCTTGATGTAGTAATGACACTTATGTTATATTTCTAAACTTATGTTTTGTAATATAACTATGTATGACTTTCGCTACTTTGATGTAAATAAAATTATTGTATTACTTCGGCAATGATTATAATGAGGATCCTGCTCGGAAAGGAGTGGATGACTCGGTTGAACCCGATGACACCCGACGAATCTTTTAAGACTTGGATCATTTGTATTGGATTAAAGTTGGATGAATGATAATCCTTACAAGTGGGCTCTATTCTTAGGAGGTTCTGTCACAACCACTCTTGTAAGAACTCTCTTTTTCTTTCTAAATTTATAATTTTTTTAGTATTGAGTCTTTCTAGTTAAAAAGTGGGGGCTTAAGCCCGGCAGCCGCCCCTGCTTGGATCCATTGACGGCTAGTGTGAAAGCCCAAGTTTGGTTTTGGTTAATTGATGAAACCTATGGACTAACCCTAGTGCTAAGTGCATAATCTAGCTAGGGTGATCCACCTTAGCACATGGAGCTAGATGAAGGATCATGATACATCAAGTGCTCCATGAAATAAGGAAAAGAAGAAAGAGAAAAACAAAAATGGGCTCAAGGCAAAGGTATTTCATAGGGCCATTTTTGGTTTAGTGATCAAGACACTATAGAGAGTGTGATCACCTTTAGGATAGATAGACGTACTATCAAGAAGAGAAAAACGTGTTGTGATTGCGGTTATCAAGTGCTACTAGGTGTTGTCATTCATGCATGTGCATTAATTCACCTAGTAACATAGCCTTGCTTAAAAGACATAAAATATATGCTAAACATCGGCTCTAAGAAAGCACCTTAAGTGTTTGGCACAATGGAGCAAGGTTTGAAAAGAAAGAAACAAGGGAGGAGCAAAACAGGGGCGACGGACGCTGGCACCAGACGCTGGCTCTAGGCAACAGACGCGTCCGACAGACACATCCTAGCTCAGGCACCTTCAGACTACGCGACGGACGCTAAGGAGCGTCTGTTGACAAGGCGACAAACGCGTTCGTCGGGTTTGGGAGTCCTCTAGATGCTCTCTACTCGCACGACGGACGACGTCAACGGACACTAAAAAGAAACGCGACGGACGCTGAGCCAGAAACAAAATTGCGTCCGACGGATGGAGGAACTCTACTGACACAAGCAACAGACGCTGGAGAGCGTCCGACGGACACGCGACAGATGCGTCCGACGCACTTCGACTCTCTCTGGATGCTTACTAGAAGCGCGACGGACGCTGGTGACGGAGCGTCCGACGGCAACTTAAACAGCGTCTGACGCCAACGACGCAGAGTATAACGGCTAGTTTTTGAGGGGTGACTATTTAAAGGCTTGTGGCCGGTTGGAGCTCTCTCTCTCGGATTTTTCACTTGTCATACACTCTTGTGAGCTCTTAAGCACCTCTCCCACTCATCTCTTTGATCCTTTGCTCAATCCAAAAGAGATAGAGTGCATCCAAGTGCATTGCTTAGTGATTTGCATCTAGAAGCACTTGGTGATCGTTCTTGCTGCGGTTTTCTTGTTATTCTTGGTGTTTGCCAACACCTAGACGGCTTGAAGCAAGAAGGAGCAGTCAACACGAGTTGGTGATTGTTCATGGTTGATCCCGGTGATTGTGAGAGGGCTTATACCCACCTCGGCGGAGCACCAAAGGGTAACTCTAGTGGATTGCTCGTGTCATTGAGTTACTCTCATTTGGGTGGATTCTTATGGCGCCCGGGTAGTGGGCTAGGCTTGTGAAACGCCTATTAGCCACCGAATCACCATTTGAGTAGTCGATATAACGGGGACTAGCTTGGTGGCAACCAAGTGAACCTCGGGAGAAAAATCATTGTGTGAATCTTGTCTCCCGGCTACTCTTGGTGATTTCCTTGTGATTGGTCTTCATATTGGTATTCATTCTTCACAAGGCATCGGTATATCAATCACCCCTATCTTGCATTTACTTTCTTCCTTATCTTGTCTAGTTAGCTTGCTAGTTAGTTCTTTGGTTAGTTGTTCTAGCTTGCTTGAGCTAAGTGCCTTAGGTTTTTGCTATTGTGTGTAGGCACTTAGTTAACTAGAATTGCTTGGATAGGTGGCTTTGCACCCCTAGTAGAGCTAGAGCAAAAAAGCTTCGCTTTAGTGTTATCTAACCCTTTGCTCTAGTGGTTTGTAGAATTTTTAATAGGCTATTCACCCCCCCCCCCCTCTAGCCATCTAGGACCTTTCATAGTGTCCCGTTTTCTTTTGTTTTCTCGCCGTTAGAATACCCTATGTTCAAGAAATGGTATTTACATGCTACTCCCTCTATCTCAAATTATAAAACATTTCAACAATTTTGGAGAGTCAAAACATCTCAAGTTTAACCAAACTTATACGATAATATAATATTATTTATAATGTCAACTAAGTATTATTAGATTTGCATCAATTATATTTTTATAGTATACATATTTGATATTATAAATCTTTATAATTTTTTTATAATTTTGATCAAATTTGATAT
>CM039123.1:10704181-10959275 GCA_022036555.1 Microstegium vimineum | reverse complement strand
TAGAGCAATGGGTCAGTTCACTAAGTTTCATCAATTAGTAAAACCAAACTAGGACTTTCACATGGGTCTCAAGAGCTAGAGCTATGCCAAATAGACTCTTAGCATAGTTGCTTGTCAAATATATAGTCCATGATGTATTGCACATGAAATCTATAGATTTGAGATACAATTTCTCACATATATATAGTTTTATGGAACTTTGATGTGTTAATCGTGTATGTATTTTTGTGATACAACTTCTTAAATATGTAGCTTTGTGATAATTTTGACAGACTATCTATAGTTTTGTGAAATCTTATTCTATCTATTATATTATATTGTTCATGGCATTGGAATTGACATCATATGTAGGCGCCTTTTAGAATATTAAACCAATTGTACTAAATTTATATGGTATATTATAAAAACAGTTTGCCTGATCTTTAAGCAAAGATCATATACATTTGTCAACTTAACCCAAGGGGACAAAAGGATGGAGTAGAAGAAAATAAAAATATCAATGTTAATACAATTACAAGATTAATCAAACAACGGAAAGAACATGCACTTTTACATTATATTTTACGATAATATAATGGATTATATTAAAGAAAGGTCCTATACCTAATACAATTAATAGAAAGTACATTTGAAATAATAAACAATTTTTAAAACAACAATTTGATTTCCATAAGAGTTGGAAAGAAAATTTCTAAACAAAAAATTCATGTAAAACACAATTGCTCAAGGCAAAAAAATTAATAAAAAACTATGAAAAGATAATTGTTTGATCTTCAAACTTATTAATGTAAAGAAAAAAGTTGCGAACACATGGTTGATATGTGCCCATGTTGTTTAGTTTTGATGATGAGTGATTTCTCAACATTTTGAGTGTTTCAGTTTGAGCGGTTTCACTAACCCATTTGCGAAAGCAAAAGTGTGTCTGTTTATCGGCTTGTGGTGTGCAGGAGCTGAGTCTGGAGACGGTAGTCAAAGTCGAGGTGAAGGTCAATTAGAAGCTTGTCGTGCCGACGGACCGGGAGCGGTGAAGGGTGGAAGCAAGGCTCGGACCGACGGACCGGAGGGACGGAGGACTAGCTGTGGTGGCTAGCACTTGGCATCGGCAAGTGCGAGAAGACATAGAGGTAGACCGTATTGACCAAGTCAAGACAGCGGGCGAGCGAGTCGAGCGGGAGGCTCATGAGGACTCGGAGCCGGGCCAGGCGAGGACGAGTGAAAGTGCATCTAGCCCTTTAGTGGGTTTTGGTGAATTGAGTGACAACACAATTAAAGGTCTAACAAGTTTGTTAAGTATATCAAAGGTTTAACAAGAAAAGAAAACTTGATGGTATTCCACACTGTGTTGAAGTAAAGGTCAAATTGTGTATTGTTGTATTGGAAGATTATGGGAATAATCTAGTTCAAGCAAAAGACAACAATGCAAATGGAATCAATGAAATGACTTCTATGTTGTGGGATATCATAGTATCATGTGAAAGCAAGCATACTTGATAAATGGCAAGTGAGACATGAGTTGATAGTTTTGGATTGGTCTCTATATTGGCTTGCTTTACATGAATAAGAAAAGTTGATAGTGGACTAGCGTTGATAAAGGATTGACGAATGAATCAAGAGTGCATTAGTGAGGAAACACCAAGCAAAGGTCAAATGACAAAGAAGACAATGTATAATGAATATAAGATGGTCTCCACTTTGGTTTGCTTGTATGGACAAAGACTTAAAAATCACTTTGCATTAGTATGATCAAGCTAGAAGTATGAAGGTAGAGATTGAAGTGAGTGATAGGAGTGTCAAGCCAAAATGGAGATGATTTAAGGAATCGTGAATTGGCTTGACCATATTGATATTGATCTATGTATGTCTCTATGTGAGTCAAACAGAAGCTTAATTGATCTCAACATTTATATCTAGAAGATATTCAAGCAAGAATCATAATAGTGAAGAAATGGTTATTCAATGGATGCTTGATATGATGTGACTTGACTATGGCTTGATAAGGTGAAGATAGCAAGGAAAGGGCTTCGAGGTATTAAGCAAAGGTGAAGGTCAAGGAGACCGAGGTACTATGGCTAAGGTGAAGAAGAGAGTACTTGCATTGAGTTGAGGTACTAATCGAGCTATGAGGAGTCATATTGTCTTGAGGATCAAATCATTAGTAGAAGTGACTTGAAGCCATGAGGTGAACTAACATGTATGGAAATGGTTCAAGTCACATGCTCAAGTATGTTTGTTCAAAGAGAAGAGATAAAGTTGACTGCAGCCCCTGAAGCAACATTGAGAAGAAATGACATATGGAAACTCAAGTGGTTAACATAGTTATTGTCTATTGATCTTGAGTATAGGTATGCCGTACTATAAAGAGGGACATTAGGACAGTTGGTCAACTATTGAACCAGATGCTCATATTCTCCGAATAACATCCTTATACCCAGCCAAAACAACCACCAAAATTCTGTCTACAAATACTTGTTTTGGCTAGGGCGGCAGTGCCGCCCTCCAACGGTTCAGTATTTTCTGGACTATAAATACCCGTTGGAACGGTCACAACGAGTGCAGCTCAGTACCCCTTCGTCAACCTCGGTTTCTGACCGTTGCAAAACAGACCAAGCTCTCTCTCTCTCTCTCACCCCCCATTGTTGGTCCCTCACTCTCCAAGCCTTCCCACCATTCCAACCAGCAAAGCTTGAGAGAAAAGGAAGCAAAACACTCCTAGAGAGGAGATCTACTACTTCCCAAACTCTAAAGACCATTGGTTCATGTTTGGCCGGCAGTTCTAGGGTATGTTACTCTTGGAGCTTGCCCTAGAGCTTGGGCAGTCCAATTCGCCCTAGAGCTTGCCCTCTTCGTGTGGCAACCTAGGGAGGTTTGTAACCATCTTTTGCAGCTAATAAATCACCCCTCACTTCAAGAGTTCACTCTCTTGATTTGAGAACGAGGGAAAGGCAAGCCTTGTGTGGCGAACCTTAACAACGTGGACTTAGGCAAGCCTTGGTGGCGAGCTGAACCATGGGATAAATCCTTGTGTCTTGTGTGTTGTTTACATTCAAGTATATCTTGCATAGACATTGCTAGGGTTTGAGGTTTCGATTTGAACTAGTAAGTGATTTTTGTGGTATCCAGTCTTCATGCTGGATTTTTTGTTGATACTGTGACCTTGTGCTTCTTATACTATCTAGTTTCTCCCAGCAAAATCTGAGCTCGTTCTGAGTTATATTTGTAGGGCGGTAGTGCCGCCCTCCATTCTTTTGGAGTCTCAAGCTGAAATTTTGCAGGGTTACTATTGAGCATCTCAGGATCTTATTCCCTCGGTTTGGGCTGAATTGGACCTACGGTCATAGGTCGGCACTAACGCCCTCAAAGGGAGGCAGTGCCGCCCTCCGTGCTAATATTTGTTTGAGATAATTTTTTCTAGGCCTATTCACCCCCTCTAGTCCTTCTAGGAGACATCAAGGTCCTTTCAACGAGGTGGCACGAGTCGAGCAGTTTGATGGTTTGGGCCTCAAAACCATGGGCGGACGATTTTCGAGTTTGGGCCTCAAAACTTGGGGTTCAGTGATTGAGCCCAAAGTCACCGGTGGCGGGTTTATGGGTTTGGGCCTCAAAACCCGGGCGGAGCTTTCGAGGAAGCGGGGGCAGCACGTGGCGGAATCCTGGAGGTTGCGTCGAGGCAACGGTAAGTCCGGGCAGGAAGCGGGGCCGTCCGATCGAGGCGAGGAAAATATCTGCCAAGTTGGATTACAGTGTCTCAGGACTAAGTAATTCGCTCATGTATCTATGTGGTGTTTTGGAAATTTTCAAGCCCCGTTAAGTAGTGGATGATGGGCGTTTAGCACCCTCACCTCTTTCATTCCACCATTCCTCCCTCCCACTCTCTCTAGTCTCCTCCCCCCCTAGGTTCTTGCTCATGAGGTCCTCGGGTTGATTTTACTAGTTGATTCGTGTAAACACTTTAAACAAGTTGTGCGGGAATCGGAGGCTCTATCCCTCCGTGTGCCATGGTTGGTTCGACCCGATTGTTCGTGTTCTTTGCGTTCTTGTTTTGCCCCTTTTCCCATTCTTTGTTCATGGCGCGAGATCTTCCGATTTGGGGTGTTTTGTTTGATTCCGCTTGAATCAAGTTGTGCTAGGATGTGAGTGGATCATTTCCACATAATGAATTTACTTGAATCCTCACGGGCACATAGATCGGGCGATTTCAATTTCGAGTTCTTGTTTTTGAGCTTTTTCCGAAATATTTTTGTTCCCGTCGATTCACACCAAATTGAGCAATGATCTTTTAGATATAGCTCCCCTATTGCATAAGGATCATACCTACAAAATTTGGTTGTGATTTGGGAGGATTTGGGGAGAGACGATTCAAAATCGCCCCCAAATCGCCTCTATCCCGTAACCCGCGGACAGTCCGCGCCCTGGTGGCGGGCAGTCTGTCGATCGGGGCCGAGACAGAGAGTTTTGGTCTGCTCGAGCTCGCTGGCCGCGGACTGTCCGGGCTCAACCCGTGGACTATCCACCGTGCAATTCTCGCGAGCAACAGTGTTGTTGTTTTCTCTGCTGAGATTTCCAAGAAGACCCTGCGGACAGTCCGAGAAGGGCACCAGTAGCCCTCATGAACTTGTGTTTTTGGCAAACTTGCCTGCGGACAGTCCGTCGTTGAGTTGTCTTCTGAGGCGGACAATCCGGGCTCTGTAGGCCGGATAGTCCGGGATTTCCCAGTGAGTGTTGTTTTGTGTTGAGCTCTCCAAGGCTTGTTCGCCGATCTTTTTCGACCGCTCCAATGTACCTCTAAGATCACTCCTAAGGTATCCACACACGTGTTGGGTCGTGTGCGCGTTGTTTTTGTCGAGCGTGTGTTTTGGGCGTGATTTTAGGACAAGGGTCAAGTGTAATTTTTTTTTTGATTTGGCTCCCATTCACTTCCTCTAGTCGCCATTCTCGATCATTCAAAAGTACATACGTAGTCTATAGGTAGTAGATAGCCAAATTCAAAACTTAAAAGTATATAAGTAGTCCATATAACTATTATGAGTAATAATTTCCATAAGTTAGAAGAGGTACCTAAAGAAAAAGAAAAAGATATTAATATAAATAGAACCACTACATTGATCATATATATTATAATGATCTAGACTTATCAAAAGGTATAGGAAAAGTAAATGAAGACCGTAATGTAGGTAAAATGTGTATAGGAAGAGATAATAATACTCTAGAATTCAATTAGCGTTTCAACTAGATTTTGCCATGCATGCATATCGAAGAAATCATATAGGATCCTTATGGGAGAGAATACAAACACGCACAATAGATATCCAACCTAGGTACCAGTGTCTTGGTATGCCCATAAAAAACCATCAAAGTACTTCGAATCCACACGCACTACTTGTTCCTCTTGCACCGTGCTCTACGCCTCGCCATCTCAATTTACCCTCTCACCATGGCTCTAAGATCGACATGCTATTTTTTCATGTGTTCGTAGCTGGAAAGGTTTGAATCTCAGAATGTGTTGGTTACAACAATCATGCATGGATCAAATTTAACGGCTCATGGCAGTGACCTTGTTGGGAAGAAAACATTCTTGTGGCCGATATTGACTATGACCTAGCCATGAAAAGAATATTGCTTTCGATACCATATGTGTATTGTTTTTCATCGATAGTCCGGCCTATCCAAATGCATGAGAAGCTCATAGCAGATCAACAAACATTTTCTTCGCAAGAAGCTAATCACTGGCGGAAACGAATGTGTGGTCAAATCATGTGTAACAACAAGATATTAGATTGTCTCTAATGGAGTACCCAAATCGTGACTCATCCCTAAAATGCATAGTGCACAGTGTTTTTTTTGGGGAAAATCACCCTCCAACGGAGTACCCAAACACAGGCAGGCATTTTGTGTGAGAGGCAACACGATAGGCAAACTTGTGTCCTCTCTCCGTCCCTTTGCGTCTCCTCCGGGCGTAGGCCCACCACCACGAGGAAGGGGACAGCCGGAGCTCGTCCGCTCCCCGTGTGGATTCATCGGAGGGAGCAAGGGTAGGCGGCATCGAGCAGGGAGGGGCTGCGGTGGCATTGGAGGGAGCAGGGGAGGGGTTGCGGACGCGGTGGAGCAGCTCCGCTCGCTGACCGCGGAGAAGAGCGCCGCTTGCTGCCCGTGGAGAAGAGCGTCGTCGGCGCGGACGCAGTCAGGCTAAGGCCGGAGCTCCTTGGACCACTGCAAGGCAAGCCCGCGGCGCGGCGGGGAGCTGGTGGCGCGGCGAGGAGCGCTGCCGCGAGGAGCAGCGGGCCTCCACGAGGAGCGTTGCGTCGTTGTTGGAAACAACGTGAAGTTTTTGGGTGCACGACCTTTTCTCCGTGTGTGACCTGTACAGGCTGTTGGAGACGGTTTTATAGTACCATATATAGGTAGCTAGCCTGAAATCAGCACATCACCGGTGGTTACAAGGTGATATAAAATAATAAATTTAAAAGATGGTTAGGAAACGAAATAATTTTTGAGATACTTAGACAGCAGTTTTTATTTAAAATAGAGCCAAAACTTAAACATGTCTTGATAAATTTTGCACCAGTAGAATAGGCATGGCCACGGTAGTAGTGGAATAAAAGAATATGAAAGAGGGAGAGACAAAAAAAAAACTAGTTTTAAGCCAATAAATTTAACCACAATAGCTATACGAAGTTCATAAAAGTAGATGCACTAGGCTGTATGGAGAAATAACCAATACAATCAAAGAAATAAACAATATACTTTCAAGTAAGAAAAAACTAATTGTTATAGTAAGAAAACGCTAACTACTCGTGCCATTTGCGCAGGCCAGCTTTCTTTTAATATTTTAGTTTGTGGCTAGAAGGCAATAGAAGGTGTCACCACTCACCATGGATACCAAGACTGATGTGAACTTTCGTGAAACCTACCTACCTAAAAACCGGAGACAAGTTTAAGAGTATTTTTTTTCAAAATAGGTTTATGAGCAACTAGAGCTAAGCTATTTTAGAAAAAGTGTTCGACAAAACAGTTTTACCAACAACTTCATGTATGGATATGAGGAGGATAGGAGGAGAGAGCTAAGATAAACCATTTTTTTTCAGCTTCATCCATTTCATATCTCTGTAAGAGGGAGAAAAAAACAGCTTCATGGGTAAAACTAATGAAGCTATTTTGAAAAGAGATGTTTGACAAAAAAAAATATGAAAGCTGTTGTAAGCTGTACCAAACAGACCCAAGTTGACAAGTTTGGTGCCATTTATATATAATTTTGAGTGTGTTGTGAATGACAATCTGATTATCTGTGATAAATTTAAGAATCACCGCCGACTCTGAATGCAAATTTAACATAGAGAATGGTCAAGTTGGTTGGCTTAATTGCCTGTAAATCTGGCTCCTGAGGCGCACATCGTAATTTGCTCAAGTTATTTAATCAAAATTTGAGCCCACACAGATCGCTATATCATCCGTGCTAAATTCAGTAGAGCGCATAGGAATTAAAGTCCAGGAAAACTTTCAAACTTAGCGCGCAGCAAATCTGTACTCCGTACCATCGCTGGTGTCGTGTACTAATTAACTGGGTTCTAGAATCCTAATGATGAAGCAGGATGCCTGTGTATTTCTGACGACGATGATGAACGAACACAGTTGTGCATGCGTCATTGCCATCGAAGGCGCCCTTTCGCTCAGATTACGTATCACGGACTCACGTACAGTCGAGGGCCGACCTTCTCACACTTTCTACCCCTTAGGTATTACCGCTGTAACACATTAGTGACACCATCAAATCCAAAAGCATCGTTTTTACAGCGCACTTGTCCTGCTATATATCGGCTATCGAGTGCACCGGAGGAGTATCGTACTTCTCTAAGTACTGTAATAAGAAAGAAAATATATGATTCGTATCGCAGTCCTCAAATCAAATTAAACAAGAGGTGCGATTTGACACTTTGCATATATACTATCCCTGCCGCACGCACGCGTCTACGACTACCCTTAGTATTTAAACCGCTCGATGCTCATATATAGCTGAAGCAAGTGCACGGCTAGCTAAATCTACTGCACTGTTAATGGCGACCACCAGCACCAAGCTTACGCTCCTGGCCGTCGCCGTCCTGCTTCTGCAGGCGTCGTTGTGCGCCGTGGCTCGCCACCACCACCACGACCACCCGGACCCGTGCGGCGGGAACTCGGTCCTGCTGCGCCACAAGGATCACCGCTGCTCGTCCCCGGCAGTGTCGCCCCACGGCGGCACGCGGGCGGTGATGACGGTGAACTCGTTCGAGGAGGGCGGGGACGGCGGAGGCCCGTCGGAGTGCGACGGCAAGTACCACAGCGACGACGACCTGATCGTGGCGCTGTCCACGGGGTGGTACGCCGGAGGGAAGAGGTGCCACAACAAGATCCGCATCACGAGCGTCAAGAACGGGCGCACCGTGGAGGCCACGGTCGTGGACGAGTGCGACTCCCGTCACGGCTGCAAGAACAACATCGTCGACACGTCCAAGGCTGTCTGGAAGGTGCTCGGCCAGGACACCGACGACGGCGAGGTTCCCGTCACCTGGTCCGACGCCTAATCGAAATCGAATGCATGGCCGTAGTACGTCGTCGTCGGCCGGCAAAGCGGGCAAGGCCGGACGCGTCGTGCGACTCGTGCCACGTGCCCTGGGGATCTGCTGCTGTCTGTGTTTGTGTCTGTGTTATGTCTGTGTCTGTGTCTGTGTTTGCGTTTGTGTTGTGTTGTGTCTGTGTTGTGTCTGTGTGTCATCACGCACCCTGCTGTGCCGACCGACGACGTAACTCAAGTCTGTGACTGTTGTTCTGTTCCTGATCAATGGGGACGGAACGGTTGTTCGTTGATGTGTGTCGGTAGCTACTCTCGAGGCAGACTTTGTCCTAGAGTGGCAGAATAAAACTACTTGCAAGCGGTACTTGCAACTTCATCCCGCTGTTGCTGTCAGTAGTCCCAGATTGAAAACGTTAAGGTTTGTTTAGTAGTCAGCGGCGTGTGTTCGTCAGTCGTCACCCATTGTTTGACAGGGGTAGGGTAGTCAAATATGGCGATCAGATTTCAGAACTAATCGATTGTGCTCACTGGAGAATCTGGGATCTGGGTAGTCAATATATAGTTGCGCTCCGGCCCCAGTCGCCAGTTGTTGACTCAGTTGGTCGACAGTAGATTGTAGATGCAAACACTTCCACTCCACATGACTACATGAGATATAATATGGAGTACTCGACAATATTTTTCTTACATCGAGCCTACTGTACCATTTATATATAGGTTCTAAACAATGACTAATCGACGACTATGCCAAACTCTAATATTGTGCTATCCTGACCCTTTGTCTTTTCCCCTGCTTGTCATGTTAGCGCACTTGCAAATTAGTCCCCTAAGCCTCCAGCTCCAGGAGTGCGTAAACTATCTCGAATTTAAATTAAATTCTCAAACTAAACTATAACTAGAAAAATCATAAACTACTCCAATAAAGTGTGCATCTAAGTTTTCTTTGTCTGCTCTAACTTACCCTCATCCTCAAAAAGATAAGCAAACTAGAGGCAATCCTATCAACTAGTTTATATCTAATCTAGAAAGGTAAATCACCACTAGAAAAAATGATTTTAGGAGGCAGGGCCAAATCATTTTTTGGAGGCGAGCACGCCATAAATGGTATAGATGGTGATGAGGACTACCAGAAATTGCCTGCCTCCTAAAATCATATTTGGAAGACACCCGCCTCCAAAAATCATCGATTAATAGAGGCAACTAATAGAGGCAATCGTCTTACGACGTCCGTAAATAAACATACGGAGGCGAGCATATTACGGCGATCATCTCTGTTAATCGATGATTTTCAAAGGCGGTCATTCTAAGCATCCATCTCCTAAACTTAATCTACAACTTTTTAGTTGAAAAGATTTTGAATTCAAATTATTTAGGTGCAAAATATTGTTTTAAGATCATATTTTGAAATTTAAAATTATCAACAATTTCATATGTTGACATGATCTAACAAAAGTTATAGTTCTCAATACATTCTACATGAAAAGTTGTTTATTTAATTTTAGAAAAAGTTTAGTTTTATTTGAATTTATAGATCCCAATATGTTTCATAGTTATTAAATAAATTTATTCAAAGTCAAATTTTGTTGCTAAAGACTCGAATGTTTATTATATCTAAATGTATCCATAGTATGTTGTGCTGAATAATTTTTTTATCTAAATACATTGAGTCCTAATATTTGTTAAATTACTATTTGAATTTAATTTTTTTCCAAATAATCTCACATGGAGAGATATCATATACCAAAGCTGTAGTGCTTGACAAGATTTAAAACTTTATGGTTTGAAGTTTTTTTCATTTGACTTCATTTAGTAGCACGCTAAAATATTCAATATAAGATAATGAAATATTGATATAAAAAGATAGCATATTATATATAGTCATAAATAAGTGTGCGGTGTCGTGGTAGAGGGAACTGAGAGGGGTAATGCTAAATGTGAGGTTGATTCCTAGAAGATGCATTTTTTTTTGGGTTTTCTAGAAACCGTTAACGGAGGCGAGCATGCTAAAGCGTTTGTCTCCATTTAATGGAAGTGGACGTCGTCCCTATCTCCTTCAATAAAAAAAATGACTGTATTTGGAAATGAATTCCATAGTAGTGAATACCACAAAAGCAAAGCACAATCGAAAACCAATAAACATAGTAAGTAGTAAAGAACTAAAGTTATAGAGGGTAAATTCTCAGAGACGGAACAATATATGCCGATATATGTCTTGTGGTATCGATTGTCAAACCGTGACCCATAATCTACATTAAGCTCAACCGAGGTATGCTCTGGCCATAGTGTGGGATCTATCACACAAGGCATCTACTAACCAAAGGATGGTATCGTGAGTCACGAAGTCTCACCACTATCACCTTGCCGCTGGTTCTTCCGGTCATCTTGATATCGTGTACACTATAGAGGTTCTCCGCACGAGTGATGAGTCTTCTCATCCCCTATACATTGAAACGAGGTCACTACTCCACACCGAAAACGGAGGGTTGTTGTCTATAAGGGCACCACACCTTCATTGGAAGGTTATGAAGACCTCAAGTGCTTGGCTCACCAATATAAAGGGCACAATATATAACCCAATCTCTCAAAGCTCTAAACCTCGAGATGTAATCCTCACAAGGATGCGGTATAATGTCTATTCTGGCATTAGATGTGATATCGAATGACTTGAGATGGTGGGAACATGCTATAATTTGTCTTAGCCTTTGAAGCGCTCTAGCATGCATGCTCAATGGAAATAACTCTGCAACTTTTCTATGTTGCATCGAAAGATCCACCATTGTAAGATACTTCACCGGATTATATGGTGCAACAACTTGTTGGAACTGATTGCCCACTGCCCCCTTTGCGTTTGGACTCGATCGACCAAGTTCAAGCAATCATGTCGTGCCTAGAGGTTGCAGAACCGGGCCAGCCTCTGCTCTTTGGCTCATGCAGTTTGATCTCTAATATACTCATTGATGCCCATGAACCACCAGAGTTGATCTAAGATGACCGTAATAAGGTATTAATATATAATGATGTGACGAATATATAATGACTGTAATAAGAAAAGATGCAGTTTTGTCGTCGGAAGGTGTTGTGCATGTCTCATAAGTTCGAAACTAATATAATCCAACGGCCAGGAGCATGGCATGGTCCAATATGGATTGAGGTGGGCCGAATCATGGTCCAAATCAAAGTTGTTTCAGCCCTTTACTCTTAATAATTTTCCATATTTTTTGTTTCTAGTCTGAATTAATAAATGTTCTACAAGTTATGAAGCAAAACCAAAATAACCACACCTTTTTTAATAGGCAATGTATCATGTGCAAACAACAACCTTTGTGAAAACCCGTACAAACCATGACAAAAAATTAGTTTAAATTCACCCAAAAAAAACACACATGTAGATGATATGATGATACACAACTTTGTAAAATATCTTGTCCAAACTTGACTTCATTTGTGAGATATAAAAATAAGAAATTTCAAGCTAGAAAGGTGTCCAGATGATTTGTTAGAAATTTGTTATTTTTATATCTAACAAACGAAGTCGAGTTTGGAGAAGATATTTTACAAGATTATGTATCATCGTATCATCTACATGTGTGATTTTTTTTATGAATTTAAATAACTTTTTTTCCATGGTTTGCACGGGTTTTTACGAAGTTGTGGTTTGCACAGGATACGTTCCCTTTTTAATAAGCATCCTAATACGATATTTTAGGACAGATGTTTCCATACTAGCTCATCCTAAAAGTAGATGAGAAGTTCAAATGTTTCTTAGGAATAATTCAATCTTGTGTTTGCAACGTATCAAAAGTAATAATGATAATATCCAAAAGTTGTTTAAAAAAATCTATCAATTGGCATGTGATTGTATTATGGGTGTATAAACTTGAATTAAAAAATTTAGGAAAAATATGAAAGTCACACTATACATTGTTCAACAAATGGATACATCTCACAAAGTTTCATACAACCTAAGGCAAACTTTGAAGTTTGTTTGTATCAAAATATTTTCATGCTCATATACATTTCAAATTTGTAGTTAATCTTACTTTTACCTTCATATTAATAGATGCAAATTTGCATAGGCATTTGTTATGCAAAAAGTATATTCTATACTAGATACATTTTTAAAAAATGTAATAGATTACATACACATTGTTGTGAAGGATTTTCAATAAATTTTCAAGTAATTTACTTTTTTGTAATTTAATTTAATGAATTTATGCATGGTTAGAGATACGAGCCCATAAAACTAAAACTTTATGAATGTAAATGAATGATCTCGAATAAACAGGATTATTACATATATTTTTTTTTACAGCACACAGAGTTTAGGTGTTATTGGACTGTTGGCACGTGTCCCTTCATGACAAGTTGCCTTGTTCCGAAGAGGTTTGGAACTTTCACGGAAGGCTCCATACGGTTTACGTACTGCTAACGACGTGATTTGCGATCACTGGTTCGGGTGAATTATTTCTGACGACGATATGGACAGCATTGCTGCCGTCGCCAATGGCCGTTCCAATAATAGTGGTTAGTGGCTTCTATTGTTCTCTCTTTTCCTTGGAAGTCACATATTAATCCCCCCTTGATCGATGTTACCGCTGTAACAACATGAGCGACACCATGAAATCCAAAACCATCGACTTACCACGGCCGGACCTGTCCCCGTCCGGCATCGAGTGTACCAAAGAGTATCGTAGTGGTATTCTAAGAAATCGTATTTGTTGCATCTCAGTTCTCAAACAACGACGCGCGCGATTGACACGTGGGCACAAGTGCATCGTCGTCAGGGTTTTCCTAACCGTTCGCCGGCGGTTTGGGCGGTAACAACGGTTTGAAATTTGAATTCAAACCCCGTAGTTCATTCAGTTTGCAACCGGTAACCGGTCGGTTAGGGTCGGTTACCGTCCGGTTTGGTCGGTAACCGGTCCTAACCGCCGGGTGCTCTTTTTTTTTTGCTTGAAAAAATCAATTTTTTTTGCATGACCTTTGCACATAATGATGTAAATAGAATATACAATTCATGAAAAAACAGTGTGATACAAATGGACAACCCATCGAAATATCATAGTGATGCACTAGCCACAAATTCACGACGGAAATAATGTAGTTCACCGTTGCAACAACAAATCATCCATGGAAATACCTTGTGTCGTAGACATGCAAACATCATGGTCACTGGCGTTGAATATAAGGGAAGATCCCGTTTCGGCACCCCTCCTCATACTCCACGGTGGACATTAGAGCGATACCGCGCGACTGGAGCCCAGCCTTGTAGTCTATCCATGATTGGCCCGTCCAATGAGCTGTGGTCTCCCATTCCTACACTAACATGTTGTAGAAATCCGGGTTTTGCCATTCGTAGACCCATCTAGTGGTCGGCTGCGTGTTGATGTCAGGAACGGGGTAGGTATAACCACCACCGTACGATGTATCACTGTACGAGGAAGAGGAGTACTGTGGCGTGCCGTAGCAGTCCGTCGGGTCGTAAGCTCTCCTCTGCGATTCCGGCTGCCCATGGTCGCGGTCCTGAGTAGCATGTGTGAAGTCCGTCTCGCCTGCAGTCGACCATAATTAGTACTAGTGAATAGTCATAGACATAAAAAAAATGTTTGTAGCAATCGATACCTGTGAAACGAAGTCCACCAGCATCAGCAAGACCACTACCACCAGCACCAACTGCAGAACCCCCAGCCCCACCACCACCACCAGCTGCAGTGTCATCGTCACCACTATCACTGTCTCCACTGTCATGTGCTGAGCTGCTGTCATCAGACTCCTGGTTCCATGGACTTTCCTCACCCTCCTCGCCATCATCTGTCGAAGCATCGCTGGTGACAGGTTGTTGCACTCGCTTCCCCTTTCGTTTCTGGCTTTTGGGGTCCTCCTGCCTAGGTCCCGTCTGGTATTTTCTTTTACCAAGATGCATGTCACCCACATGTCTACGAGCCCAATCACTGATGGGCCCAAGATCGTCGGGGTCCACTTGGTCTCTGTCATCACAAAGAATGAATCATATTATTAAAAGTATGGTTCGTTAGTGGCTAACAAAGTACATCAACGTACCTCACAATATGGGACGGAAGAGGGATGTCTGTTTCTTCATCTTCTTCGTCGAGAACTGGAGCCTGGTTGGATCTGCCATACTCCATCCAGTCTCGAACCGGATTATCCCTATCGTAAAAGGATATCTGCGTGAACTGGTCAATGAAGTCTTCTTCCTCACGCCTAGGTGGTCCGGAGGCATCCGCGAGTCGCAGGCGAAGGTTGTAGTTCACATACACTAGCTTGTTCAGTTTTTTGTGGGACAAGCGATTCCGAACCTTCGTGTGCACTAAGGCAAATGTACTCCAGTTGCGCTCGCATCCACTGGAGGATACACATTGTGCAACAAGCCTCAACGCAAGTTTTTGCAGATTTGGAGTGCGCCTGCCGAACAGCAACCACCATTGAGCTGCAAGTGGAACCCATTATGTTAGGTATGCGCTCAAAAAGACAAAAAAGGAGTTCAAAAGTACTCTTACATGGGGTTGTCTTGGGGTCCGTGGCCATTTTAATGGCCAGCTCAGTGCCAAACTCCCCAAGGTGTTGGCGGAATGTTTCTGCCTCCTGTAATGCCAAGACAGCGGTATGCACATCCGTCATTTTCCCAAATGCTTCCCTGAGGCCACCAAACATTTGCGGAGTTGAATTGTAACGATATACAAGCCTTGGGTTCAGGACAGCAGCTGCAACATACGATGCACGACAAATTAGCATATGGTAAATACTCAATATGTAGAGACTGCTATTTTAACAATGGTTGTGATCGCACCTGGGCCCACATGCATGCCATAGTACACGTCCGCAATCCTGTCATCCATGATAACCTTGTACTCATGCCATGTTTGGACATTTGTTGCAAAGAAGGTCTCCATCTCCTTTTTGCACTCTTGGAAGTTGTACACTACTTCACACAGGTTAGGTCGCTTATCCTAATCAGCGAACCGAAGGAACCTGTAAATTGGTGTCACTGAATCGATGATGTATTTAAGTCCATCCCACCACTGTATACTAGACAATATTGCGTGAGCATAATGTCCTTCCTTGAATTTTCCCCACCTACTATGCAAGAACTCGGGAGATCCCATCCACTCCATAAAACGATCACGCTTCCGATGGAAGCTCTCCATGAACATGTAGTTGGTCCCAAACCTAGTGGCATTCCATTTGACCAACTCACCACCAATGGCTTCCCTCATCATTGCATTCAACTGGCCATGGTTGTGCCGCCAAGTTGAAATACGCTTGCATACAGAGATCATACCTGCATGCTCCGGCCTTTGACCAATGTCCTTCAGCATCAAGTTGATGGTGTGTGCAAGGCAAGGTGTCCAAACAATATGCTCATACTCCTCGTTCAATCTCTGGCATGCTTTCTTGAAGTTGGCGCCGTTGTCCGTGACGATATGCACGATATGCTCAGCACCTACCTCCTCAACCACCTTGCGAATCAGCTGCACAAGTAGGCACAACATTTAGTGGAACCGAGAAAACATAGTGCATGTGAACTGGCACAATATTTTGGACGTACCCCCAACAAATAAGATGAATCTTGGCTTCTGCCAGTCGCATCAACTGACTTGTGGAACCACATGACACCACTGCAATAGATCAAAAAATTGATGACATTCATTCTTGTCAGGCCCGTCCACGAATCACACATCAACATGACCCCAAACAAGGGCCACTCCTCCTGAAACTTTGCGTACCGGCTCTGCAGGTCCTTCTCGTTCTGATCGAGGTACTTCCCATCTATATCCTTTCCACTGGGTGACGCGATGCCCTCACCTGCAATTGTAAGCGAATCATGAGAATAGAGAAATATACGTAATGACATAGGTCTCCAAGTATATGTACTTACCCCACTTCTGCGTCTCCCTGACCGCACTAACAAAGTACGGATTGTTCGCCTGTCTCCCGGGGATTCCTGCAGTATGGAAAAACTTTCCCCAAGCTTTCCCAATTGTGTCCTTCGTGTTCCTTCCCCTCTGCGTCCATGACCCTGTATCAATCCTTGTCTGCTTCAGTCCACCCCTCGTACCGGCTGCCAAGTTGTAGTCCTCTACCGCCGTAGGGGTCTGCCTCTGTGAACCAGACCTCCGAAACATCCTCTACAAAGGATTGCCCCCCTGCGAAGCAGTACCACTACCACTGCCACCTCCACGCTCGTAAGCGCCTCCTCTCCGCTGCACCCCCTCTTGGTACTCATATTCTGCTCTGAACTGATTAATGGCTGCCTGCAACTGAGCCTCGTATTCGCCATCATCAAGGGGGTGGTTGCCCTCCGCTGCAGCAGCCTCTCGTGCAACCCTCTGTCGAGAGCGGTCACTAGTTGCCTGCCTAGTTCTGTCGATGTCCTGTTGAAAGTACTCTCGGTCTTCTTTTGGCACCTTGCTGCAGTGGATCACCTCCGTCCCGCGGCAGCCAAATGCTGCTTCAATCGGGAAGCACCACCCCCGGCTTTTTGTGTACGACAGTAAATGCATCTCCAACCGGGAGCAAGATTCCCACCATGCTCCCATATCACGTCTCTCGGCATTGTCTTCCTGCACAAATGGACAACACAAACAAATCAAACACATGCATCAAATCATACCGCAAATAAACCTAAATCCTAACATACACCTAAATCCTACCTAAATCCTAAATCCTATATCAATAAAATCCTAAATCCTAAATCCTACATACATCCTAAAGCAAATCCAACCGCAAATCCTAAATCCTAAACCAAATATACCTAACTCCTATATACATCCTAAGTCAAATCCTACCTAAATCCTACAATAAATATTTTCTGCATCCTATACTCCATCAATCCTACATCCTAGAGCTTGTTATAACTAAATCCTACAACTAAAGCAACTACAAATGCAAGGAAATGAAAAAAACAAAAAAAAGCTTACCGAGTGAACCCGGGCGGTTACCGTTTGCCCGGTCGGTAACCGACAGCGCCCGGTCGGTAACCGCGCGGGGGAGGGAACCCTGACGGCGGGGTCGGTTACCGACCAAATCTCTCGGTAACCGCTGCCGACCGAACGGTTACCGAGGCTCGGGGGACGGACGCGGGCAGCGCTCGGGCAGATTTGTGCGGGGAGCGGGCGGATAGGGTTTGGGGAGCCGACAGCCCCCCCCCCCACGCCGACAACCCCCTTGTATGAGGCGCCAGGAGCAAATGGGCCGCATGGGCCCTTAACGGGCCGGCCGATTTTTTCTTTTTTCTTTTTTTCCAAACTTAAACACGTCCAAAAAAATAGCAAACGAACTCCAATTTGAAAATTTTTACACCATTCGACTCTATAAATCATGAACTATTTTTAGGAATTTTTTCAGAATTTATTTTTAAAATTCAAATTTGAAATTTGAATTCAAACCGGTACCGAAACCGAACCGGTCCCGGGCGGTTTGTCGGTAACCGGCTGGTAACCGTGGTTACCGTTCGGTTTGAAAAACCCTGATCGTCGTAGCACGACGGCACGTGCCTACTTAAACCGCTTGAGGTGCCTACAAGTACAACCACCTGAAGGACCACGGCAAGTCAGCAAGTACGAAAGGGGGAAGAGGCCGGCCGGAGCTGTTAGCAATGGCGAACGCGCCAATCTTGCCGTCTTGGCGGCGCTGCTTGTTCTGGTGCAGCTGGTTTCGTGCGGTGTCGCCCGGCACCACCACCACCACGACCACGACCCGGACCCGTGCGCCGGGGACGGGGACTCGGTCCTGCTGCGCCACAAGGACCACGGCTGCTCGTCCCCGCCCATGTCGCCCCACGGTGGCACGCGCGCGTGATGACGGTGAACAGGTTCCAGAAGGGCGAGGACGGCGGAGACCCGTCAGAGTGCGACGGCAAGTACCACAGCGACGAGGACCTGATCGTGGCGCTGTCCACGGGGTGGTACGCCGGAGGGAAGATGTGCCACAAGAAGATCCGCATCACGAGCGTGCAGAATGGGCGTACCGTGGAAGCAAAGGTCGTGGACGAGTGCGACATCGTCGACACGTCCAAGGCCGTCTGGGAGAAGCTCGGGCTCGACACCGAAATCGGTGAGGTCCCAGTCACCTGGTCCGACGCATGAAACCTGCAGAGCCGTCGGTCATCGCGCGATCGAGCGGCGGCCGGCCGCCAGCAAGCTAGGGAAGGACGAAGACGTGTTATTTCCATTGGTGTTGCTGTTGTCACGTAAGTACGTGGAGTCTGTGACTATACCTGCGTCTAGAGGATGAGAGGACGGTACAGTTGATGTGTGTGTCGTTTGTGTCGGTTATATTACTACTCTCGAGGCATGCTACCTACGGAGGAGGTAGCTAGAGTGGCAGAATAAAACTACTTGCATGGTGTACGCAACTACATGTCATGTAAGGTTATATAAGGTATTTTTGTCGGTCTCAGTTTCTAAAAACCACGTGTCTGCTGATCATATCGCGTTGATATTGTTCACCACTAGGTTGTTTCTAAATATTGTAAAATACGTTGACATCCGTTAAAATCATCTCCCTCCGTCTCTTATGAAAAGTAGATGAAAATAGAAGAATACATAGACACAAGATAAAAGAACTATTCTTTATCCTTCGAATATTGACGGTTATAACGTAGAGCTCTCATGTATATATAGATTGCAACAGACTTAAGAGAAAATGGACTAAGTTATAAATTCCTCCTCCTTTTCCTTTTCAAGTTAGAATATTTATGTTTTGCAACACTTCGTCTTGGACAATTTTTACTATATGTACGTACATGTATTATTAAAAACTCCAACCGAAAATTTAAAAACAGTTTAGGAGAAAACAGTACACATCGTATTCACAAATTACTCCCTCCATCCCTAAATAGAAGTAATTCTCACTTCCCGAGAATTTAATTTTTCTTAATTTGACCAATTATATATAAAATATCATAATTATTTATAATATATAATTAGTGCCATTATATAGGTCGTTGAATATACTTTAATAATAAATTTATTTAGAGATATAAATATTACACATATTTTGTATAAATCTAGTTAAAGTTGAGAAAGTTTAACCTGCACGTATCTCATGACGTCTTTCTTTCTGAGACGAGTAGTACATTGCACTAATATTTCCTCATTAAAAATTTTATGTGACCAACATTCAAGTAAAAACCCACATAGGGAAAAAAGAATACAACACTTAACCTTTTTTTTCATGTATTCTTCATCACCTTCTATTCTTCATGAACAGATATCAATCTTCATGTTCTATGCATAAACTTCAACATTTTGCCAAATAATCACCCTCAAATATGATCCCCTCATAAAAGTCGTTCTTTGAACTTCATTGCTCAAATAATTGAAATCACACTTCTTACAAGTAATTGTATGCATAACCGACACCACAATACTTTGTCTTTCAAAAACCTGGCTCGCAATTATTATGTGAATTGTGAAATGAATAAATATTAGCAATATGTTTCATGCGTAAATGACCACTTATTAGTTGTTAATACAAATAAAATTTATCTTTCTAGGGAACTAATAAATTCTTTAAGAGTATTATAGGGGTAAATGAGCTATAATTTTAGATATCTTCTAGATAGTACTTCAAATCTCATTCTAGAATTTGAATACATGTAATGGATTTTTAAATTAGATGCTCTACAAGTTTTTGGGATTCTAATTGTACCGCTAAACAGTACATCTAGTCTTATATTTGGTATTTAGAGGATAATTCAATTGTCAATATCACTAATATTCTTGTAGCTTCTTTGGACGATATTTGGATCTTGGTATGTTGAGGCAGTCCCAATCCTTCCTATTGTGGTTGATATGTTTATTCTAATCTAATTGCAATTGGAGCCCCTAGACTCTTTGATCTCGTCGATGATCATTCACACTGCTGCTGATTGGTAGGTGGAGCTCAGAACTGGCTGTTGGGCTAGATACCTAGGTTTCGTGTGGCGTGTAGGAGCCTCCTTTGACTGGAATTTAGGTATAGTAACATGCCTAATTAATCCTCAGAGAGATAAATCTGTCAAGGCGTTGATGCTTGGAGAGAATGGCGGGCAGGATGAACGTGCATGATTCACTTTCCCTAATAATTATTCATAGTTAGAATGTTGCTCAATACTTTTAGATTAGAGTTTCACTTAATGCATATTCTAGCTACACTCCCTTCATTTCAAATTATAAATTATTCTAAAAATCTTGAAGAGTCAAAGCATTTGAAATAAGGTCTCATTTGGATCCTTGAATTGAATTTATTTTAATATTCAAATTTTAACACATATTAACTAAAGTAATATTATTGTATATGGATTATATTTATTTGTATATTGTTTGTTATACGAGAGAGATACTTATGTATTGTATATTTCCTATGGGGGAGTGAGTTCAAGAACGCGTTAAGAAGTTGCAGAGCAGAATCATAATATCGTGATCTATATATATAATCTATTTTCATTTTCCACCTTAGGTTGGATGTGCATGTATCTCTCTCAAACCATGTTAGAGTGTATTTGAACTAATTTCCATCTCAATTCCAATTCATGTGGTTTGAGGCAGATACATGCGCATCCAACAAGATCTTAGGCTTTGTTTGGATGCACATGTATCTTCCTCAAGCCACGTGGATTGCAGTTGAATTTAATTTAAATACACTCCAATATATATAAGTTGAGGTAAATACATGTATATCCAAACAAGCCCTTAGAACTTTGATATAGGTTTATGAATTAACTTTGCAAAGTGGGTGGAATGTCAAACTCTAAACTAAATAGTCTTATTACGTAGGCGAAAAATCCAAACAGCCGCATTTGTCCCCGCACTCTAAAACCCGTTACCTTTCAGCGGGGCTGGTTGGATCCTCACCTGCGTATATACTCCTAGGCGAGAATAGCTGGACTAGGGAAACAACACTTTGTTCTGGCCCTTCTTGAAAGGAAACTTTTATTCTTCCTCTCCATCATAAGGTATATGATACAGCAGCACGGCGGCATTTCCAGATCGAATGCCCCTCGCCGCGTGCCCATCCAACGAGGGGTTCTGCACCCTCGTGAAAAGAAACTTTTATTCGACCTCTTCATTATCAAGCGGAGAGTCTAGCAAATTAAGCTGCCAGTAGTAATTAAGTAGAAATAGAGCACAACCACACTCCTGCATTTCCATACCGCGCGCTCATCCAAGATCGATCCAGCTCGGTGATGAGCGTGTGAATTCAGACATCGGACCAGGTGACGTGGACCTCGCCGACGTTAGTATCGAGCCCGAGCTTCTTCCAGACGGCGGCAGAGGCATCCACGATGTTGTTTCTGCAGCCGTGGCCGGAGTCGCACTCGTCCACGACCGTGGCCTCCACGGTGAGCCCGTTGTCCTTGCTCGTGATGCTGATCTTGTTGTGGCACCTCTTCCCTCCCGCGCACCACCTCGTGGACAGCGCCACGATCAGGTCGTCGTTGCTGTGGAACTTGCCGTCGCACTCCGACGGGCCTCCGCCATCCTGGCCCTTCTCGAACCCGTTCACCGTCATCACAGCATGGGTGCCGGCGCCGCTACCGCCACCGTTCTTGTGGTTTTGGTTGTGCTTCTTCTTCTTCTCGTGGGCTGTGGTCCATGAGACCTGAAGCAGAACTAGGATGACGATGACGACTATAGCAGTCTTAGCTTTCGCCATTGCTGTTTATTTGTTCCTAAGCTCGGTCGAGATGCTTGGGAAGTACTGCCCCTTGGCTCGAGGGGCGGTCGTGTATATGTAGGCGTGCCCTCATTTCAGATCGTTGAGCTCGCTACGAGGTTAATTGACCGGGCCCTATCGTCTGAGACAAGTGCGTTGCGTTGTGCTATCAGTAATGCTAGCTATCCTTATGTCATAGCATATGTCCGGCAAGGTCAGCTCGCTGCGATGCTACCATATCCTCTCGGTAATTCCTGCGCACGAACAACTGATGCGCAAGCTGACGTTTTGTTTGGAAGCTGACGCTGCAAGAAGGCAAGAGTGGAATGACTTATAATTTGAGATAGAGAAAGTACAATGATTTTCATTTAGTAAAATATAAATTTAAGAAATAGGATGTCGATAATTTTTTAGATGATTGTTTATTCATATTCTTTAAATAACATATTTTCTTTGTAGTAGTGGATAAAAATAATATAATCAACACATTTGTGTCTCTTAAAACGTGTTGGCTAAAAGGTCAAATAAATGGTATTGTAAGTCTCTTATTCTCTTTTATGCCTATATTATATTTTGAATTATTAGTATGGCGTTTGTACTCTATTTATAATGTAATTTGCAAATGTTTTTAGTTTAATCTTCAGATTTAAGATATATTCATCGTGTTATATAGTGCATGTATACCAAATTACATTGCAAATTTGATAATTGTTATCGAATTGTCAAATGATTTTATCGAACTGATATGATTTTTATAGTCAACATACCCTAAGGTAAAATTATATATCCACCACTAGGAAAATTGATTTATTTTTCTCTCTACTGTAGAGGGGTTTAGCCTACTGCTACTCTCACTTCTAAACACACTTTCCTATTGGCCCATCAGTAGTGTAGGGTACGCTAGAGCCAGAAGTACGATATGAATTCACTGTCGGGTTGAGGGAAAAGAAAAGGGGAGAAAAGAAGAAAAATAGAGAGATTTTGGAAGAAAAAGACACCAGCCTCCCTTCAATCTAGTTGAGAGAGAAGAAACGGGGAGAAAAAAAAGAAAAATAGAGAGATTAGAGAAAGAAAGAGAGATCAGCTCCCTTCGATCTTATTCTGGATCCGCCACTAAGCCTAGAGTTCATACAATTAATGATTGAGATCCTAGTGACCTAGCAATGAAGCTCTCAAGGCATCAACCAACAATGATATGTAATGCCATTTCTTAGCATGGCCTAACAACACTAGTACATTATCACCGTCGGGTTTTGGATTTACCCAGAAATATCCTACCTTCTAGGATTCACCTAGCCTGACTACTCGGTTCTTCAATGTAGGACCCAACTACATATTGTTTATGGTTATATATAGGCCAACAACTTTTTTCCTTGCTTCTAAGGCATTAGGCAACAATCGATAGGTTCCTCCATATGTGACTTTATAGTCCCGCGGAGGTTCGTCATGGCCAGTACTAGCTTCATCCTAAGTTCTTCCCTTGAACTTCCTAGAGCAATTCTTTTTATGGGACAAAACCCCTTCACATACAACTTATCTTTGTTCTTAAAATGGTGCAGAGATATAACAAAAGAAGGTTCATGAATATGGAGCCACTTTGGATCCAATGTGCATTACAAGCAATGCTAGGCGTGATCCCATTGGTTCTTGAGTTGCTTAGAGCTTTTGGTCGCTTTGGCCCACTCCCTTCTCCTAACACCAGTGAGGCAGCGACCCTATGAGGAAAATGGAAGCTAGCTAGAGCCTTTAAATGATTTGATAATTGACAACATGATCAATTGGACTAACACTACGCATTAGTATACAAGGTTTTTGTCCTATGTATGCAAGGATGGACTTGAACTAGGCGACGATGATGATCATGTGATCAACACCCTAAATAAAGGATCAAGTAGCTACTTGAAGACCCCAAAAGAGAAGCAAAACTTCCAAGACATCAAATGAAAGAAGGTCAAACTAGAAGACATGAAGAAATTGAGCTTAGTAAGTACCAGAGTGCACCATCGAGGATGTTTGATGTTGGGCACTAGAGCTTAGCTCACTTCACAGTCAGAAGGCTACCTTAACTTTCGATGAGGACTAGAGTGCACACCATTGGAGTTTAGGTACAAAGGTAGTTGGAGGTGTGGTAGAGAGGAGCAAAGAACACTTGATCTCTCTAGTAACCAGGCACCAAATAGTGTAGGCGTTGTACAAAGGCTATTTAATAATGTTTTAGCCTCATTAGGAATCTGAAGTGATGCACCAAAATCCACCACTAGAGTTTAGGCCATCCAACATCGACACAACTGTCCCGTATGGTAGGCACCAAAGATTCTCAAAGGGGTTAGGTCACAAGAGCTCTTTGGTGCATGCTAAATACGTGTAGTCCAAAGCCAGTGACTCTTTTGAGTGTTGGGTGCTATATATACCCCTTGGTCGTCCATTTGGGTGGTGTTAGAGTGTGCTAAAGTTTCTAGTGAGTTGAGACTCTATCCAAGTGCTCTAGCTAGCAGAAGTGCTTAAGGAAAGATTAGGTGAACAACATTAGTATGAATTGCTTAGGCTAGGCTAGACCATCACCTATTAGCGCTTTTCTATAGGCGTATGCTTAACTAGGAAGACAGGCGCGCTTCGCCGCGCTCGTAGGGTAGACGCACTGATAGGGTCAAAACAACATGTGGAATAACAACACAGACCTGTTAATGCAAAGGCTACAGTAATGGTGCATAGTAATGCTGAAATGAATTTGTTGGGTGGAAATATAGAAGAAAACAAAGCATACATCTTGCTACCATGTTAATAATATTTTTGCACAGAAAATATTTTGGAATGCACCATTGCTAATTCTAGTTGGGTGTGCTTCTTGCATAGGGCACACATAAGAGTGGGAAAGCAATAAGGAAGGCAACATTAAAGCCTAAATCATCTTAGACCAGTTGAGTGTAACAGAACCATCCGAACTATAAGAGATCAAGTACTAAAGTAGCCGAATTAACTGCCACTTAAGAGCACTCGAGGCCATATAATCCCGATAGTCCGTGAAATCTCGAAGGATTTCAAACATTTCCACAATACAACCAAGATCGAGATAGTTCAGTAGCACCATTCACACGAAGAAAAGTTCAACATAATAAAATAGTATCGGAGTGCGAAGACTCGACAGTTATTACAGACCATAGTTCAAATTGAAAGGGTAGCGGAAGTCTTTAAAACACGATAATCTACAAAGTAGTTCTTAATAAAGTGCCAAACTAGGGACATATCCCGCAAAAGCAAAAGAGGAGTATGGAAGTGACCAAGCCCATGGTCTAGAAGTCATCCCCAACGGGGTAGAGACAGTTAACACAATAACCATGCAGGAGCTGACCATCTGCAAAACAACATGGGATAAAACCCTGAGTACAGGAAGGTACTCAGCGAGACTTAACCGTCATAAATGAAAATAAAGACTCCAAGGAGGATGAAGTCTTATGATGGTTTAGCTGACTCTTTTGCGGAAAAGCATGCGACTAACCTTTCAAGTTTTAGTAAAGATATAACAGCAAGCTTTTAGTAATGTTACCTGTCATCTACATTAGCCACTAGTCTATGCTAAACATGTTGGATTAAGCATACAAGAGACTCCATCATCATTCCAGGCTTTCCATAAACTGGATCACCATCATTAGTTTCATAGTCGTGTAACTGTTGTCATTGCCCTAGTCAAGTGCTCTCTAACCAGGAGCGATGGCGATTCAAATTGGATTCCTAGTCAGCTGAGGGGGTATTCCCTACACAAACCACACTCACGAGCGACATGAGTTACAGGTCACCGAAGGCACTATTTGGGTAAAGTCGCAGGATAGACAAGGACCACGATACCCAGGGGCCGCCCGAAAGCCAGCACGTATGAAGGTCTTAGATCGTGCCCTGTGTCCGAACCCCGCCTCGCACCAGCACGATGCGTCGCTGCCCAAACCCGGCCCAAATAGTGTACCAGCTTCACGGTTGAAACGAGTTATCCTTCCAGTTAAGTGTAGGGCATGCGTTCAACATGACCAGAGGGACGACAACACAAACAGTCCTTAGTTGACACAGCCGAGTCACCCCCTTCCAACGTATAGGGAGTTTCCCGCCGATCTTAGTTCCATTAACCATTCCGGCTATCATTCCAAGATAGACCCCAACATGTGATGAGGATATACCCTATATCTTGCGGGTAATGGAATCACCCGACTTCGACCGGACTAAGCCAACTAAGCATGACTGCCACGATCAAACTTTTGGGGTAACAAGGTAAAGGTATAGATAGGATAACAAGGTAATATGCATCAACGGTTGCACTCAACTCCTATACTTAATGCATCAATAAAGTGCGAATAATAAATGTTAGACTTTTACAAATCGGGAGAATGCTCCGGGGCTTGCCTTGCTCAAAGATGCTGGCGACGTGGTTCGGGCACTCCTGCAGCTGGTCCTCCTCACCGGGCTCCTCGGGCTGCACCTCCTGAGTGGCTTGCTCCTGCTCCTGAGTCACGTTCTCTGGGTTCTCGTGTTGCGATCCTGTATGATGCGATGCGGGCATATAAGCACGTATGATGTAATGCGAATATGATGAGATGATATGCATGCGAAGTGCGGCATGTAACACTTAATATTTATCCATCCACTTAACAACTTAAGCAAGCAAGATTAAATTAATAGCCTTTCCTAGCATGATAAGATAACAATTGAAATTAAGTTGTACTATGAAAAGCATCAAATAGTTCAACACACATTTTTATTTAATACTACTAAATACCAGGATATCTCAGAAAAATTATCAGATATTTATCTTGCATAAAACAATTATTAAATTTCATTAAAGTAGTTATTTACCACCATTTAAACCCTACACATATTTTCTAAACAGAACATAGGGTAGTTCACATTTTTCTTAGATAGATCTCTGCTACAGAAACCCAACAAAACAAGTCTCACATTTTTCAGAGCTATATTTTATTTACTAAGAATTTCTCAAGTTTCAGCCTTTAACAAGATTAAATAAATCTATAAAGAAAACTTGTACAATAAATCATGTAAAATACACCAAACTATAGATCTAAATGAAAGGAATCTAACAAGACCAGTTTGGGATTTTAAGCATTTTTCTATGAATTGATATGCATTTTACAAGATTCAAACGAATTAAAGAAAACCATTTTCTTTTCTGATTAAACCCTAAAACGCTACGAGCACCTGAAACAAGAACACACACAACGCACACAATGACCGACAGGTGGGGCCTCGGGCCCACACGTCAGCCACACACACACACACAGGCGCACACGGCGGCGGCGCTGCTCGTCTGAAAGCCCAAGTTTGGTTTTGGTTAATTGATGAAACCTATGGACTAACCCGTGTGCTGAGTATTTGATCTAGCTAGGGTAATCCACCTTGACACATGAAGCTAGAAGGATGACAATGGTGCATTGATCAAGTGCTTCATGAACTAAGGAAAAGAAGAAAGAGAAAAAAATAAAATGGACCCAAGGCAAAGGTATATCATAGGATCATTTTTGGTTTAGTGATCAAGACACTATAGAGAGTGTGATCACATTTAGGATAGATAGCCGTACGATCAAGAAGGGAAAATTCGTGGCGATTGCGGTTATCATGTGCCACTAGGTTTGCATTGCATACATATAAAATGAACCTACGTGACATAAAACTTGAAACAAATCCAAGACAATTCTTTGCAAAGTCTAACACAGGAGAACAAGTGTTGGATTACAAGGTGTTAGCATATGGAAGCTTGGAGAAGAAGAAGCAATCTATTTGGACAAGGTAAAGTGATCCGGACGCTAGGGCAACTCGGTCCGGACTAACGCAGATGTGTCCGGAGGCATACCCTAAGGCTTGGCTTGATCACTGGACAGAAGATCCGGACGCTAAGTGTCGTCTGGACACAAGTCTCCGGACGCGCGTCCGGAGGCTCGGAGCTCTCTGTTCCTCTCTACAACTTGATCCGGACGCAAGGTATTGTTCGGACAGTGGACACCGGACTATTGTCCAGAGCTCGGGAGGTCTCTGGACCCTCTATGCTGAGGTCCGAACGCAGAAAACAAGGAGTCCGGACGCTACTATCACGAGCGTCCGGAGGTGACGCGTCAGCTCTAGAAGAAGACGCCAACGAGCAGATTCAAATGGAGGAGGGTCCGGACGCAAGCGCGATGGTCCGGACCCCTTATACAGACTACGTCCGGACTGACGCAGACAGTGGCTATGAAGGGGCAAAACGGCTTGTTGCTTTGTGGAAGCTATTTATATGTTTTGGCTGGTCTCTTGGGATCCCTCTTGGACCTCCCTTTCATTCTCACTCTTTGTGCTTGCTTGAGAAGGCCCTCCACTCATCTCTCTTTGCTTTGCTTGCTAATTCATGAGAGTTTGAGTGAACCAAGTGCTTGATCATTGCATTGCATCTTAGTGGCACTTGGTCATCATCATCGCCGCGGGATTTCTTGTTATTCTTGGTGTTTGCCAACACCTAGACGGCTTGACGATTGTGGAGAAGCTTTGTCACGTGTTGGTGATTGTTCGTGGCCGGCTTCATCGACTTGTGAGAGGGCTTGTACCCACCTCGGCGGAGCGCCAAAGGGTAACTCTAGTGGATTGCTTATGTCATTGAGTTACTCTCATTTGGGTGGATTCTTGTGGCACCCGGGTAGTGGGCTAGACTTGTGATTGCCTATTAGTCACCGAATCACCATTTGAGTAGTCGATACAACGGGGACTAGCTTGGTGGCAACCAAGTGAATCTCGG
The DNA here is from genome assembly GCA_022036555.1 of Microstegium vimineum. Taxonomy (NCBI): domain Eukaryota; kingdom Viridiplantae; phylum Streptophyta; class Magnoliopsida; order Poales; family Poaceae; genus Microstegium; species Microstegium vimineum. Next base: position 10,930,308 of record CM039123.1, on the reverse strand, counting down.
GAGAAAAATCATTGTGTTCATCTTGTCTCCCAGCCACTCTTGGTGATCTTATTGTGATTGATCTTCATATTGGCATTCTTCCATCATAAGGCATCGGTATAACAATCACCCTCTTCCTCGCATTTACATTCCTTCATCTCCTGCTTAGTTAGCCTGCTAGTTAGTTTCTCTTGTTAGTTGTTCTTGCTAGCTTGAGCTAAGTGCCTTAGGTTTTTGCTATTGTGTGATAGACACTTAGTTAACTAGAATTTCTTGGATAGGTGGCTTTGCATCCCTAAGTAGAGCTAGAGCAAAAGCTTCGCTTAAGTGTTATTCTAACCTTTGCTCTAGTGATTTGTAGAATTTTTATTAGGCTATTCACCCCCCCCCCCTCTAGCCATTTAGGACCTTTCAAGTGGTATCGGAGCCGTGGTCACCGCTATTATCAAGGCTTAACAACTTTCGGTGTTAGTGATGACTCAAGTTCAATTCAACTATGTTGGAAGCAAACCACCAATGTTTGATGGCACATCCTTTGATTATTGGAAGAGCAAGATGAAGATGCATCTAGGCTCAATACATGAGAAGGTGTGGAGTGTGACCGAACATGACTTTGTCATTCTTGATGAAGCCGCTCCCACACCTAGAGAGCAAGAGAACCGACAATGCAACACCATGACACTCAATGTGATCTACAATGGCATTGATTCCAAAGGGTTTAAGAAAATCAAAGATCTTGAGAAGGCAAGTGAACTGTGGAAGAGACTTGAGGATACATATGAGGGCACCACAACCATAAAGAATGCCAAGTTGTAATGCTCAAGGACAAGCTATCTCACTTCAAGATGAAGGATGATGAGTCTATCCCGGAGATGTTCCATAGGCTCCAAGTGATCATCAATGATCTCAAGAGCTTGGGTGAGAAGGTCAAGTATGAGGACTTCTCAAACCGGTTTCTTGGTTGTTTGTCCAAGAAATACAAAACCTTGAGGCAAATAATTAGGACAGATGGTTTGGATAAGATCACTCCCAATGAAGTGCTTGGAGAAATCATGACCGAAGAGCAATACAATGAGGAAAGTGAAGAAGAAGAGGTCAAGGAAGAAAAGAAGGAGAAGAAGAGCTTAGCATTCAAGGCATCATCATCTAAGAACAAGGGCAAAGCAAAGAAGCAAGAATCAAATGATGATGAAGAGGCTAGTGACATTGATGATGAGATGATGGCCCTCTTTGTGCGCAAGTTTGGCAAGTTCATGAAGAAGAAGGGCTATGGTGCTAGAAAGAGAAGAGATAACTTCAAGAGTAAGGAATATGTGAGAAAATACTACAAGTGCAAGAGCACCGATCACATGATTGTAGATTGCCCCAATCATAGTGATGATGATGAGAAGAAGAAGAGCAAGCATGACAAGAAGGAGAAGAAGCTATCTTTCACCAAAAAGAAGAAGGGTGAATCCTATATGGTGATTGGGATAGTGATGATTCTTCCGATGATGATTCTAGTGATGATGAAAAGAAGAAGTCCAAGAAGAAGGCATTGGCTAGCATTTCTATCAACAACAAGCCATCCATCTTCGACACTCCATCATGCTTCATGGCTAAGCCATCTAAGGTACAATCTCACGATGATAGTGATAGTGATGATGATAGTAGTGATGATGAGGAGGAGTACTCCAAGGAGGAACTAGTAGACATGATGAAGCAAACTTACGCTTGCTTTGAGACAAAGAGGAAGGAGTGCAAAGAATTGAACAAGAAGCTTAAGGCTCTTGAACAATCCTTTGATGAGCTCAATGGCTCTCATGAGAGGCTAATGGAAGCCCATGAGAAGCTTAAGAGGACTCACAAGAAGCTTGAAAAGGCTCACCCCTCCCTCCTTGAACAAAACAATGATAAGATTGTTGCATCATGTGATATTGGAGTCACTTGTGATATTTTAGATGAATCATTTTTCACTCCTATCATTATTGCACCAACCGACACTAGCACTTCCACATGCACATCCACTAGTGAGATCTCAAAGGTTGATGTTATACTAGTGAGAGAAAATGAAAAATTGAAACATGATGTTAATGAACTCACTCATGCTTTGGGTAAGACATATGGTGAAGATGCCCGCTTGCTAAAGTGCTTGGGTAGCCAAAGATTCTCCCTTTGCAAAGAGGGATTGGGTTATACGCCCAAGAAGGGCAAGTCAGCCTTTATAACTCCAAAGCCTAGCTTTGTGAGAAGCAATGGTTGGTATTGCAATAGTTGCAAGCAAGTGGGGCATGTTGACCAATATTGCAAACTTAACATGAGCCAAACCAAGTTTGCTAAATCCACCTCCATGCATTTTGATTCATGTTATATGCTTACCCAAGGGAGAGATGGAGTAATGGCTAAGTATGTTGGAACATCAATTGTTCGCCCAAAGAAGAAGGCAATTTGGGTGCCAAAATCCTTGGTCACTAACTTTGGAGGACCCAAACAAGTGTGGGTACCTAAGAAGAACTAATTTGTTTTGTAGGTCAATTACAAAGCCGGAGGAAGGCATTGGGTGCTTGATAGTGGGTGCACTCAACACATGACCGGGGATTCTAGAATGTTCAAATCACTCAACTCCAACACCAATGAGGGCATTGATAGTATTACTTTTGGTGATAATGGCAAGGGCAAGGTCAAGGGTCTTGGTAAGATTGCAATATCCAATGACTTGAGCATATCAAATGTCTTTCTAGTTGAGAGCTTGAACTTTAATTTGCTATCCGTGGCTCAATTATGTGATCTTGGATTCAAATGCATATTTGGGGTAGATGATGTTGAGATCATTATTGTAGATGGTTCAAACTTGATCTTCAAGGGCTTTAGATATGAGAACCTCTACCTAGTGGATTTCAATGCTAGTGAAGCTCAATTGTCAACTTGCTTGCTCACAAAATCAAGTATGGGTTGGTTATGGCATAGAAGGCTTGGTCATGTTGACATGAAGCAATTGAATATATTGATCAAGCATGACTTAGTAAGAGGCTTGAAAGATGTTGTGTTTGAGAAGGACAAACTTTGTAGCTCTTGTCAAGCTGGGAAACAAGTTGGTAACACCCATCCAAAGAAAAGCATGATGAGCACTAGTAGAGCATTTGAGTTGTTGCACATGGATCTATTTGGACCAACAACATACACAAGTATTGGCGGCAACAAGTATGGATTTGTGATAGTGGATGATCTTACAAGATACACTTGGGTATTCTTTCTCAATGACAAAAGTGATACATTTGCCACCTTCAAATCTTTTGTCAAGAGATGTCACAATGAGTTTGAGACCACCATCAAGAAAGTGAGAAGTGACAATGGGAGTAAATTCAAGAATACAAGAGTTGAAGAGCTATGTGATGAACTTGGAATCAAGCATCAATTCTCAGCTAAGTACACTCCACAATCAAATGGCCTTGTTGAGAGGAAGAATAGAACATTGATTGATATGGCAAGGTCTATGTTTAGTGAATACAATGTGAGTCACTCCTTTTGGGCCGAAGCTATCAACACCGCTTGCTACTCTAGCAACCGGTTGTATTGCCACCCATTGATGGAGAAGACACCATATGAGCTATTGAATGGAAGAAAGCCCAACAATGCATACTTTAGAGTGTTTGGTTGCAAATGCTATATCTTGAAGAAAGGCACAAGACTTGGAAAATTTGATAAGAAATGTAATGAATGGTTCTTACTTGGTTACTCAACCAGAAGCAAAGCCTATAGAGTTTGGAATTCGGATAGTGGTGTGCTTGAGGAGGTTCATGATGTTGAATTTGATGAAACCAATGACTCACAAGTTGAGAATGAGAATCTAGAAGATGTGAGTGGACCACAATTGGCTAATGCTATGAAGAACATGGATATTCGTGACATTAGGCCAAAACAAGTGATTGACATAGAAGATGACAAAGATCAAGTGTTAATCTCACCTCATGTGCAAGCTAGTGGTTCTCAAGTGCAAGATCAACAAGTTGCTAGTACATCTCAACCAAGCTCAAGCAATCAAGTTCCTATCCTTCAACCAACCAACATTGCAAGAGATCACCCCATTGATCAAATAGTTGGTGATATTTCAAGTGGTGTACAAACAAGATCAAGATTGGCATCCTTTTGTGAACACTATTCATTTGTCTCGTCCATAGAGCCAACAAAGATTGAAGAGGCCTTACAAGATGTTGATTGGGTCAATGCAATGTTTGAAGAGCTCAACAATTTCACAAGAAATCAAGTTTGAGAGCTAGTTGAAAGACCCAAGAACTACAATGTGATTGGCACAAGATGGGTATTTAGAAATAAGCAAGATCAAGATAGTATAGTGGTGAGAAACAAAGCAAGATTGGTAGCTCAAGGTTACACACAAGTTGAACGTCTTGACTTTGGAGAAACCTATGCACCGGTTGCAAGGTTAGAGGCAATAAGGATTCTATTGGCCTATGCATGTGCACACAACATCAAGCTATACTAAATGGATGTGAAGAGTGCTTTATTTAATGGCTACATCAATGAGCTAGTATATGTTGAGCAACCTCCCGGTTTTGAAGATGACAAGAAGCCCAACCATGTGTACAAGCTAAGAAAGGCTTTATATGGCTTAAAGCAAGCACCTAGAGCATGGTATGAAAGATTGAGGGATTTCCTCTTATCCAAAGGGTTCATCATGGGGAAGGTTGATACTACTCTTTTCACCAAGAGGCTTGGCAAGGATCTATTCGTGCTACAAATCTATGTTGATGATATCATATTCGGTTCAACCAATCAAGATTTTTGTGAAGAGTTTGGCAAGATGATAGCAAAAGAGTTTAAAATGTCAATGATTGGTAAACTTATCTACTTCCTTAGACTTCAAATCAAACAATTGAATCATGGCACCTTTGTGAGTCAAGGCAAGTACATGAAGGACATGATGAAGAAGTTTAGCCTAGAAGATTCAAAAGGCATTAGCACTCCAATGGGCACTAATGGACACTTGGATAGTGATGCTAGTGGCAATATAGTGGATCAAAAGTTGTATCGGTCTATGATTGGAAGCCTACTCTATGTGACCGCTTCAAGGCCGGATGTCATGTTTAGTGTATGCATGTGTGCAAGATTCCAAGCCTCTCCAAGAGAAGGTCATTTGAAGGCTACAAAGAGGATATTGAGGTACTTGAAGCATACACAAGATGTTGGATTATGGTATCCCAAGGGGTCTAACTTTGAGTTGATTGGATATTCGGACTCCGACTATGCGGGATGCAAGGTTGATAGAAAGAGCACATCGGGCACATGTCAATGGCTAGGCATGTCACTTGTATCTTGGTCATCAAAGAAGCAAAATAGTGTTGCACTCTCTACCGCCGAAGCCGAATACATAAGTGCGGGTAGTTGTTGTGCTCAATTGCTTTGGATGAAGGCAACTTTGAATGACTATGGAACCAAATTCAAGCAAGTGCCATTGCTATGTGACAATGAAAGTGCGGTGAAGCTAACCAACAATTGAAGGGTTCAACATTCAAGAACCAAGCACATTGACATAAGGCACCACTTCATAAGAGATCATCAACAAAAGGGTGATATCAAGATCACAAGTGTTGGCACCGATGATCAACTTACCGACATATTCACCAAGCCACTTGATGAGAAGAGATTTTGCAAGCTAAGGAATGAATTGAACATTCTTAATTTCTCAAACATGTGTTGATGCACCCCCATATATGACATGCCTCTCCTTCGAGCAATGCAAGGTAAAAGTTGATTGACATGTCACTCATCCACTATTAGAACTTGTTAGTGCATCTAGACATCAACTCATTAGGCTCATTCATGCAAATCAAATGTTTTGATGCTTATATGGTACCACTATTGTTTCTATGCTTGATATGATCTAGTGGTAGCATATGACATGTTTGTGGGCTTGTAATCCTAGTGTTTGATCTAGAATATGAACTTCAAGTACTTAGCTCAACATGGGCAAGATAACCATTTCTAGGATGTGTGAACAAGCTTGTCCATGGTTTAAACCGAGTTAAATATTTGGGGCAAGTAATCTAGATTGAACCACATCTGAGCTTATATCCAATAATCAACTCTTTGAGCACATCTTTTATGATAATAGATGACAAAGGGGGAGAAGTAAGACCACAAAGAAAAATAATTTGAAATTTTTTTGAAAATGAAAGCACACAAGTAGGGGGAGCAAGCCTATGAATCAAATTGTTGCATATCTTTGTGCATTCATAAGTGTTTGCTTGCATACGCATTTATATTCATGACATGCTTGTGTGGTGGTTGCTAGAAACTTAAATCTCTTGATGCTTGAAGTACTAGCATGCTTAGGTTTTAGCCTAATTCTTCTTGTGAGCTTAAGCTTTTCAAGTGGTATTTCAAGTTTGCTCTCAAGTGGTTTCTAGGCATTCATGGTGCTAAGGATGGTATAATATGGCACTCCGATTGGTATCACGCTTCAAAGGTCCATCTCTTATACCTTAGCATCATTTGGTAGCATTCACTCTCCCACAATTCCTATTCATGCATATGTGATCAAAATGAACCAAACTCATATATCACATATGTAGGGGGAGCTAATACTACCAAAGTGAATTTTTTTCATTATATATATATTCCTTTGTGAAAGGTTGTCATCAATTACCAAAAAGGGGGAGATTGAGAGCTCGAGTTTGGTTTTGGTTAATTTATGAAACCTATGGACTAACCCGTGTGTTGAGTATTTGATCTAGCTAGGGTAATCCACCTTGACACATGAAGCTAGAAGGATGACAATGGTGCATTGATCAAGTGCTTCATGAACTAAGGAAAAGAAGAAAGAGAAAAAAACAAAATGGACCCAAGGCAAAGGTATATCATAGGGCCATTTTTGGTTTAGTGATCAAGACACTATAGAGAGTGTGATCACATTTAGGATAGATAGTCGTACTATCAAGAAGGGAAAATTCGTGTCGATTGCGGTTATCATGTGCCACTAGATTTGCATTGCATACATATAAAATGAACCTACGTGACATAAAACTTGAAACAAATCCAAGATAATTCTTTGCAAAGTCTAACACAGGAGAACAAGTGTTGGATTACAAGGTGTTAGCATATGGAAGCTTGGAGAAGAAGAAGCAATCTGTTTGGACAAGGTAAAGTGATCCGAACGCAGGGTCCGGACACTAGGGCAACTCGGTCCGGACTAACGCAGACGCGTCCGGAGGCATACCCTAAGGCTTGGCTTGATCACTAGACAGAAGATCCGGACGCTAAGTGTCGTCCGGACACAGGTCTCCGGACGCGCGTCCGGAGGCTCGAAGCTCTCTGTTCCTCTCTACAACTTGATCCGGACACAAGGTATTGTCCGGACAGTGGACACCGGACTATTGTTCGGAGCTCGGGAGGTCTCTGGACCCTCTCTGCTGAGGTCCGGACGCTACTGTCACGAGCGTCCGGAGGTGGCGCGTCAGCTCCAGAAGAAGGCGCCAACGAGCAGATTCAAATGGAGGAGGGTCCGAACGCAAGCGCGATGGTCCGGACCCCCTATACAGACTGCGTCCGGACTAACGCAGACAGTGGCTATGAAGGGGCAAAACGGCTTGTTGCTTTGTGGAAGCTATTTATATGATTTGGCTGACCTCTTGGGATCCCTCTTGGACCTCCCTTTCATTCTCACTCTTTGTGCTTGCTTGAGAAGGCCCTCCACTCATCTCTCTTTGCTTTGCTTGCTAATTCAAGAGAGTTTGAGTGAACCAAGTGCTTGATCATTGCATTGCATCTTAGTGGCACTTGGTCATCGTCATCGCCGCGGGATTTCTTGTTATTCTTGGTGTTTGCCAACACCTAGACGGCTTGACGATTGTGGAGAAGCTTCGGCACGTGTTGGTGATTGTTCGTGGCCGGCTTCATCGACTTGTGAGAGGGCTTGTACCCACCTCGGCGGAGCGCCAAAGGGTAACTCTAGTGGATTGCTCGTGTCATTGAATTACTCTCATTTGGGTGGATTCTTGTGGCTTCCGGGTAGTGGGCTAGGCTTGTGATTGCCTATTAGCCACCGAATCACCATTTGAGTAGTCGACACAACGGGGACTAGCTTGATGGCAACCAAGTGAACCTCGGGAGAAAAATAATTGTGTTCATCTTGTCTCCCGGCCACTCTTGGTGATCTTATTGTGATTGATCTTCATATTGGCATTCTTCCATCACAAGGCATCGGTATAACAATCACCCTCTTCCTCGCATTTACATTCCTTCATATCTAAGTGCCTTAGGTTTTTGCTATTGTGTGATAGACACTTAGTTAACTAGAATTGCTTGGATAGGTGGCTTTGCATCCCTAAGTAGAGCTAGAGCAAAAGCTTCGATTAAGTGTTATTCTAACTTTTGCTCTAGTGATTTGTAGAATTTTTATTAGGCTATTCACCCCCTCTAGCCATCTAGGACCTTTCATCGTCGCCGGCGAGGCCTCTGGCGACGGGAAAGCCCTCCCCGGCTTCGCCTCGGCGAGACGAAGCCGATGGCGGTCTCGGCTTGGTGAGCGCATGCTCGTGGCGAGCTCCCCGCCGGCCATGGCGGCACGGCGGCGGCTGTGCACGGCAGCAGCGCGGCTGCGGCTTCGGCACGGCGCGCGGAGCGGTGGTCAAGCCTCGCGGGTGTTCCGCGGAGCTCAACGAGCGGTGCGCGGAGCAAGCGGCGGAGCAGAGCTCCAGTGGCCACGGCGCGTTGGCGCGTGATTCGCGCCGGTCGGGGCCTTACCGTGGCGGCGCGGCAGTGTTGTGAAGGCGAGACGACGAGGCGGAGCGGTGTTGCGCACGGAGGAAGGCGGCGTCGAGCGGAGCGGTGGGAACGGTGTGTGGCCGGCGCTGGAGGCGACGGCGGCGCTCGATGCGCTGCGCTGCTACTGCTAGGGCGAGGGCGAGAGAGACAACGAGTAAGAGAAGGCGAGGCAGAGCGGGGACAGCGAGGGGGTCAAGGCGCAGTCAGGACGGCCACCGCCCCAACCGGCCGTACACCAGCGGCCGTGTGGCGCGTGCGGGCTAGCGAGCGGCGCGGCGCGGCGCAGGCAGCGCGTTTTCGCGCTCGGCGCGCGGGAGCGGCGCGCGGGTGGGTGCGGGCGCAGGCGCGGGCATGGGCCGGCTTCGGCCAGCGGGCTGAATGGTTGGCGCCGGCCCAGCAAACCAGGTAACCCTTTTTCATTTTTGTTTTTCCTTTTTATTTTTCTAAATTTATTTCAAACCACATTTTGATCATTTTAAATTGTTTTTCAGGTTTTGAGTAAAATACGAGAGTTTCTCAGAAAATTAAGATGCACAAGATTGCTTTAAACATTAAGGCCAAATTCGGTTTACTTTTTAAACTAGAAAATCAAACCCAATTTAAAGCCTATAGAAACATTAATTTAAACATTGCTAAATCAATTTAAAACTCAAGAAATTAAACTTAGTTTCATACCACAATTAAAGCATTAAACTCTATGTTTCAATTAGCAGGATGTTTCAAGGTTAAACATACTAAACAAACAAGATCATAGCAAAAGAAATTAACACATGAAATGATGATGCTATGCATGAATGCTTTAGGGGATGAGTGCTTAATTTTTAATTAAGAATGTTTTAATGAAGCTTAACACTTGAGGTGTTACAGTCTTTCCCTCTTTAAAGAAATCTCATCCCGAGATTTGAGTTACGAACCATTCATTGTCTTTGTAAACCCTCTTTAGATACTCTGTTGTTTCCCAAGTTGTATCTCTCTCATCGTGGTGATCCCACTGCACCTTGTAGGTCCTTACCACTCTGTTTACTGGCTACACCTTATAGGTCCTTACCACTCTGTTTACTACCACTCTTGTAGGTCCTTACCACTCTGTTTACTGGCTGCACCTTGTAGGTCCTTACCACTCTGTTTACTGGCTGCTCTTTATAGGTCAAATTTGGCTTAAGCGTGATTCTTGGACTCCTTAGTCCTTCCTCTGGCTGCTCTTTATAGGTCAAATTTGGCTTAAGCGTGATTCTTGGACTCCTTAGTCCTTCCTCTGGCACTCTCAAGAACTTTTTCTCAAGCACTTTATTAGTTGAGACACATGAAATAGAGAGAAGTTTCTCAAGCACTTTATTAGTTGAGACACATGAAATAGAGAGAGAAGATCAAACTCATGCTTTCATGCTTTCGGGTAAGCACATAACGGGGAGCAAGGATGACAACGGATCAGATAACCGTTCGACCGAAGCATGAACACTTATTTGGATAACTATTCAGATATTCAAGTATTTTGTCGAATACAAATAGTAAAAACAAATACTTTATACAGATATCAAATACAAATATGATATCAATATCGGATAATCCACCTAAAAATCGGATATATCCGACTTTCACGATTCGAATACTATCCGACGGGCTGAAATTTTTTATTTTTTATTAAGAAAAATTAACGTCAGATAACTGATGCCTCACACACATATATATACTTATATATATAATTTCATACCACATTTGGCCCAATCGGCCCAGCCTAATCAAGAGAGACAAAGGCAAGATCTCAATGCAGTGGCTTAGAGAAAGAACGGGATGTATTATATAGACCCTTTGGCCCTCGTGCTCCTATCAGACTAAGCGAGTTGGGACTAAAGTGGTCTTACAGCTTGCAGCGCGAGCACTGCATGCCACCCGGAGGCACAGACCAGCCAGCTGCCTAGAGCATTCTGAGCGGCCATGGGCCAAGTTGGCTGTTGGCCCAAGCGTAGGGAGAGGAGTGAGAAGAAAGCAGCCCAAAATAGATTTTGTATTTTGCAATAACTTTTGTAATTCCCAGAAAATCAAAGAGGGAGAGTTGAAGTGATTTGATTTGAATTCTAGGAAGGGGTTTGGGTTGGAGATCCAAGATAAATTTTTTGGTGCATCAAATAAATTCGAGAAAGCACCTCAACACATGAAAATGCATATGATGAATTTTGATGAAAGGTTTAAAATAGTTTTTACAAAAAAATAAGTTTTAATTTGTTGTAAACTTTTAAACTTTTTAGTGAATTTTAGCATGAGGAAAAACATAGGGGGTTACAACTTGGACCTATGGGTCGGTATTTTATATTGATTTTTCATATCAATCGAGTTTGGCATAATTCCACTTGGTTTGGTTTGTTTTTGAAATTCTTGATATGGGTGAAGTTGTCAATGCAAATGACCACATACTCGTGAGCTTGGCTACTTCTACTCGTGCTGTGGAGATCGATGCTTGTATGATGATGCATCTTAATCTTATCTCTTATTTGTTGCTTTACTCTTTAGGCTTAATCTAGATGGATTATGGATTCACATAGTGGTGTGATGATTTGCGCACCTATTATAGATTCATGAGTGGTGTGATGATTTGCGCACCTATGAAATATATATATATATATATGTTGCTTTTACTCAATATCCAAATAAATATTTGTATCTGACATTCTCTGAATCCGGTTCATACCGTATTCGATACTTACTATTCGTATTCGTAACCGAGACAATCTGTATTCGTATATGTATCCGGTAGCTATCCGTGTCCGAATCTGAATCCGATTATAAATATGAAAACAAATACAATATCAGCAATATTCGTTCGTATCCGATCCGTTTTCATCCCTAACGGGGAGATAACTTCTTTTTGCTCCCAAAACGCTTTACCCTCTTCATAGGACTGACTTTGAGGTATACATAGTCCTCAACTTCGAACTCAAGCGGTCTTCTTCACTTATCGGCGTAACTTTTCTGCCTTGATTGTGCTGCAACCATATGCTGTTGAATCGTTTTGATTTTGCTTTCTGCTTCACTTACAAAATCAGTACCAAACAACCTCCTTTCACCAGTTCAACCCAATTCAAGGGTGTTCTGCACTTGCGACCATACAATGCCTCAAAAGGTGTCATTTTGATGCTCTCTTGATAGCTATTATTATACGCAAACTCGGCTAGAGGTAACCATGATTCCCACGACCCTTTGGAAGACAACACATAAGCTCTCAACATATCTTCCAAAGTTTGGTTTAACCGTTCTATTTGTCCTGAGGTTTGGGGGTGATAAGTTGTACTATGGATTAACTTTGTTCCCAAACTTTCTTGCATCTGTTCCCAAAAGTGAGCAGTAAACTGCGGACCTCTGTCGGACACGATAGTCTTCGGTATACCATGCAACTTAACAATCTCTGATAAGTATTTCTCGGCACAATCTGGAGCTCTGTGCGTACTATGGACTGGTAAAAAGTGAGCTGACTTTGTTAAGCGATCCACAATTACGCATATAGAATCATGGCCTTTCTTGGTTAAATGTAGACCGGTGATAAAATCCATACTTTTGTCGTCCCATTTCCAATCTGGTACAGATAACGGATTCAACAAACCTGCTGGTCTCATGTGGATAGCTTTGACTCTACAACAGTTGTCACATCTAGCCACATAAGCTGCTACTTCCTTTTTCATCTTAGTCCACCAAAAGTGACTTCTCAAGTCATGGTACATTTTACTACTTCCACGATGAATCGATAACTTGGACTTATGTGTCTCGTCCATTATCTTATTACGGAGATGATGATCCTTAGGCACGACCAGACGATTGTCAAACCACAACACTCCCTACTCATCAATCCGAAAGTGCGGGATTTCTTCCTTTTTCATTCTTTCCTTTAGGTAGAATAGACCCTTGCCCATTTTCTGTTTCTCGATAATCTGATCTCTCAATAGACATTTCACCTCGATGCTCATCATCACTTCTAGGTGGATTAGCTTGTTTTCACTGGTTACAAAGCCTTGAAGCACATGACAATGTGACTTTCTGCTTAAGGCATCTGCGACAACATTTGCCTTGCCTGGATGGTAGTGTATTTGCAGATCATAATCCTTTATCAACTCTAACCATCTCCTCTGCCTCATATTCAAATCTGACTGTGTAAAGATATACTTTAAGCTTTTATGATTAGTGTACATGTTGCACAGATTTCCAAGAAGATAATGACGCCATATCTTTAAGGCATGTACCACTGCTGCTAACTCAAGGTCATGAGTTGGGTAGTTGACTTCATGTTTCTTCAACTGACGTGACGCATAAGCGATGACCTTACCATTCTGCATCAATACACACCCCAAACCGTTCTTGGAAGCATCACAAAACACATCAAAAGGTTCCTCTATATTAGGTTGCGCTAGAACAGGGGCAGTGGTCAACAACTTCCGCAAGGTGCATAAAGCTGTCTCACACTCCTTGGTCCAAGCGAACTTCTTTTCCTTCTGTAACAAGGTTGTCATGGGTTTGGCTATCTTAGAAAAGTCCGGAATGAACCGTTGATAGTACCCTGCCAGACCCAGAAAACTGCGGATCTCGCCAACCGTGGTTGGCGCCTTCCATTCCATTACTTCCTTTACATTGCTTGGGTCAACTGATATGACCTTCTCCGAAAGAATATGACTAAGGAAAGAGACTTCCTTTAGCCAAAACTCACACTTACTGAACTTGGCATACAAGGTGTGATCTCTCAACCTCTGTAAAACCACTCGAAGATGCTTCTCATGGTCTTGCTCATTTTCCGAATATACCAGAATGTCATCTATGAAGACGATAACAAACTTGTCTAGCTCTGGCATGAACACTGAATTCATTAACTGCATGAAGTGAGCTGGGGCATTCGTCAACCCAAAAGACATGACCAGATATTCAAACAACCCATATCTGGTAGAGAAAGTTGTTTTCGGGATATCCTTAGTCCTGATCTTTATCAGATGGTAGCTTGACCTTAAGTCGATCTTAGAGAACACTCTATCTTTAGCTAACTGGTCAAAGATGATATCAATCCTGGGCAAGGGATACTTATTCTTTATTGTTACTGCATTGAGAGGTCTGTAGTCCACGCACATCCGTAAGGAATTATCCCTCTTTTTCTTTACGAAAAGTGCTACACAACCCTATTCAGAGGTACTAGGTTGAATTAAGCCTTTCTTTAGCAGATCTTGCAGTTGTTTCTTTAGTTCTGCTAACTCATTAAGGGGCATCTGATATGGTCTCCTTGATATCGGTGCTGTACCGGGCACGAGCTATATGGCGAACTCAACATCCCTATCAGGGGGAAGACCCGACAACTCCTCAGGAAACACATCTGGGAACTCACATACTACAGGTATGTCTTGGAGAGAAGTAACATGTGTAGCACAAGACAAGCTTAACAGATCTGACTGACGTGGGAGGGATAGCTGGAAACTACCCGATCCCTTTGGATCCTTAAGGGTTATTACTCTCTTAGATGTATCGATCACCACATTCCACTGTTTCATCCAATTCATACCAAGGATCACATCCAACACTAACCCAGGAATAACCACCAAATCCAATTGGTACTTCTTATCTCCCAAGTTAAGGATGGCCCTTCGAACCACACGGTTAGTTAACGTATCAGCTCCAGCTGAGCTGATCCGATAGGCATACCCCATCTCATCCATTTTAAACTCATGTTTATGTGCAAAAGCTTGACTCATGAAAGAATGCGATGAACCAGAATCGAATAACACAATTGTAGGGTGTTGGTTTATGAAAAACTTACCAGTTGTCACTGGTTCTCCCTCACGGACCTCATCCATGGTGGTGTGATGCACACGAGCGGGGTAGGTGTTCTGCCTCTTCTGCTGGGGAAGTGGGCAAGTCCTGGAGAAATGCCCTTCCTGACCACAATTATAGCACGGACCCCTGACATAGCTGCCACCACTGTTGTTGTTATTGTTGCCTTTCCCTGCCTGACCAGCCTTTGCAGGTGCCCTGTTAGCTTGGAAAGGAGCCTTGAAGTTCCTCTGCTGATTCCTTGGGAATTGGTTCCCGGGGTTCCACCTCTGAGGCGGCCTGAACCTAGCACCAGACACCGAGGGAAGATAAAGAGGTCGCCCGCCCATGGGTGCCCGGGGCTGTGATGGACCAGAAGAAAAGGCCCTCTTCTTGCTTTTAGCTGTAGCAAAGCACTGATTGTTGCTTTCCCGTGTCAGACAGTTTGATAAAAGCATGGAAAGTGGGCTTGCTGTTGGTGCCCAAGAACTTTTTCATCTCGGGGTTCAGTCCCCTCTTGAAGCTAGCGATCTTCTTAACATCAGTGTCCACAAACTATGAGTAGTAGCGTGACAAGCTGGTGAACTAGTGAAGGTAGTCCTTCATGCTCTTAGTGCCCTAGGAAAGAGTCATGAACTCCTCAACCTTGAGAGCTGTCAAACCTGGTGGTATGTAGTTGTTGCGGAAAGCTATTGTGAACCTATCCCAAGTGATAGGAGCATTGGCAGGGAAGGTGGTGCAGAAATGCCTCCACCAAGTCCCTGCAGGACCCTGCAGCTAATGTGCTTCATACTCCACCTTTAGAGTCTCTGTCAGCCTCAGAAGACAAAACTTCTCCTCAATTGTACCAATCCATTCCTCTCCATCCAAGGGCTCCACTGCATCCTTGAAGACCGGTGGATTGGTTTGCTAGAACTCTTTGAATTGGCTGTACCTGTTAGCATCTTCCACAGGTTGGCGAACATTTCTGCCAAGCCCTTGAGCTATGCTGCGGAGGAGATCCTCCACGTTCCTCTGAGCTTCCTCAATGTTCCACTAGCTACCAAGCATGGCATTCATGAACATTTGGCTGCGGAGGAGATCCTCCACGTTCCTCTGAGCTTCCTCGGAGGTGGCAGGGGTGGTGGTACTTGCTCCTGATTGTCTCTAGCGTCCTCCCCGGTGGCAGCATCGCTAGCACCAGGGGCACTAGTGGTGGTGGCCATGGGCGGGACTCGACCGCGGTTGTTGTTGCCACGGGTATTAGCTGCCATCTGCACAACGGGGTTGAACACGATCAGAAAGGTTGTTGTAGAAGTTATAACTGATAACATAGGGTGACAAGGAATTTATAAACAATAAATTCTTGCAAGCTCAACAAAAGATCCAACATGGAACAACATGAGTACTTAAATTAATGCAACAAGCATAATTTGTCCATACATCCATGATTGTCAGCATACATACACTGGACTTTCGGTGTTCAGATCCCACCAACAACAAAAGATCCAAACATCGGACCTCCATGAAACGAGACGGCGCTCACGCAAAAGAACACAAAAAGAGGCGCCCTACTGCTAACGAAACTAGCTAGCCTGTGACTACTCGTCAGCATCGCCGTCAGCACCAGAAGCGTCTCCAACTCAGGACCCGTCTCCCATGTCGACGTCGGCGTCGGGGGCAGAGGCGTCATTGATGCTGGACTCCTCACCGTCGATGTCTCCAAGCTCCATCTCAGCTGCACCAGGGGGCACATAGGGATGCACCCCATGGTACAAGGCGTGGAACTCCTCGTGCAGGTTGGCGTTGGCCTCCTCCAACACTGCCACCACCTGCTGCAGAAGGTTCCTCTCATCCCAGGATTCATTCCTCTCCTGCACCAGCTGGGTGATCATCTCATCGGCCTCATCTGTAGCCTGCATAATGTTCTGCACCAAGGCTATGGCATCCTCCTCTCTCTCCACAGCCTGGTCCCTCTACAAAACCATGTTCTCCAGCTACTCCTGAAGCCTCGCAACTGAACGCTCAAGCTTCCTTGCCTTTTTATCTGTCTCTCTCTTGACGTCACCTTGCAGGGTGTACAACCTCATGTTAGTGTACTCGAGGCCATCATAGGCCCTCAGCAAAAAGAACATCGCGCTCATGGCGTGACTGTCGCTGGCCTAGCCCTCATGTGGCCCTCTGACCAAGGCACTCCCCTCAGACTGAACCCAAACAGAATCCCTGGGATCATTCTAGGAAAAGCACCTGTGAGAGCCCCATGTGTTTGGTTTTGAGTAATTGATGAAACCTACCTAAGTACTAACCTTGATCTCTAAGTGTGAATCATGAGATAGGTTGGTACATACCATGTGATGGAGCAAGGTGGATCAAGTGGGTGGCACAAGCTCTAGCATGGTGGTGGAAAGGAAAATGGTGTGAAGGCAAAGGTGAAAGCTAGGACCATTTTCGGTTTAGTGATCAAGACATCATAGAGGATGTGATCACTTTTAGGATAGATAGTCGTACTATCAAGGAGGGAGCTCTCGTGTTTGATTACAGTTATCATGTGTCACTAGGTTCATTGCATTGCATTTAAAATCAATTGAACCAAGTGAAACAACCAACTAATTCCAAGATAATTGTGAACTAAAAGCTAACACACGTGCACAAGTGTTGAGATCACTTAGTGTTGGCTCTTGGAAGCTTGGAAGAAAGTTGGAGGAAGTTTGGTGCTGTTTTGGCAGTGGAATGTTGTCCGGACGCTAGGGTCTCTGTTGTCCGGACTATGGCGTGCGCGTCTAGAAGCGAGCCCTAGGCAGGCTGTTCTGAGACAGGAGCACCGGACGTTGTTCTGCGTCCGGATGGTGGAGTCTGGACTGCGTCCGGTTGGTTTTGCAGCTCTCGGAGCTCTCTGCTGAGGTCCGGACCCGGCGGGGTGATGGTCCGGTTGCGGACTATTCCACGGTCTTAAAATGGCTCTTATCAACAACACCAAGAGGCCACCCAAGTTTGATGGCACCGATTAGAGCTATTGGAAGGCATTGATGACCACCCATATCAAATCAATCAACCGGAAGGTATGGTTGGTGGTCGACAAGAAGTTTGAGGTGGTGAATGAAGAGGCACCCACCGCGGCCGAGGAGGAAAAGCTCCAAAACAATGACATTGCATTGAGTGCCATCCATGATGTAATCTCTAAGGAGGTCTTTGAGCAAATCAAGAACATAGAGAGTGCTCATGATGCATGGAAGAAGCTTGAGGAGTCCTATGAGGGAACTCAATCCATGAAGGGGGCCAAGGCATATATATTGAAGGAGAGGTTTGCTAGCTTCAAGATGAAGGATGATGAGAATGTGCCGGAAATGTTCAATAGGCTTGAGGTGCTTGTCAATGACCTCGAGTCACTTGGAGAGAAGGTGGAGAACAAGGATTTCTCATTCAAATTCTTGAGAAGTCTCCCACCAAGATTTGAGATGCTAGTCACTCTATTGGTGAGAAGTGGATTGGACACAATGACACCAAACCAAGTTCTTGGTGAGGTGATTACCGATGACACCTTTAGAGAATACAAGGACAAGATAAGAGAGAATAAGGAGAAGAAGGATGACAAGAAGGATGAGAAGAAGAAGAGTGTAGCATTCAAAGCCACATCATCATCAAGGGGCAAAGCAAAGTGTGATGAATCAAGCTATGATGAGTGCTCAAGTGATAGTGATGATGATGAAGAGAAGATGGCTCTATTTTTCAAGAAATTTGGCAAGTTCATGAAGAAGAAGGGCTATAGAGAAAGAAGGAAGAAGAACTCTCACAAGTTCAATGAGAAGGATAGAAGATGCTTCAAGTGCAATAGCAAGAATCATCTCATTGCGGATTGTCCTCTTCATAGTGACAATGAAGATGAGAAGAAGGGCAAGAAGAAAGACAAGAAAGAGAGCAAGATGACTCTCAAGAAGAGCAAGAAGGGAGGCTCATATGTTGTCACTTGGTATAGTGATTCTTCAAGTGATGATGAGAAGAGATCAAGCAAGAAGGCTCTTGCAAGCATTGCTATGAAGGACAAGATCTCTCTCTTCGACACTCCATCTACATGCTTCATGGCTCGGTCCACTAAGGTACAATCCGATGATGAGAGTGATTCTAGTGATGATGATGATGAACCCACTAAAGATGAATTAATTGAAATGTTGGAAGATGCTAAGACTCACTTTGATCTCAAGAGAAAGGAGTACAAAGCATTGCGGAAAGAGCTTCAAGCTCTCAAGCAATCCTTTGATGAGCTCAATCTTACTCATAAGAGGCTAGAGGATGCCCATGAGAAGCTTGGCAAAGCTCACTCTAAGCTTGAAAAGGCTCACTCATCTCTTGTAGAGCAAAAGGAGAAAGAGCATGTTTCAACAAGTGACATGGGAACAACTTATGACATAATCAATGAATCTTTCTATGAACCCATCATCATCACCCCAACTAACCCTTTTTGTAGCACTTCTAACTCTACCTCTTCTACTAGTGATGCTGTCACTTGTGATGCTTCACTAATGGTTGAGAATGAGAACCTTAAGAAGGAGGTTGGTAAGCTCACTCTAGCATTAGGCAATGCCTATGGTGGAGACGTCCGCTTGCTTAAGTGCTTGGGTAGCCAAAGGTTCTCCCTTTGTAAAGAGGGACTTGGCTATACCCCCAAGAAAGGCAAGGCGGCCTTTGCAACTCCAAAGCCTCGCTTTGTGAAGAGCAATGGCTGGTTTTGCTCTAGTTTCAAGCAAGTAGGGCATGATGAGCAATATTGCAAACTAAATCTAAGCAAGATAAAATTTACAAGTGCATCTATTCGCTTTGATTCTAGTTATGTGCTTACCAAGGGCAAGAAAGGTGTGATAGCTAAGTACATGGGTACTCCCAATGAGAGCTCAAAGAAGAAAGCTATTTGGGTACCTAAGTCCTTAGTCACTAACTTTGGAGGACCCAAACAACAATGGGTACCTAAGAAGAATTGAATCTTTTGTAGGTCAATTATAAAGCCGGAGGGAGGCATTGGGTGCTTGATAGTTTGGTGCACTCAACATATGACCGGAGATTCAAGAATGTTCAACTCTATCAAGCAAAATGATTGCAATGGGGTTGATTCTATCACATTTGGTGACAATGGGAAGGACAAAGTCAAAGGGCTTGGTAAGATTGCTATATCAAATGACATGAACATATCCAATGTGTTGCTAGTAGAGAGCTTGAACTCCAACTTGCTATCTGTAGCTCAACTTTGTGATCTTGGTTTTAAGTGCATATTTGGAGTTGATGATGTAGAGATCATAAGTGTAGATGGCTCTAACTTGATCTTCAAGGGTTTTAGATATGAGAATCTATACTTGGTTGATTTCAATGCTAGTGAAACCCAATTTTCAACTTGCTTGCTATCCAAATCTAGCATGGGTTGGTTATGGCATAGAAGACTTAGTCATGTTGGGATGAGGCAACTAAACAAACTAGTTAAGCATGATCTAGTGAGAGGCTTGAAGGATGTGGTCTTTGAAAAAAATAAGCTATGTAGCTCTTGTCAAGCCGGCAAACAAGTTGGAAACACTCACCCTAGCAAGAGTATGATGAGTACATGTAAACCTTTTGAACTCTTGCACATGGACTTGTTTGGACCAACCGCATACACAAGTATTGGTGGAAACAAATATGGCTTTGTTATAGTTGATGACTTCACTAGATATACATGAGTATTCTTCTTGAGTGACAAGAGTGAAACATTTGATACATTCAAGATCTTTGTCAAGAGATGCCAAAATGAATTTGAAACAACTATCAAGAGAGTAAGAAGTGACAATGATAGTGAATTCAAGAATACAAGAGTTGATGAACTATGTGATGAATATGGAATCAAACATCAATTCTTGCCCAAGTATACACCTCAATCAAATGGGCTTGTTAAGAGGAAGAATATGACACTCATTGATATGGAAAGATCTATGCTTAGTGAATACAATGTGAGTGATTCTTTTTGGGCCGAAGCTATCAACACGGCTTGCTATTATAGCAACCGACTCTATTGCCACAAGATGCTTGAGAAGACACCTTATGAGATATTAAATGGAAGAAAGCCAAATATTGCATACTTTATAGTGTTTGGTTGCAAGTGCTATATCTTGAAGAAAGGTGCAAGATTGAGCAAATTTGAGAAAAAATGTGATGAAGGCTTTCTACTTGGTTACTCAACTACAAGCAAATCATATAAAGTATGGAATCTTACTCATGGCATAGTTGAGGAGGTACATGATGTGGAGTTTGATGAAACACAAGGCTCTCAAGATGAAAGTGACAATCATGATGATGTGAGAGGTGAACCATTGGCCAATGCAATGAAGAACATGGATATTGGGGACATTAGGCCGAGGCAAGTGGATAAAGAGCAAGATAATTACTATCAAATGCATGCTCCATCCAATGAACAACTCAATGACAATCAAGCAAGTTCATCCTATCCAACTCAAGATCAACAAGAGAATAGTTCATCATCTCAATCCAATGACCAACCAAGTACAAGCAATTAACTTCCAACACTCCAACCTACATCTATTGCAAGAGATCATCCTATTGATCATATTATTGGAGATATCACTAGTGGTGTACAAACAAGATCAAGATTGGCTTCATTTTGTGAACATTACTCATTTGTATCATCCATTGAGTCAACCAAGATTGAAGAAGCTTTGCAAGATATTGATTGGGTGAATACTATGCATGAAGAGCTCAACAACTTCACTAGAAATCAAGTTTGGGAGCTAGTTGAGAGACCAAAGAATCGCAATGTTATTGGCACAAGATGGGTCTTTCGCAACAAACAAGATCAATATGGCATAGTGGTAAGGAACAAAGCAAGACTAGTTGCACAAGGCTACACTCAAGTAGAGGGTCTTGACTTTGGAGAAACATATGCACCGGTGGCAAGGCTAGAAGCAATAAGGATTCTATTGGCTTATGCTTGTGCTCACAACATCAAGCTCTATCAAATAGATGTGAAGAGTGCATTTCTCAATGGGTACATCAATGAATTGGTATATGTTGAACAACCACCTGGTTTTGAAGATGACAAGAAAGCCAACCATGTGTACAAGCTTAGAAAGGCATTGTATGGTTTGAAGCAAGCACCAAGAGTATGGTATGAGAGGTTGAGGGACTTTATCCTCTCTAAGGGATTCATTATGGGCAAGGTTGACACTACCCTCTTCACCAAGAAGATTGGAAAGGACTTGTTTGTGTTGCAAATCTATGTTGATGACATTATCTTTGGATCAACCAATAAAGAATTTTGTGAAGAATTTGGCAACATGATGGCTAATGAATTTGAGATGTCTATGCTTGGAGAGCTTAGCTACTTCCTTGGTCTTCAAGTCAAACAAATGAAGAATGTGACTTTTGTTAGTCAAGGCAAGTACATCAAGGACATGCTCAAGAAGTTCAATCTAGATGAAGCAAAGTCTATTAGTATACCCATGGGAACAAATGGAAATTTGGATGGTGATGCTAGTGGCAACATGGTAGATCAAAAGCTATATAGGTCAATGATTGGTAGCTTGCTCTATGTGACTGCATCAAGACCGGATGTCATGTTTAGTGTATGCATGTGTGCGAGGTTTCAAGCTTCTCCAAGAGAGAGTCATTTGAAGGCCACAAAGAGGATATTGAGATATTTGAAGCATACACCTAATGTTGGGTTGTGGTATCCTAAAGGATCAAGCTTTGAGTTAATTGGATACTCCGACTTGGACTATGCGGGTTGCAAGATAGAAAGGAAGAGCACATCGGGCACTTGTCAATTGCTTGGAAGATCACTTGTCTCATGGTCATCAAAGAAGCAAAATAGTGTGGCACTCTCTACTGCCGAAGCCGAATATATTAGTGCGGGGAGTTGTTGTGCACAAATACTTTGGATGAAAGCTACTTTGAATGATTTTGGAGTCAAATTCAAGAAGGTGCCATTGCTATGTGACAATGAAAGTGCAATCAAGCTAACCAACAACCCTGTTCAACACTCAACAAAGCATATTGATGTCCGCCACCATTTCATTAGAGATCATCAATTGAAAGGGGACATTTCAATAGAGAGTGTGGGCATCGAAGATCAATTGGCCGATATCTTCACCAAGCCACTAGATGAGAAAAGGTTTTGCAAGCTAAGGAATGAGTTGAACATACTTGATTTCTCCAACATGACTTGATGCAACCCTACTTATATGACATGCCTCTACTCCAACAAAGCAAGGTACAAGTTGATTGAAAGCATTCATGCATACTTTGCTAGGACTTGTGTAGAGCATATAGACATCACTCATGATTCTAGGCTCATTCATGAAAACCAAAATGTTTTTTATGCTTATATGGTGCCACTATTGTTTCTATGAGTTGATATGATCTAGTGGTAGCATATGACATGTTGATGGGCTTGCAATCCTAGTGTTTGATCTATGTCTATGAGCTTAAGTGTTTAATTCAACATAGGCAAGATAACCATCTTAGCATGTGTGAACAAGCTTGTCTATGGTTTAAACCGAATTAAATATCTTGGGCAAGTAGCTTAGTTCAAACCAAAGTTAAAAATAATCTTTCACCCTATCTCACACTAAGGGGGAGTAAAACTTGAATATCTATAATCGGTCCCACCTTTTTGTGTCAATTGGATGACAAAGGGGGAGAAATTATGAAAAAGATATAAAATTGACCAAAGAGGGGTGATATATGACATAGGGGGAGAAAATGAAAGATAAAGGAGAGAAAATGAAAAATCAATTTTGAAAGAGAACACACAAGTAGGGGGAGCAAGCTTATGAACACTTTGTTGCATTTTGAATGTTTGCATCCTCATATGTATTGTTGCACAAGTACTTAAATTCAATATTTATGCTTGTGTGGTGTTTGCTAGTGATACAAATTGAATGATGATTGATCAACTAGCATGCATAGGTTGATTAGCTTAGACTCACATGTGTTCTTCAAGTGGTGTCAAGCTAATTATGGTGCTAAGGGTGATTTAAAATTCTGCACTTCGATGGTATCACGCTTCAAAGATCTACTCTTAAACCTTAGCATCATTTGGTAGATATTTACTCTCCCACATTGTCTATCCATGCATATGTGCCAACTTGAACCAAACTCTAAGAAGCACATATGTAGGGGGAGCTAATAACTACCAAACCGAATTTGTGTGACTTGTCCAAAATTTAAAATCTTTGATCAAAATGCTTGGACAAGCAACTCAAGTTCAAAATGATTATATTTCATATCTTTATGGAAGGATTGTCATCAATTACCAAAAAGGGGGAGATTGAGAGCCCCATGTGTTTGGTTTTGAGTAATTGATGAAACCTACCTAAGTACTAACCTTGATCTCTAAGTGTGAATCATGAGATAGGTTGGTACATACCATGTGATGGAGCAAGGTGGATCAAGTGGATGGCACAAGCTCTAGCATGGTGGTTGAAAGGAAAATGGTGTGAAGGCAAAGGTGAAAGCTAGGACCATTTTCGGTTTGGTGATCAAGACATCATAGAGGATGTGATCACTTTTAGGATAGATAGTCGTACTATCAAGGAGGGACCTAGCGTCCGGACCTCTCTTGGAAGCTTGGAAGAAAGTTCGAGGAAGTTTGGTGCTATTTTGGCAGTGGAATGCTGTCCGGACGCTAGGTCCGGACGCTAGGGTCTCTGCTGTCCGGACTATGGCGTGCACGTCCGGAAGCGAGCCCTAGGGAGGCTGTTCTGAGACAGGAGCACCGGACGCTGTTCTGTGTTCGGATGGTGGAGTCCGGACTGCGTCCGATTGGTTTTGCAACTCTCGGGAGCTCTCTGCTGAGGTCTGGACCCGACGGGGTGATGGTCCGGTTGCGGACTATTCCGCGCGTCTGGAGGAGAAGAAGTGAGAAAGGAGCTCTCGGGTTCTCTGGAATTTATTTGCGGACGCTCGAGGCGTTGAGTCCGGACACGGTGAACAGTGGAGTCCGGAGACGCGTGGCGTGCTGCTGTGCGCGCGGGAAGCAGAGCTGTTTGAACGGCAGGCGACCGGACGCATGGCCATTTGTCCGGACAACTCAGTACGCGCGACCGGAGGTTGCGTCCGAAGGGTGAAATAGAGGAGTTCTCTGTGCTACAGAGGGGCGTCCGGACGCTGGTTTTGGTCCAGACCCTACGCTGTTGCGTGCGTCCAAAGGGCGCGCAGGAAGTGTTTTGAGGGGGCTAAAATGGATAGTTGTTTGTGTGGGCTATATAAGGTGATATGGCCGGCCCTTGGGGGCCTCTCTTGCACAATTTCATCACTCACACCCTAGTGCTCATTTGTGAGAGCCTCCACCACTCATCTCATTGATACATGTGCTAATTTCATGAGAGATTGAGTGAATCCAAGTGCATTGCTCATTGATTGCGTACTAGTGGCACTTGGTGATCGTCGTCGTCACGGGAGTTCTTGTTATTCTTGGAGGTTGCCACCTCCTAGACGGCTTGGAGCGACGAGGATCGTTGAGCGGAGGAAGGTGATTGTCTCCGGCTTCGATCGGTGGATTGTGAGGGGTTCTTGAACCTTCCCCGCGGGAGTTCGCGAAAGGTATCTCTAGTGAATTGCTCGTAGCTTGTGGATCCCTATCTTGTGTTGATTGTGCGGCACTCGGTGACGGGTTTGGCGTGTGATGTCAATTAGCGCGTGAACCTCCAAGTAGGTGAATCGCTACAACGAGGAGTAGCTTGTTGGCAAACAAGTGAACCTCGGTAAAAAATCTTGTGTCACATTGTCTCTACCGAGGATTCTTATTGTGTTTGATTGGTTATCTATTGGCTCATCTCTTCTCGGTGGTATAACCTTTCTAACTCTAGCTTTGCACTTACATTCTTACATTCTTGCAAAGTAGAGATTCTAGCTTAGTCTTGTAGCTCTAGTTCACTAGCTCTTGTGTGTGACATAGGTTATCTTTCAAATAGCTAGAATTGGTAGGTGGCTTGCCTAACCGTAGTGCTAACGCAAACTTTCTTTACGCCGTGTTTTATTCTAACAATTTTGCCTAAGTGTTGTTGTAGAATTTTAATAGGCTATTCACCCCCCGTCTAGCCATATCTAGACCTTTCAACCTGCTAGAGCCGCTGCAACCTCTCTGGGAAAGTCAGCCATCAGGCTTCTGACAACCTAAAGAGCTGCTCCCTCCGCTGCCTCTGCTGGGGTTTGGCCCTCGTATTCCAACTGCCATCCATCCCAACCACATGCACCCTCCAGTGGCTGCACAGAAATCTGCACATCCACCAGGTGCTCCTCCTGTAGCTGGCTCTCACTCCAAGTGTACACTAGCTCCTAGCCCTCGACGTACCCCACATCATGGAGCACCCTCCAGAGCAAGGTGGGCATGCCAAACTCGCCCAAGAAGGTGTCCGAGAGGCGGCGGTTCCTCGGGGCCAACTAGTGACGTGGTACTCTGCCGATGGACTTGCGAGCAGTGTTCTTAGTGTGGGCCATCTGTTACAAGGATATTTCTGGTGAGAACAGTACCATAACTCAATTAAATGGGGAAGGAATTTAATTTAAATTTCAATTAGGGAAAGAGTAGAATTTATGCAATGATATGTCATAACATTATGATATGATGCATGCACGTCCTTATGTCCTCACAACCTATGAAGGATCCCATAAGAACCCTTTCTACCGTTAGGTCGGTGGCATACATTGATCTCTCATTAAAACGTAACTATGCGTACACGATAGCGCTGTTATGTACCTGCAGAAAATCCATTTCAGCCCAGAAGAACAATCCCAATGTATAAAAATCACCGGGCACTTCCCGATACGTACTAGGTACATATCAGTTAGTTACCAAAACCTTATGCACCAAGCTCGAAAAACCCACCCAACATTTCATACTCATAGATATGTTTGCGTAAAGCTTGCATATCTTTAAGTACGGTTGCATATCACTCCCTAGACCAATGGTTGGAAGGTCGTACTCTCCCAACTCATAATAAGTTTTTAATGCAATTTTTGAAACTCTGTATCGTTCTTCCAAAGATTGATACTCCGACACTTTTTAAAGATCCAACATGAGCAAATCCCTGAACCAAGTTAGTACTTAAATAAGCCACCTGAACTAATAACTGGGCATAAGGGATATGACCTAGGTACACTTATAGTTTGCTTTTCGAAATGGAACGCAAGCGAAAACTTTTGGAAATATTTTATATAAGAAAACTAAGTTTTTCTGGTTTGGAAATACAATGCGAATAGTAATCTACTGAACCATGCTCCGATACCAGCTGCAATAGAACCGTCCGATAATAAAATAGTATCGGAGTGCGAAGACTCGACAGTTATTACAGACCATAGTTCAAATTGAAAGGGTAGCGGAAGTCTTTAAAACACGATAATCTCCAAAGTAGTTCTTAATAAAGTGCCAGACTAGGGACATATCCCGCAACAGCAAAAGAGGAGTCTGGAAGTGACCAAGCCCATGGTCTAGAAGTCATCCCCAATGGGGTAGAGACAGTTAACACAATAACCATGCAGGAGTTGACCATCTGCAAAACAACATGGGATAAAACCCTGAGTACAGGAAGGTACTCAGCGAGACTTAATCGTCATAAACGAAAATAAAGACTTCAAGGAGGATGAAGGCTTATGGTGGTTTAGCTGACTCTTTTGCAGAAAAGCATGCGACTAACCTTTCAAGTTTTAGTAAAGATATAGCAGCAAGCTTTTAGTAATGTTACGTGTCATCTACATTAGCCACTAGTCTATGCCAAACATGTTGAATTAAGCATACAAGAGACTCCATCATCATTCCAGGCTTTCCATAAACTGGATCACCATCATTAGTTTCATAGTCGTGTAACTGTTGTCATTGCCCTAGTCAAGTGCTCTCTAACCAGGAGCGATGGCAATTCGAATCGGATTCCTACTCAGCTGAGGGGGTATTCCCTACACAAACCACACTCACGAGCGAAGGTCACCGAAGGCACTATTTGGGTAAAGTCGCAGGATAGACAGGGACCACGATACCCAGGGGCCGCCCGAATGCCAGCAAGATTAAATATTTATCCATCCACTTAACAACTTAAGCAAGCAAGATTAAATTAATAGCCTTTCCTAACATGATAAGATAACAATTGAAATTAAGTTGTACTATGAAAAGCATCAAATAGTTCAGCACACATTTTTATTTAATACTACTAAATACCAGGATATCTCAGAAAAATTATCATATATTTATCTTGCATAAAACAATTATTAAATTTCATTAAAGTAGTTATTTACCACCTTTTAAACCCTACATAGATTTGCTAAACAGAACATAGGGTAGTTCATATTTTCTTAGATAGATCTCTGCTACATAAACTCAACAAAACAAGTCTCACATTTTTCAGAGCTATATTTTATTTACTAAGCATTTCTTAAGTTTCAGCCTTTATCAAGATTAAATAAATCTATACAGAAAACTTGTACAATAAATCATGTAAAATACACCAAACCGAAGATCTAAACAAAAGGAATCTAACAAGACTAGTTTGATATTTTTAGCATTTTTCTATGAATTAATATGCATTTTACAAGATTCAAATGAATTAAAGAAAACCATTTTCTTTTCTGATTAAACCCTAAAACGCTACGCGCACCCGAAACGTGAACACACGCAACGCACACAGTGACCGACAGGTGGGGCCTCGGGCCCACACGTCAGCCACACACACACAGGCGCACACGGCGGCGGCGCTGCTCGTCGCCGGCGAGGCCTCCGGCAACGGGAAGCCCTCACCGGCTTCGCCTCGGCGAGACGAAGCCGATGGCGGTCTCGGCTTGGCGAGCGCATGCTCGTGGCGAGCTCCCCGCCGGCCATGGCGGCACGGCGGCAGCACGGCTGCGGCACGGCGCGCGGAGCGGCGGTCAAGCCTCGCGGGTGTTCCGCGGAGCAAGCGGCGCAGAACGGCGCGCGAGCGCGGAGCAGAGCTCCGGTGGCCGTGGCGCGGCGGCGCGTGATTCGCGTCGGTCGGCGCCTTACCGTGGCGGCGCGGCAGCGTTGCGAAGGCGAGACGACGAGGCGGAGCGGTGGTGCGCATAGAGGAAGGCGGCGTGGAGCGGAGCGGCGGGAACGGCGTGTGGTCGGCGTTGGAGGCGATGGCGGCGCTCGATGCGCTGCGCTGCTACTGTTAGGGCGAGGGCGAGAGAGACAGCGAGTGAGAGAAGGCGAGGCAGAGCGGGGACAGCGGGGGGGGGGGGGTCAAGGCGCGGTCAGGACGGCCACCGCCCCAACCGGTCGTACACCAGCGGCCGCGTGGCGCGTGCGGGCTGGCGAGCGGCGCGGCGCGGCGCAGGTGGCGCGTTTTCGCGCTCGGTGCGCGGGAGCGGCGCCCGGGCGGGTGCGGGCGCAGGCGCAGGCATGGGCCGGCTTCGGCCAGCGGGCCGAATGGTTGGCGCCGGCCCCGCAAGCCAGGTAACCCTTTGTCATTTTGTTTTTCCTTATTATTTTTCCAAATTTATTTCAAACCACATTTTGATCATTTTAATTTGTTTTTCAGGTTTTGAGTAAAATACCAGAGTTGCTCAGAAAATTAAGATGCACAAGATTGCTTTAAACATTAAGGCCAAATTCGGTTTACTTTTTAAACTAGAAAATCAAACCCAATTTAAAGCCTATAGAAACATTAATTTAAACATTGCTAAATCAATTTAAAACTCGGGAAATTAAACTTAGTTTCATACCACAATTAAAGCATTAAACTCTAGGTTGCAATTAGCAGGATGTTTCAAGGTTAAACATACTAAACAAACAAGATCATAGCAAAAGGAATTAACACATGAAATAATGATGCTATGCATGAATGTTTTATGGGATGAGTGCTTAAATTTTTAATTAAGAATGTTTTAATGAAGCTTAACACTTGAGGTGTTACATTGAGAATACATCATAGACTTGCAAGAACCTATAAAAACGATGAGCTACAATAAAGTCTATGGACTATGGAAGGCAAAAAGATAAGCTATAATAAAGTCCAGTTGGGTGTGATTTGGTGTGTTTTAACTTATTAAGCCACATAATAGATAGAAAATATGAATATTTGCTTTCCATCATCTTCAAAGTGATCTCTACATGGCGTCGCTGGTTCAGCGTCAACAGTGCAAGGGTGTGAGGACAGGACAGTGCCGCTGGGGTTGAGGCCAGCATGGCATATCATCTTACAGCCCTGTCGTTGTGGCTCTTCTTTTCGTCTGGCGGCGGATATGAATTGGAGGCGAGGAACCATAGGGAGACGACATGCTTTACATACAGACTGGGCAAGGGTAGGTGACCTCGGCTCCAACGTTCACTTCCATCAAGGGCGTCCCCAACAAGACCTTGCTAGCTAGGTATTTGCTTACTTGGCGGAGAGAGAAGTCCAAAAATCTCATCACTAGCGCTCAACTCGTCGCCCAGCTCGCTCAGTTCCCCAGGAATCCACGTCTCTGCTACACGACCCCACTTCCCTCTCTGTAGCATGGCTGGCAACTTTTTCCTTTTTTTATTTGCACCGAGCCGGCGATTTGGCCATCCTTGTTGTGGACGCCCTAAACAGGGAATCACGTAGTCCCTCGGAAGAGGTGCCTGCTCAATAAGAAAAGGGAAAAATTTGAAAGGGTGGGTGACCTCGGCTCCTCCGCTTTCTATTTCTTTTAAAATTTCCCTTTCCAACGGTTTTTCTTACTGTAAAACAGTGAATTTTTTTTGAGCACAGACACCTTTTTACCCAAGAATCTAAGCACAAAAGCAAGTGCATGGTACTGCATTATTGATATATTTACTTCCAAGTTCTACTATTCCATTCTTAATGTTGGTTTAAGAAATATTACAGAAAATTAGCACCACAAATAGATAACAAAAAACAGTTAGTCTCTATTGGAGTACCTGTAACATGTGAACTGCAATCTGCCAAAACGACAGTTAGATGGGAAACAACGATATATGAGCCGGGGCACAAAGCAGATGAAGGCACACAGTAGAATCACAAGACATCAATTTCAACTTTCAACCTCTCTTGGAAGCCCCAAATTTCCACAATCCTCAGCGAACAATGGACTCATAGTAAAAACATACAATGGAATAAAACAAATAAAATAAAACCATGCTAACTATTTGACCTTATTCTCTTAAAGTCCAATATTCTATACATACACTGTACTAATTGAGAAATGGAATGTGCTCACTGTTGTTTCAGATAAGACTAAGATGCACTAAAAATACTTAGCTCAAACACCATACAACCAGGAACAATAACCATAATATATTTACTCAAAATTAAAATGCACATATTGAACTAACCTAGAGATTACATGGTAACAGTATACAACTTTTAAAGTTGCAATGCCATGGTGAACCTTAACACATAATGGCACTGTAAGCAAGAACCTGAGTGTTGGGATGTAATTGGGCTCGTGGGCCTGTCTACCATGACTCTTCACCTAGCCTATATATGTACACTGACAATAATATATCTTTTGAATATTCCCGTATTCCTACTCTTTCATGGTATCATGAGACGGTTCGCTCCTACGACCTCTCGCTTCCGCACAACCTAACCCTAGCCACCGTTGATCCTCACGATCCGCCGGCTCAAGCCGTCGCTGGGCAACCTCCGCTCGCCGGCCCACCCGCCTCGCAGAGACCCCTCGCAGGCACCGTACCCGATCCGCAGCCGCCTTGATTTTCGCCGGCTCCTTATCGTGATCCGACCAGGTCGGGCCTCGACGCTACACCAGGCCGGATCGCCTCCATCCCTCGACGTCAAGGTTCCTCGCGAGATCGCGCGGCCTTGTCCGACGGCACGCCCGATCCCTCGCGAGGTGACCGTGTGCTGCGTCGACTGCACCGCGACGATTCTTCGCCAGATCGCGACGTCCGCTGCTCCACCTCACGTACGCGTACGACGACTCCAGGTGCCGTACGTGTGTACACCAGCAGGTCGTTCGTCTACACAGGATCGCTCCTCCAGGTGCTGTACGTGACTACACCAACAAGTACCGTACGTGTCTACACCAGGACGCCGCCGCCAGGACCAGACCGGATCGCGTGACCCAGATCACACGGTCTCGTCCTTCTCCGTCGCCAGCCGCCAGGAGCCCACGTCCTCTCACTATGGCGGAGACCGAAGAGGAGCGCCAGGCGCGCGTAGCGCGCGAGCAGGCCGCCGCAGCCCGCACAGCCGCCCTCGACAAGTACGAGGCCGACCACGCCGACGTCCACGCCGCCGCCATCGCCGTCCTCAACATCAAGGTGCTCGTCCCCGTGATCCTCGACCGCGCCTCCAACAATTACACCCGCTGGCGCACCCTCTTCCTCGTCGTCCTGGGCAAGTATGCCCTCACTGATCACGTTCTCACCGACGTGGTCAACGCCGACCGGCCGGCTTGGGTGCAAATGAACTGCACCGTCCTCACGTGGATCTACGACACGATCCACCCCGACTTGCAGCAGTCGACGATGTTGAAGGAGCCGAACGCTCGCGTCGCTTGGGTGCACTTCGAGGACGAATTCCTCGGGCAGCGCGAGTCGCGCACCCTGCTGCTATCCGCGGAGTTCCGCACTGTCAGACAAGGGTCGTCTTCGATCACGGACTTCTGCCGCAAGCTCGAGACGATGGCTGCTGCTCTCCGCGACTTCGGCGACCCGGTCGGCGACCGCACCCTCGTCCTCACGCTCCTCCGCGGCCTCAACGAAAAGTTCCGTCCCATGGTGACAAACATCAAGCTGCGGCAGCCGTTCCCCACCTTCGCGGAGGCGCGCACCCTCCTGCTGCTCGAGGAGATCGACCTCAACGACATCGGCGGCACGTCTACTACCACGCCGCCTCCTGCGCCCACGACTCTCCTCACCGGCTCGTCATCCACCACTGCTGCCCCACATGGCCGTGCCCCCGGCGGTGGCTCAGCAGGCACCCAGGGCCAGGGTCAGCGCTCTGGCCGGCGCCGTGGCCGCGGCGGGAACAAGCAGCAGCAGTCCTAGCAAGGGCAGCAGCCCTCTGGTGCGTCTCGTCCCCCGCCAATGCTCTACAACCCATGGGCGGCACGGTGCAGTTTTGGCCACACCCCCCACCAACGGTGCCCATGGCGCGCCCCATCGCCCTCCTCCGGCGGCCTTCACGGTTGTACCCCAGCTGCCACAGGGTTACGGCTTCGGCGCTGGATACGGCTACGGGCAGCCGACCTACTACGCCATGCCACCGTCGCAGCAGCAGGCATGGAATCCCATGCACGGGGGAACTTCGACACGTCGACCCTCTCCAGCAATTTCAGCACCATGACGCTCACTCCTCCCGGGTCCGGCGAGTGGTATGCTGATTCAGGTGCTGGCTCCCACATGGTCAACAACGCTGGTATACTCTCCACCTGTCACCCTCCTTTGTCATCGCATCCTTCATCTATCATTTTTGGTAACGGGGATTTACTTCCTGTTATTTCCGTTGGATCACACTCTTTTTCTACATCGCGACGTCCATTAGTTCTTTCTAATGTTTTAGTTTCACCAAACATTATTAAGAATCTAATTTCTGTTCGTCGCTTTACTACCGATAATAATTGTTCTATCGAGTTTGATCCTTTCGGCCTTTCTGTGAAGGACCTTCAGACACGGAGCGTGATCGTCCGGTGCAATAGCACAGGTGATCTATACCTGTTCTTCCCGCCAGCGCCACCCAGCACCACCGCCCTCACTGTTGCTGCATCATCCACCACCCTATGGCATCGTCGTCTCGGTCATATTAGTTATGAGGCTTTGTCCAAACTTATTAGTTCCAATGCTATTTCATGTCATAAGCGCCATGATATTCATGTTTGCCACGCTTGTCAGCTCGGCCGCCATGTGCGTCTTCCTTTTAGCTTGTCAAACTCTCGCGCGCCAAACCCTTTTGATTTAATTCATTGTGATCTTTGGACATCCCCAGTGGTTAGTGTGTCTGGTTACAAATATTATCTTGTTATTTTAGATGATTGCACACACTACACTTGGACTTTTCCCTTACACCTCAAGTCTGACACTTTCGGTGTTCTAACTCACTTTTTGTCGTATGTGCTCACCCAGTTCAATTCCTCTATCAAGGCAGTCCAGTGCGACAATGGCCGCGAATTCGATCATTCTTCGGCCCACACGTTCTTCCTCACTCACGGAGTTGTTCTTCGCATGTCGTGCCCATACACCTCACAGCAAAATGGGCGGGCTGAGCGCGCTCTTCGCACTATCAATAATATTGTGCGCTCCATTTTATTTCAGGCTAGTCTACCTCCGGTTTATTGGGCTGACTCCTTACATACCGCCACCTACCTTCTCAATCGTCACCCCACAAAAACCTTAGATGGCCGCACCCCCCACTTTGCTCTATATGGCACGCAGCCCTCCTACGATCATCTTCGTGTCTTCGGCTGCGCCTGCTATCCTAATTTATCATCCACAGCTCCACATAAACTTTCACCTCGCTCCTCTCTGTGCGTGTTCCTGGGGTATTCTTCCGAACACAAGGGCTATCGGTGTCTTGACCTCCATTCTAACCGTATCATCGTCTCTCGTCATGTCACATTCGATGAGACGGTGTTCCCCTTCGCCGATATGTCTACTTCGCCCCAGGATCACACCGTACTTGATTTTTTGGATGCTGCTGATGATTCCTCTTTACCCGATGGGTCAAGAGTTGTGCTTGCAGGTACACGACTTCCCGGCGGCATGGATGCTGCCCCGGGAAGCAATGGCGGCCCCGGTCTAACTGGCCTGGGCGACACTACCGGCCACAGCCCAGGCGGCACTACCGACCGCCTGGCCACGGG
Organism: Microstegium vimineum; assembly: GCA_022036555.1. NCBI lineage: Eukaryota > Viridiplantae > Streptophyta > Magnoliopsida > Poales > Poaceae > Microstegium > Microstegium vimineum. The sequence goes on along the minus strand of CM039123.1, from coordinate 10,896,027 downwards.
CGGCCACACGACCGGCGCTCCAGGACCTTTCGGTGCTGCTGCCCCTGTGGACACTTCGTCCCAGGTTGCTGCCAGCGGCGCTGGACATCCCACCGGCCGCACCACCGCCACAGCACCCCAGCCAACCACGCCTATCGTCAATGCGCATGGCATGCGCACGCGTGGCAAGGACGGCGTCCGCCACCCCGTCGATCGCCTGAACCTTCACGCGGCAACACTCTCTCCAGTGCCCACGTCCGTCCGCACTGCCCTAGCTGACCCTGTCTGGCGCAATGCCATGCAGGAGGAGTTTGATGCTTTGCAGGCCAACAACACCTGGACTTTGGTGCCCCGCCCACCTGGAGTCAATCTTGTTACCGGCAAATGGGTGTTCCGTCATAAGTTCAAGTCTAATGGCTCTCTTGATCGCTACAAAGCTCGGTGGGTGCTTCGCGGTTTCACACAACGTCCAGGCATTGACTATGATGAAACTTTCAGTCTTGTGGTCAAGCCAACAACTATTCGGGTAGTTCTTACTTTGGCACTCTCTCGTTCATGGCCTATCCATCAACTTGATGTGAAGAATGCATTTCTGCATGGCACCTTGACCGAGACAGTGTATTGTGCTCAGCCGACTGGATTTGTTGACTCCTCCAGCCCAGACTTCGTGTGCCGTCTGAACAAGTCTCCCTATGGGTTGAAGCAAGCTCCACGGGCCTGGCATCATCGCTTTGCCTCTCATATCACCTCTCTTGGTTTTATTGAGGCCAAGTCTGACAGTTCATTGTTTATTTATTGCCAGGGCTCTGATATGGCGTTCCTGCTCCTATATGTTGATGATATTGTTCTGACTGCTTCCTCAGTAAGTCTTCTTCAGCGGATCATCACTGCCCTCCGCCAAGAATTCTCCATGACAGACATGGGAGCCCTCCATCACTTCCTCGGAGTCGGTGTGCAGCGCCAGAATGACAGCTTGTTTCTCTCGCAGCGTCAGTATATGTTGGATATCCTGGAACGTGCTGGTATGCTCAACTGCAAGCCGTGCAGCACCCCTATGGATACTCATGCCAAGCTCTTTGCTGATGGTGTCACAGTCGCCGACCCCTCACACTATCGCAGTATTGCTGGTGCTCTTCAGTATCTCACTCTCACTCGTCCGGATATTGCATATGTTGTTCATCAGGTCTGCCTCTACATGCATGACCCTCGGGAGCCACATCTGAGCGCTATGAAGCGCATTCTGCGCTACCTTCAGGGTACTTTGGACCTCGGTCTCCATCTTCACCGGACCTCACCAGCTGATCTGACTGTCTACACAGATGCTGATTGGGCGGGATGTCCTGACACGCGCAAGTCTACGTCTAGCTATGCGGTGTTTCTCGGGGACAATCTCATCTCTTGGTCGTCTAAACGTCAGCCTACAGTGTCTAGGTCCAGTGCTGAGGCGGAGTATCGGGCTGTGGCAAATGGTGTTGCTGAGGCTTGCTGGTTACGACAACTTCTGCAAGAGCTTCACCATCCTCTTCGCCGTGCCACCGTGGTCTACTGTGATAACGTCAGTGCCGTCTACCTCTCCACCAACCCGATTCAGCATCAGCGAACCAAGCATATTGAGATTGATCCGCACTTCGTCAGAGAGCGAGTCGCCCTCGGTGAAGTCCGCGTTCTGCACGTTCCTACTACATCGCAGTACGCCGATATCTTCACCAAAGGTCTGCCGTCGTCAGTCTTCACGGAGTTTAGGTCCAGTCTTAATGTTCGTGTTGCTCCCAATTCTGACTGTGGGGGAGTGTTGGAATGTAATTGGGCTCGTGGGTCTATCTACCATGACTCTCCACCTAGCCTATATATGTACACTGACCATGCCTGAGTAATATATCTTTTGAGTATTCCCGTATTCCTACTCTTTCACTGAGAAGCATCAAACAAATTTCATTTGGCTGACATAGGTTTCTTTATGCCTACACAGTAAAGATTGTCAGACATGTAATCTATAGGAGTAGTAGCTCTATGAAACCGTGATTCAAACAATAGATGATGAAAGATAACCAAAGTTACAAATTTTATGATGCCTGAAACATATTTAAGGAGATAAGGGTTCCAAATGGCATACCATGAGAATGCAAGGACTGCAACACAAGTAAGACCATGCTATCCTAGAAATGGATTTATTTGTAGCTATACTAAGATACAAAGTATTTGTGTGAATCTAACCTGCAGATGTTCACGGACACCCCCACGAACCATCCCAAAACTAAAGTGTATGTATGAGGGCGGCTGAGCTTTATGTCACCGACAGGTACAACATGCTCAAGCAATGCATACTGGAGTGGGGAACGAACTCCCTGGCCACCCAATTTAATGAGCACAATTGGCAGTGGCCATTTCTTTTCCAACCAGAACCACATGTTGACAAAGAAATGAGAGCATGAGGGAAGAGAAATTATGATTCAAGAACAAAAGTGTGGAACAATAAGAAAATAAACCAAATCACTGCTCATGATCAAATGGAGGTAAGAAACATATTCATAGTGATTCCGACTATGATAATAACAATTATGATGATGGCTAACACGGGCATCCAAAAGACTTATCAGGCATTAAAAAAAATGGGACAAAGCATTAAAATGAAGCGATGTGAAAAAAGTAAATGGCATCTATCATGCATGCATAGGTTTGAAAATTATTGAGGAAACTCAAGTAACTACATGACTGGTGTGACCACCAATAATCTAATTAATAAATCATATGAAACTGAGGCACATACAGTTAATTTATTCAGTACGAAAGGGAGAGAAATTGGACCAAAACTATTGGCAAATCTGGATACCTAGGACCAATGTTTGGCATATTAGATAATAAGCGTCACCTTCTTGCAGGAACAGGAGGTCTTAATGAACACCAGGACTAGGAGCAGCAATCCAACAACAGGCTTCTCCTACGGGATGGAAGCAACTGCGTGCATAGGCACAAGTACTGGCATGACAGACACATAGGCATCCGCTGATGTTGTGTATGGATCTCTGGACTCACTACCATTCACTGCCTTGTTCAAATCTATGAAGCCGGCAGCTAGGGTCCTATGGATCCGTCAAGCAAGGGCGCAGGGTCATGGGCATCCGCTGATGTTGTGTATGGATCTCTGGACTCACTACCCTTCACTGCCTTGTTCAAATCTGTGAAGCCGACCGCTAGGAACCTGTGGATCCGTCAAGCAAGGGCGCAGGGTCATGGCGGCGTTGCCGTCTAGGGACCGGAGCAACTGCTAGACGGAGGCAGGCAGGTTCCCGGAGAGGCGAGAAGGAGGCCACAAAAAATCTGCAGATTGGCGCAGCATATCAGATGAAAAGAGTGCAGGCATATGCTAATCCAAAACATGAAGCGGATCAATCCATGGAAGCAAAGGAGGAGGCACGCGCCTATCTAGCAACAGGAGCGGCAATGGTGCGGCCGCGGCAGGACCACTCCGACGTCTCCAGACTGCAGCACAGAGAAGAAAATATCAGCGAAGAAGGTAGATCGAAAATGCAGAAGGCGGAGGCGGCGAGGCACGAGCTAGCGCGAGCACCGAGGATGCGGTGCGGTGCCTGGAGAAGCACGCCTCTAAGCGTGGCGACGATGGCTTCGAGGCCGCAACACTCTGAATCGCTGGCACTGGGACAGAGTAGAGTTGGGCCCATGAATCTGCGTTGAGGAAGAGGAGGGGTACACACGCACGAGCTCTAGGTGCAAAGCGTATATATGTGAACGCGGAGGTATGCTCCAACCGGTAACAGAAGCTAGAAACCGGGAGGTAGTGGGTGTGCAGGAATTGGTGCACCGGCTACGGGCGTCGCAATCGATGACACGAACCAGAGAGCAGAATACGTGGGCGTCTGGGACTGGAGGGACGGTACCAGAACAGTAACCAGGATGGTTGTGAGAACGCAGATTCTAGGAGCTATATGAGTTTCATATACTTGGTGGGTTTTGCAATCCTCTTGCTATTTGAAGCTTAGGCACACCATTCTTGTACTCTAAGAATCTTATAAGCTTGTGAGATCACACTAGCCATTTTGTGGTGTGGTCGCTAATAGTGTACAAAGGGAACAATACTTGTGTTGTTTTTTTTGTTGGAAGCGCGATGGTGAATGTGTTGGAATAATAAGCTCCGATAATACCAAGCAGCTAATCGTGTAAGATGAATCACATTGTAGCACACGAACACATAGGATTTATACTGGTTTAGGCACATGATGTTGTAGTCTAGTTTGGGGGTGAGGCTTCTTCTCTATATTCGTATGCTTGTTTATAGGGACTACTCAGTGTAGCTATGTGATAAAATACATAATGTGTGGATCCCGAGTCAAAGACCCACCCCTTTTTATATAGACCAGGGGTAGGGTTACAACATATCTAATTGGCTAACAGACTTTCTAGTTTGTTACATGGAATTCGCAACAAAATGATTCTAGCCTATCTCCATGATACAACGACACCGAATATCCTTGATTCATCTCGACCTCCAAACTGGTGGATTCACCTGGATATCATGCATGGGTCTCATCCCTTGTGGTCTTCAACCTGGTTAATAGGCATGGTTAGATATATAGGTGGGAGGTGATGCAAATACCTCTAGCCCATATATACAATAGTAGCCCTGTGGGACTTAATCATAAGATAGTCCAATGGATCCATCCCTCGGGTGCCGACCTCTTAGGTGCCGAGACTTATTTGACGAAGAGTACCTCATATATAAGAACTTTACTTCCTTGGGCACTCGAGCACATGCACAAGACTTGTTACTTCCTTGGGCACTTAGCACATGCACAAGCCTTGGTCGCCACATGTCATTAAGTCATGTTCAAAGAAAGGGAATTAGTAGGATATAATGCCTACACCGGGCCCTCTATCAATACTTATCGAGCTTAGGTTCCTAAGTCACCACATCAATTGCGTGTTTGAAGGAAGGTACATTTTGTCCCTGTTATGCGGGTTAAGAAAGGAGGTAACAAAAGTCTTGACAAGGAACAATTTCTTATATGAAAAAAATATGTCACTATTACCTTAGGATCAACTTGGTTCGAGTCTTTTTTCCAATGAATCGAACATTTCATGCTTCTTCAGGGTGCAATTGCTCTGACGGACATCTAATCCGTGCGAACATACCAACTGAGGGTGTGTAATGCGATGCCTCTTAGACTTAGAAGCCCATGATTTTATAGTATCTTAGTTTAGGATCCACTAAGGTGAATAACGAACACGTGAGCTACTAGTGGCATTTGTGCATGTTATTGTTTGAGTTGATAATGGGTAGGACAATTGAACATGCGTATCTTAGTATAAGATACAACAGGACTTAGCTTGATCATCATGGGCACATCATAAAACTCTTTTACCATACTTCGGGATCTCGTATTTTGGTCCAAACTTAATCAACCAAGTTTCCGATTTCTCCAGAGGGCATGCATCCTTCGAAATTATGTAATTCGAGCCCATCTAGATATTTGGGAGATTTACATGGCACTCGAGTGCCAGAGATTTTAGAGCACTTATCTTATTTTTTTTTCTTTCTTTTCTCTCTTACCTTTTTTCACTCATGTCCTGTTGTTTGCATGCATGATTTTAGTTGGCTCGTATGAGCTTGGGCAGGGTAGAAAAATGCTGATCTAGTAGATCCAAATTCCTGTGTTTGGTTTTATTTTCCTGCAGAGCCAGGTGATGTAGACACGACTTAATCTTTCGATAGGTAAGATAACATTGATTGGTGAAGATTCGATGTTCACGGTCTAGGATTTGAACCAAAACTGATTCAAACCCTCTCAACCGTTATACCACTACTCTATTGGTTATCAACCACACATAAAGCGATTGACCTCACTGATAAGGCTTTCCTCCTAGTGAATCAAGAACACAAGAGTGGATAAACGTAATATGAAACTACAAGTAAATATGAACCTTATGAATGTGAAGAGGAGTTCAAGTCTTAATTTAGAAGGACTAATCGCCACATGCAAACAAGATCAAGAATAGGGTGCCTGGTTCATGGCAAGCGTGGTGATATAGTAGCAGGACAGTGTCTATTTCACAAGGAAACAAGAAGACAACAAAGCTCAAACCCTAACAAGAGCGACAACGATTAATTATAGAGTTTTGCGTGTCACTCTCGTTGGACGTGCCCTCTAGTGGTCTCAAGATGATACATGGCCTATTGAACCAAAAGACGCTATCGCAACACCATAGCAGATTTTTGACATTGACTTGTTTCGACGATTCCCGTTAACAGGAATAATTTTGATATCAAGCCAAATCCAATGGTTAGCTTATCAAATTATCTTTCTAATATATCTAGATCATTGAAAACAAAGGCTGTATGTGCCTTGACCGTTGATTTTACTTGGTGTTGCTCCTGGATTTCGAGATGGACTTGAACTAGATTTGGGCCTCCACCTTGACGGCTTGAACCGAAACTTGGGACGCCCTTCTTGTTTTAGACAATCTTGTTGATCTCCTTGGCCTCCATATGACTCTCTAAGCATAGTCGGATGTATGGAGGTCATGTCCTCATCACCAGGCTAGATGAAAATCTTCACCTTGTTTGCTTGGTTTATCATCCCGACTTATGAGCCATGGTATGATATTTTTATCTCACAACAAAGCAGCCAAAAATAGCATCAACCGACTTATCAGCCACAGAAACGAGCCAAACATGCCGCTTGTTTGTTTCTGAGCATGACTAGATATGGTTATCTTCGATTTGCACCTCTTAGAGTTGTCACCACCCTCTCTCCCTTGCTTGTCTCATTGGCATTTTATCAAACATTTGGTTGACAAGTTCACCTACGATGGTCATCCATGCCTATGCTACTATGCTTAGGGTTCTTTTGGTTGGCCCGTGGCTGTGAAGAAAAGCTATTGTAGGCAGTGAGCTATAGAAAAACTAAAAACTATTTAGTTAACGAATATAAAATATATCTTTTGTCTTTATCTCTCTTGAAATAACTATAATTTTTTTTATTTCATCCATTTTAAAAGCAAAAAAGAAAACAAAAACAACTAGAAAAAACAAATGATTTTGAAAAAGCTGCTTTTTAAAAACAATCTATTTAATTGCGCGCCAGAAGGCCTACCAAACGCAGTGAAACGAGTGCTAGCACATTAGGCGGGTACGTGCCCCGACGCCGTTTGGGACGGTGGTGGCGGGCGCACGGGACGACCACCGAGGGCGTCCTCGTCGGGCCGCACATCGTCTCATGGCTGCGTGTGGAGCGGCGGTGGTGTTGACGACAGCCTCGGTGGAGGCAAGCATGTGCGCTTCGGCTTGGACAGCCGACGGTGGGTGAGCGGCGGCTCGTCCATCCGACGGATGGCTGGCGGCGTCGAACCCTCTTCTCGCTGCGGCCGTGTCCGGGCAGCGGAGGTGCGACCGCGTCACGGCATCGTCTTCATCTCCGTGCCGCTTGCGCAGAAGAAAAGAGCGGCTGTTGGTGTGCAAGTGCAACGGCCCAGGAGAAACGAACTCCAATTTCGTTAATTCTCGGGCTGCAGCCGTGCAACCCAGGCTCCAGCGCGATCCAGGGAAACAAACATGGGCCGCTGCACCGGGCCTATCCCAAAAGCCTGTCCGTCGCGAAGGCTTTTCCGTGCCGCATGCGGCCCAGGCCTAACTTTCTGGAGGCCCACACGCCATGGCAGTTCAGCTCGGTTGCCCCACGCCACGCCTAGGCGCCTTGGCCGCACTGAAGGGGTGTTTCGGTTCGGGGACAACCTGCACGCACCAACGGAAGAGCTGAGCGAAGCTGCTTTTTTGAGCTCCTCCAATTCTCTTTCGGAACAAGAGAGCGCAAATCACGGGAGAAGCGGACGCCCGCGCGTCCGTTCCCGGGAGTCGCTCGAGAAGCGCTACGAAGTTGGGTTGGATGGGTGGCCCTTCCTCTCCTCGTCGGGAGAATGACGGCGAAGGGAGTGGCCGGAGATCTCCGGCTCCGGAAAAGGAGCGCCCGAGGTTCTTCGACGATAAGACCCGGACGGCGTGTTGGCGTAAGGCAGCGGTGCTGGCGGGGCGGCACCCGGAACGCTGGCGGCTGGACGCCGTGGGCAACGTGGTCTGCCGCCGCTTCTGGGGCTGCCACGGATGCCTCTGCTACGAGTACGACCACATCGTCCCTTTCTCCAAAGGTCTGCCTCCCTCCCCTCCGCACCCACCCTGCTCACCCGGTTCTGCTCGGTTGACAAGAAAAATATTAAAAGTGTCCCATATTACTGAATCCCTTTGGGGGTTTAGACCCCTCCCTCCCTAATCCCTCTTTTGAAACCCAAACCCTGTGTTCGATTATTGTAGGGATGGAAGCACAGTCCCTTTGTTCAATTTGCATGTACACGCAACTAATAAAAGTGCAGTTGAATCAGCACCACACCATTGCTCTGAAGTCTGAACTTATAATAAGGTAAACTAGTGCAATATGACCTTGGCTCAAGCTTCAATATAGAATGAACAAGAGAGCATGACAATTAGTATGGCCTAAGAACCAAGCGACAGGGTGGTGAAGTATGATATATTATACATCCTCACTAATTGGATGGCAGCTTAACCCCCCTCCCCTTGCAATAATAAAAACTGAAACTTTGAATATGGATTTGAACAAACAGAGGCAATGAATCTAAATGAGGCATGATATCAGTAAAACTGCCATTTTCTCCAAAATTGTTTACTGCCACAGGATATCTCTGTTTCCTTTCTAATATCAGTACAACTGCAGAGCCTGACACTAAAATTCAATGTTAACCAAGTACTAAGATGGACATGTCATCAGATTGGATATAATAGCATAAGTAGAAGATTCTAGCTTCAATTGAGCATCTCCAGTGCTGAAAGCTTTTAGTTTCAATTGGTTGGTGCATATAAACCTACAAAATCCAATACCAAATCCATCAACCCATCAAGCAACACCTGCGTGGGTGGCCGCCTGGCCACCAGCAGGTGCCGAATCAGTGTGTGAAGCTTAGAATCTACAACAAGCATGAACACCATTCAATTGCAAGAACCCTAGACATGAGATCAGATAGAAACAAAAAGATGCTATGTGCTTACCGTCAAGAAAGTCACTGCCCAAGGGGATGTCAGCCGCCTCACCGCTGCTGCTTACCTTGTCTTGTTGCTTTGCTCTGTCGCCTGCTACGTGACCCCAACTCTTCCTATCGCAGCGGCATAGTCATCATGGACCCTGGGTTTGCTTCCACGAGGTCGCACACAGGGGTGAGTTCCTGGCCCAGGGTGAGGAAACTTCGATGGGATGGGCCGAGTTACAACCCTGACCAGGCTTAACCAAACATCTGTTTCCCCATGGTCTGGGTTTCTATCCTGTCCGCGTGAGCCACACGGGTTAGGCCACAATCCTGGCCCAAACGAACAAGCCCTTAAGGAGGATAATGGGTTTAGTCATCCTGCGATCACACATTAGTCTTTTGTAGAGTGATCAGTTTGATGTTGTTTGTGATTGGAACGGTGCACTGATGGAATCTCCTGCTAGAAGCATTAGGAGGTTTGATATCTTGAACTTTTGTTCATTTTGGTCATATCCAAGCACCATTTTTATTCACTTATGAACTTGCACATATTTGGAACAGTACTATGCTTTGGTCACTGTACAACTCAGGCAGCGACATCAAAATAGGAGACATGAAGAGTAAGATCATTGTAACAATGTTAAGTTCAAACATATTGCATGTCCTTCTGTTAGTGGGAGTTAAGCGCGTGTGAGACCTACTGGTAAGGACCAACTCCTGCTTATATGCAGAGCATGTATTGGAAGAACACTTATCGATGAAGAAAACAAAATAACATACGGAGCCAGGGAAATCCTTCCTTGCTCCATCCTATCATGTGTGGTTGCGTTGTCATGCTCACGTCTCTGGTTATTCGCCGGTGGCCACGGGTATTACAATCACATGAAGTATAATCTAATAGTTATGTCTATTGAAATGGTGCCGATGTATTTACATAAGGTTAGATCTACATTTCATCATCTCAGATCCATTTGTGTCATAGTAGGTCAGTTGTTTAGGCATACACGCACTCTATTGAAGCAATCCACACTTCCACAGCGAGCATAGTAACATAAAGCATAAATGCTGCTACGTATGTGAGTCCATCTTGTCTGGTTGCTTTTTGCTGAGAATTTGAGCTATTCTCACTAAATCTTTCTACTGTTACTATTACCTTGATTAAAACATTAATTCTCCCAGCAGGACATATATGCATTTTGTTGGCAGTAGATTAGCTTGCAATTGTCAGTTGCACAACTTGGTCACATTATACTCAAGTCTATCACATCAATTGTCAGTTTTGCACAACTTGGTCGTATTATACTCAAATCTATCACATATAGAATGGCACATTTCTGAAGTGGACCTGGGATTGATGCATATCTAGTTTTTGCATTTTGTTTTGATATTATTATTAAATTTCAGACACCAACCTTTTCACCTAAAGGTAAAGCAGATAAAAAAGAATTAACTAGAAAATTATGGTTGCTAATATAGAAGTAGGGCAAGAATCAGAATCATGCAAACCAGCTAACTGCTGTTTCTCCTTGCTAAGCATAAAAATGAGAAATGTTTCTAGTGATTCTCGAGTGAAACGTTCTCATCTGACCCGTATTTCTAGTTGCCAAATGAGGACTTAGGATCTTTGGATTTTTTTTTTACTTTTATGAGATTCATGCATTCAAATACAAAGCTGGTTCAGAAAGAACAAAGGCTGACAATATATTGGTACGATTATATCCTTGTCCTGTCATTTTTACTCACTAAGTTGGCATTTACTCATCCTTGATTAATAATGGATGCTGCTATCAGTTTATAGTGATGGATCTGTAAGAAATCATTTTTAAGTTGAAGGAAATTTATCCTAGATACATGTATTGCACCTTTAGGGAAATAAGCCTGCTTAACTACTAAATAACTATTTTTATATATAATTTTCATATAATATTGTGCGGATGGTCTCACATGAATACTGCTCAGCACCTTACTGCTGCAGCATCATCAAACAGTGACCAGCTTTGTGGTTTAATAATTTGTTTTAGGAGGAGAATCCACTGTTGAGAACTGTCAGATCCTCCAGACTAGGGTGAACCGCTCCAAATCTGATAAAGCATGGGTAGAGCAAGCAGAGATGCGGGGTTTTTCCTGTGATATTAAGTTTACTGGTGAGTGAATATTTTTTTTTTGTTTCAATTGTGGTCTTGAAATATTGGCTTGCTATTGAGCACGACTAGAAACAACAGCAATTTGAATACTATCATTAGCATATCTTCCTCCCAGCAACAAATTGATATTAATTTATAATTATGTTTTACATTTAAATCTGTCGATGGCAGAGAAATATATGGCATATAGAAAACATTCTAATAGAGGAAGGGTAGAAACATTTAATTCAAATATTCAATATTTGAAAATATATTAACTGTGCTAAATGGTAGTATTTCTGTTTAAGTTCACATGATGGTTCTTTACCTGGAACTACAGCAGCTTCATTGTAATGAATAGGGGATCTCATTATTGATTAGGTGATTTAGAATATTTAAAGGAAATTGTCACATGACATACAGATATAAGCATGCACAGCTTTATTTGTTTAGCTGATAGTTAATCTATGTGTGTAGTTGTCCACTTCTTTTTGGGCCTTGTCCTGTCTTCATATTCGTTATCTCATTCTCTGGTGCGACTTTTATAGAAGGCAGTGTATGTACCCAAGTTGAATGTCATAACTTGGATTGTTTTTCTTTTTCAGTGACATTAGTACTTTCCATTTAATCTTAAATGTCAATGATTAGGATCTTGGTTATGCTTCACTGTGGCCAAAAGCATGCTGATGCATGCCTACTGCTGCTGGCATGGGGTAGCAGCAGTGGCTGCTGCTGTCACAGGGGCAGCAGCGGCGGCTAGAGCAGGGGCAAGCGCTGGCGCATGGAGGGGAAAGGCACAGGAAGAGGAGAGAGAAGTAGGGGAGAGCAATTGCTAAATTTCTGCTTAAGATTGAAACAGTTACATTGGCCACTATATTTGTAGTCCCTAGAGGACTTGGATCTCAAGCAAACTAGAGGAATCCTTATAAATTTGGACTCTCCTTTCCAATCTTATTTCCTAAACAAACTCTATTTCTTTTTATTCCAAATCTCCCTTTTAATTCCCATCTATTTTGAACCCATCTGGGTAGGTAGGGATCGGTAGAGCGGTGGATGTTGCATCTCCATAGTCGCGCGAGCCCCTGACGACGTAGTTGGCCAGGGTACGGCCGCCTAGGGCCTCACTTGGCCTGGTTGGGTGGCCTATATTTAGGCCCATGACATCTCCCACCCCCTTCTCTGCTCAACATGTCCTCGTGCTGGATCATTGTCCAATTATCGTTGCCATCTGGGGAAGGTCGCCTCCACAGGGTATCACCTCTAAGCGTATGACGAGGTGGGCTAGTTTGTCACCCATTGGGTGATGCGTCATGTGTGTCATTGACGGTGAACTCAAAGCAGTACTGGCAGCTGCCAATGTAGCCGAAGATGTACTAGTTGTATGTTCCTGAGTCGGTTGTTTGTCCATGTGCTTCTCGCGCCTTGGTGAGGATGGACCTTCGGATGGCAGCGTCAAGGGAGAGTGTCTGCATGACCCTATGGGGCCCTCTGAAAGTTGTATACCTGGTTGTCGGCACTCATTAGGATGTAGCTCATTGTTTGTCGGCACAGTGTCATGTCAGTCTCGTTGGTGGAGTGGGTGTCAGGTGTACCATGGCTCCTTCGCCCGGCCATGGCTCGCTCGCACCTGAGTCGGTTGTTGGTGGACCGAAGTGCTTGTCGATGCAGTGGACGAAGTGTTCCCAGTAGGCTGAGCCTTTGTTAGGCACATGTACCATAGCTGTGCTCCACCTGTTATATGAAAAGTTGTGTGCCTGATTGTCTTGTCCTTGTATGTTTGTTTCCCTTTGAAGAGTTATTAGTAGCGGGGAGCCATGGCAGTGGATCCGCCTTGCTGTCGTACGTGGGGAACGGCAGCTTGTTGTAGATGGGTTGAGGAACTAGGGATGATTCCGGCGTTACGGATTGGAGCGGGGACTCTGGAGGCAAGGGTGCCTTGGGCATCGTCTATGGTAGCAGGCTGACGAACAAATTGTTCGTTACCGATCTCTGGGTGCTTGACGTTTTTTAAAGCTTTCCATCTTCTTGAGGAAAAGTGTGTCCCGCTAACTCCATTGCTCTCTGTTTGCACCTCGAGCTCCTTGATCTCGGTCTTGTGATCTCGCTTCACCTTGGCTGTGGCTGCAGTGCTGGCGTCCTCCTTGGAGCCTTTATACTCCATGGTGCTTAGGCGAGCGTTGATGCTGGCGAGGTACTCCACCTTCTCCATCCGATTGGTGAATTCGGCGGCGAGGGGATCGAGCCACGCATTCATGTCCGTTGTCATGGTATTGTTGCCCATAGGATCGCTCTGGTCTCTTGATACCAGGTGTCACAGCCTTGCTCGGGGGAGGGGCTGCGGCTGCTGCGGCCGGCATGGGGGGTGGCTGCTGCTGGGACAGGGGCAGCAGTGGCGGCTAGGACAGGGGCAGACACGAGAGGGGAGAGACGCAGGAAGAGGAGAGAGAGGCATGTGAGAGCAATTGCTCTATTTCTGCTTAAGGGCGTGTTTGGAACGAAGGAACGCAAAACAGAGGAATGGAAGGAAATACAGGAAACACAGGAAAGGAATATGAATGTAGTCTGAAAACAGAGGATTGAAAAACACATGAAAGGAATTGAATGAGCTGTTTGGAACGCAGGAATTGTGAGTAAGGGAATATAAGAATTAAGACTAATAATAAAATATTAGAGGCACATAGCAGTAGTCTTAATAGACTCGACATGCACATGTACGTAGAAGGAGACTCTTTACGGTAGGGTCACCTGGTTTATGGACTTAGTCTAGCTACATTGACCACACACCACCGTTCTTATCCAATCTTTGGCCCATCGTTCTCCACGCACGAACAAGAGCATGGCCTCATCCTCATCTAGGCAAGGAGCCAGGCCGCCCAGGCGTGCAGCAAGGGAAGGAGGGATAGCGGCTATAGGTGGCAACCGCAAATCGCTTGATGGCACGCTTGCGGCAAGCATGGAGGCTCGTCACTCTCGTCAGGGGTGTTCGATGTCGTCGCACTAGGCGTCTACGCCGGCAGGAAATCGATCTATTTGCCCTGTCTTGATCCTCTTGTGTTTTGATTCTTATTTGCGAAGATACGTTTGATTTCTCCGATCCTTTTTTAATTTTTATTTGCAACAGAGGTTTTGATTTGTTGAAATTAATTTGATAGTCACATTGATTTTCGCTTCTCTTTTCTTCTTGTTGCGTCTTTCTCCCGTCCGATTCACTCGCATGCCTCGGACTTCAGCGAAAACATTGATTTGGACTGATGTTTTCATTCCTGTGTTTTGTGAATCCAAACTTTCCTTTCCAAAGGAACCGGGAGCCTGATTCCTCCGTTCCAAACGGTGCATGACGTGAGCAAAACAAAGGAACTCGATGTTAGACTAAGCAATGTGTGATTGCATGTATTAGACTAGGCACCGTGCGGTTGCATGTGTGTGTCGCGTGTGTGGCTGCATGTGTGCAGAGGTTGTATAAATATGTAACCGATGCGATCAATAGAACTATCCCTTACATTCTTTCATGGTATCACAGAGGGTTACGATCCCCGCTTCCGCAGCCCTACACGCCGCCGGTCCTCACGACCGACGCGGCCTCGCCGTCGCTGGGCCTCGCGCTCGCCGGCCGCACGCGCGCCCCTGCGCCGTGCCTTCCCTCCGTCGCTGGGCCAAGGCTCGCCGGAGTACCACACGTGCGCCGCCACGACGCCGTGCGTTCTGATCGCGCCGCCGACCGATCCATCCGCGCCAGCCGCCGATCCCGTCGCCACGTCGCGCGCCGCCACGGTCCGTCCGACGCCGTGAGTTCTGATCGCGCCGCCGACCGGTCCATCCGCGCTGGCCGCCGATCCCGTCGCCACGTCGCGCGCCGCCACGACCGATCCGTCCACGCCGCCACGGTCCGTCCGCGCCGCCACGACCCGATCCGTCCGCCCGCCGCCGGTTTCCTGCCTCTACCCCAACCATGGCGGAGACCGCGGCTGAGCGCGCCGCCCGGGAGGCCCAGGAGCAGCGCGACCGCCTCCCGCGCCAAGGCCCTCGACGAGTACGAGGCCAAGTACGCCGACGTCCACGCCGCCGCCATCGCTGTCCTCAACATCAAGGTGCTCGTGCCCGTCGTCCTGGATCGCGTCGCCAACAACTACACCCAGTGGCGCGCCCTCTTCCTCGTCGTCTTGGGCAAATATGCCCTCACCGATCACGTCCTCACCGATGTGGTCAACGATGATCGCCCGGCGTGGCTGCAGATGAACTGCACCGTCCTCACGTGGATCTACGGCACCATCAACCCCGACCTGCAGCAGTCCACGATGTTGAAAGAGCCCAACGCGCGGGTCGCATGGGTACATCTGGAGGACGAGTTCCTCGGGCAGCGCGAGTCGCGCGCCCTCTTGCTGTCCGCCGAGTTCCGCACCGTCAAGCAAGGCTCCTCCTCCATCACGGACTTCTGCCGACGCCTCGAGACGATGGCCGCCTCTCTTCGCGAGTTTGGCGACCCCGTTGGCGACCGCACCCTCGTCCTCACCCTGCTGCGCGGCCTCAGCGAGAAGTTCCGCCCCATGGTGACGAACATCAAGCTGCGACAGCCGTTCCCCAGCTTCTCGGAGGCGAGAACCCTGCTGCTCCTCGAGGAAATCGACCTCAACGACTTCGCCGGCGACGCCGGCACGTCCTCCAGCAGCACCACGCCGGCCGCGGGCGCACCGGCGCTCCTTGCGGCCACGGGCTCCACCAACACCGCATGGCGCCCCCCTGCCGGCGGCCCTGCTCCTCCTGGCCGCAACCAGGGCGGCGCGCCCACCGGCCAAGGCAACGGCAACCAGGGCGGCCGCTCCGGACGCCGTCGCGGACGCAACAAGCAGCAGCAGCAGGGCGGGCAGCAGCAGCAGCAGGCGCCGCACGGGCAACACCAGCGCCCGCCGGCGCAGTACCAGCCCTGGGCGTACTGGCCACCGCCCGCTCCGGGGCCGATGTACAGACCGCCTGCTGCAGGGTACATGGCCGTGCAGCAGCAGCAGCAGGCGCCGCACGGCTACCAGGCCGCTCCACCCGGCTTCGGCCTGCCACCAGGCTTCGGCGCACCATCCGGCTACGGCTACGGGGCGCCTGGCTATCACGTCGCCCCGCCGCCACCACAGCAGCAGCAGCCGTGGACGCCCATGCATGGAGGCAGCTTCGACACGTCCTCGCTCGCCAGCAACTTCAGCACCATGACGCTCTCCCCTCCCGGCACGGGCGAATGGTATGCTGACTCGGGCGCTGGCTCCCACATGGTCAACAACGCCGGTATACTCACCACCTCTCACCCTCCCTCGTCATCGCATCCTTCATCTATCATTGTTGGTGATGGGAACTTACTTCCCGTTACTTCCGTTGGATCACACTCTTTTTCGAACACTGGGCGTCCTCTAGTTCTTTCTAATGTTTTAGTTTCTCCAAACATTATTAAGAATCTGATTTCAGTTCGCCGGTTTACTACTGATAATAATTGTTCCATTGAGTTTGATCCCTTCGGCCTTTCTGTGAAGGATCTTCAGACACGGAGCGTGATCGCCAGGTGCAATAGCACGGGAGACCTTTACCCGTTCTTCACGCCATCCAGCACCACTGCCCTCACTGCTGCTGCATCTTCCACCACTCTATGGCATCGTCGTCTCGGTCATATCGGTTATGAGGCTTTGTCCACGCTCATTAGTTCCAATGCTATTCCATGTAATAAGCGCCATGATACTCATATTTGCCACGCTTGTCAGCTTGGTCGCCATGTGCGCCTTCCTTTTAGCATGTCAAACTCTCGTGCCTCGCACGCCTTTGATTTAATCCATTGTGATCTTTGGACATCCCCAGTTGTTAGTGTGTCTGGCTACAAATATTATCTTGTTATTTTAGATGACTGCACACACTACACTTGGACGTTTCCTTTACGCCTCAAATCCGACACGTTTGGTGCCATTACTCACTTTTTTTCCTATGTGCGTACGCAGTTCGGCTCCTCCATCAAGGCAGTCCAGTGCGACAACGGCCGTGAATTCGACCATTCTTCGGCCCGCACGTTCTTCCTCACTCATGGAGTCGTTCTTCGCATGTCCTGCCCTTACACTTCACAGCAAAATGGGCGGGCCGAGCGCATTCTTCGCACTATAAATAATATTGTGCGCTCCATTCTTTTTCAGGCTAGTCTTCCTCCCGTTTATTGGGCTGACTCCTTGCACACTGCAACATATCTTCTCAATCGTCACCCCACTAAAACCCTCGACGGCCTCACTCCTTTCTTTTCCCTATATGGCACGCAGCCTACATATGATCACTTACGCGTTTTTGGCTGTGCCTGCTATCCCAACCTATCATCCACAGCTCCGCATAAACTTTCACCTCGATCCACTCTGTGTGTGTTCCTGGGATACTCCACTGATCATAAGGGTTATCGGTGTCTTGATCTTCACACAAACTGTATCATCATCTCTCGCCATGTCACCTTCGATGAGACGGTTTTCCCCTTCGCCGATATGTCCTCTTCCCCCAGGACCACACCACACTTGAGTTTTTGGATGCTGATGATTCCTCTTCGCCCGATGGCGCAAGAGCTGTGCTTGCAGGTACCCGCCTCCCCGGCGGCATAGATGCTGCTCCGGGGGGTCATACCGACTCTCTGGCCACGGGCGGCCTCGACCCCACCGCCTCAGCCCCGGGCGGCCACGGCGCGCCGGCCACGGCGCGCCGGCCACGGGCGGCCACGGCGCGTTGGCCACGGGCGGCCACGGCTCCTCTCCAGCTGAGCCGGCCACGGGTGCTGCTGGTGGCCCCGCTTCGACCGCGCCTAGTGCCACTGCCCCTGCGGACGGTCCGTCCCAGGCTGCTGCCAGTGGCGCCGGGCGCCCAGCCGGCCGCACCACCGCCACAGTTCCTCTCCAGCAAGCACCTGTCGTCAACGCACACGGCATGCGCACACGCGGCAAGGACGGCATCCGGCAGCCCGTTGACCGTCTCAACCTTCACGCGGCACCGCTGTCCCCTGTGCCTTCCTCAGTCCGTACTGCCCTGACTGACCCCGCATGGCGCCGTGCAATGCAGGATGAGTTTGATGCTCTGCAGGCTAATGACACATGGACCCTGGTGCCTCGACCGTCCGGTGTCAACCTTGTTACTGGGAAATGGGTGTTTCGTCACAAGTTCAAGTCTGATGGCTCTCTGGACCGTTACAAAGCTCGTTGGGTACTCCGCGGCTTCACACAGCGTCCAGGTATCGACTATGATGAGACTTTCAGCCTAGTGGTCAAACCAGCAACCATCCGCACAGTTCTTACTCTGGCACTCTCTCATTCATGGCCTATTCATCAGCTTGATGTGAAGAATGCATTTCTCCATGGCATCCTGAATGAGACAGTATATTGTGTTCAGCCTGCCGGTTTTGTTGACACCTCCCGCCCAGATTATGTGTGCCGGTTGAACAAGTCACTCTACGGTTTGAAGCAAGCACCCCGAGCCTGGCATCATCGCTTCGCAAGTCATATCACTTCTCTCGGATTTGTTGAGGCGAAGACTGACAGTTCTCTGTTCATATACAGCCGGGGTACTGATGTGGCATTCTTGCTTCTCTATGTTGATGACATTGTTCTTACAGCCTCCTCTACGAGTTTTTTGCAGCAGATCATCCATGCTCTCCGCCAAGAATTCTCTATGACAGATATGGGGGCTCTTCACCACTTCCTCGGCGTCAGTGTGCAGCGTCAGAGTGACAGCCTGTTCCTCTCCCAGCGTCAGTATATTCTGGACATTCTTGACCGTGCTGGTATGCTTAGCTGCAAGCCTTGCAGCACACCTGTGGATACTCATTCCAAGCTTTCTGCCGATGGAGTTGCCGTCACCGACCCCTCCTCCTACCGCAGTATTGCTGGTGCTCTTCAGTATCTCACTTTTACTCGTCCAGATATTGCTTATGCTGTCCAGCAGGTGTGCCTCTACATGCATGACCCCCGGGAGCCTCATCTGTGCGCTATGAAGCGCATTCTTCGCTACCTTTAGGGTACCTTGGATCTTGGTCTTCATCTTCACCGGACCTCACCAGTAGATCTGACTGTCTACACAGATGCAGATTGGGCGGGCTGTCCTGACACGCGCAAGTCCACTTCTGGCTATGCGGTGTTTCTCGGGGACAATCTCATCTCGTGGTCATCTAAACGTCAGCCTACAGTGTCCAGGTCCAGTGCTGAGGCGGAGTATCGAGCTGTGGCAAACGGCGTTGCTGAAGCCTGCTGGTTACGACAACTACTGCAAGAGCTTCATCATCCTCTTCGCCGTGCTACCGTGGTCTATTGTGATAACATCAGTGCTGTTTACCTCTCCAGCAATCCTGTCCAGCACCAGCGGACCAAGCATATTGAGATTGATTTGCACTTCGTGAGAGAGCGAGTCGCCCTCGGTGAAGCACGCGTCCTGCACGTTCCCACTACGTCTCAGTACGCCGACATCTTCACCAAAGGTCTGCCGACATCAGTCTTCACGGAGTTTAGGTCCAGTCTTAATGTTCGCGGTGCTCCCAGTTAAAACTGTGGGGGAGTGTTAGACTAAGCAATGTGTGATTGCATGTATTAGACTAGGCACCGTGCGGTTGCATGTGTGTGTCGCGTGTGCGGCTGCATGTGTGCAGAGGTTGTATAAATATGTAACCGATGCGATCAATAGAACTATCCCTTACATTCTTTCACTCGATTCCTTTGAAATTCCTTTAGAAATCCTGTGTTCCAAACGACCCCTAAGATTGAAATGGTTACCTTGCCCCCTATATTTAGTCTCCATTAGAGGACTTGGATCTCAGTCAAACTAGAGGAGTCCTCATAGATTTGGATTGTCCTTTCCAATCTTATTTCTTAAACAAATTCTATTTCTATTTATTACAAATCTTCTTTTAGTTCCCATCTATTTTGGACTCTTTGGTGGGGAGGGATCGGCTGTGCGGTGGATGCCGCCTCTCGCTGGTCGTGCGCGCCCCTTGCCGCCTGGTTGGCCAGGGTCGCGGCCAGCCAGGGCCTCTTCCTGGCCTCGCTTGGCCCGGCAAGGTGGCCTATATTGAGGCCCCTGACAGATAGGAATCTTTTTTCTAAAGTTTGTGTGCCAGCATATTGGAACAAATTCATTGGTCCAACATATTGGATCATTGGAGCTCCTTATTTAGTTTGTATATCTTTAACTTTTATATGCATATACATATACCTTGATTGGGTAGTCAATCCGAAACTTAAATTTATGTGTGAAATGTTCTTGTATATTCAGTCTTTTTTTAAAGAACTTGGCAGGAGCTCTGCCTCTCAATTAAGGAAGGAAAGAGAGTTTATGCACAGAGGTGCCATTGTATATTCAGTCTGATTTAGAATTGTATTATTACTCAATCTCTGAACAGATCAGGAGCTAGATATAATTGAGATGGCTGTCTATGGGGATGTCATTCGTCCAGGGAAGCAATGCCGATGCAGAACAGTAGCCGAGGTGCTCGGGCAGGTGAAGTCAATGAATCGCATGGCTGCTTGTGAGTTACCAGACAAAGGTGTCTCTTAAAATGTTCGAATAAATTGGTTTCGACTCTCACCTGTCAGAACACAAACTTTTGAGTGCAGTTGATTCCATTCAACAGGGAAATTCGAGTTCTTTCTCACAAATAATTTTGTGAAACGAATGAGTTGATTTGCAGCATGTGCTCATGATCACTCTTGAACGTTCTGTTGAAATTTTTTGTCTCAGTTTTTTGTTGAGTCAGATGAAACTGAAATTTTGACTTTTACATATTGATTGATGACAACGTTATCAATGAATCGGTTGATTTCAATAACTGGGCTTGAAAATAACAATTTCGGGTGGTTCAGTTTTCTTTATGGCTGGTTAGCTTCAGGTGGTTGGACCTGTTTAATAAGGTTACTGTAGCTAGGGCCGTGAGCTGCAACGCCTATCCCGAGCTGGTATAGAAATTAGAAACTGAAGTTTAGATATGATAACATTGGACCTCTACACAACTATGATAACTACCTCACCTTAGAAGTTGAAAGAGGCAATTTCTTAGGAGTCACTGAAAAAGTTTTCAATTCCATATTTACCACAAAAAAGTTGTCATCCTGTATGAGTCACTACAATTTTTTCGTTCCTACTGTTCCACCTCCGTCTATTACACCGTAAATGTGCTATGATGTGTCATGGCCTGTGGGAAAATACAATTTTAACCTCTCCAAATTCCTCATACCCTTTCTCTTTCACCTTTCTCCCGATTGACGACGGATGGCACCATGTATTGATAGTCATGCAGCCTGTGGCCTGATAGCCTGTCCTGAAGCCCGCTATTTTGGCCCAGCATGAGAATGTTACGCCTCTGTGTTTTGTGAACTCAGGCCTAGGCGGCTACTGGGACACGCTGGGTGACATGGTCTAGCCCACCATTTAAATCTCGTCGGCTGCCAAGCACCGTTGAAAGGCTCACATCCCCTGTCTATTCTCCAAAAGCTAATTGAAAGGATCAAGATGTCCAAGAGGGAAGGTGAATTGGGCTTATTTCAAATTTCTAAAGCAAATATGAAATCCTATCAAGTGTCAATCACCCGTGCCTAACGATTCGTGTGCCTTAGACTATGAAAGCGGTAGCAAGCCAAGGAAAGCGAAAACACCCTACACAATTCTAGTATGAATTGAAGAACAAGTGCGGAATGTAATGCGGTATGAAAGAGCTAGGGAAAGAGATTCTTGACACGGCGATGTTTTGCCGAGGTATCGAGGAGTCGACACTCCCCTTAGTCCTCGTTGGAGCACCTTGCAAGGTATTGCTCCCCCTCAATTCCGCGCAAGGGATGAGTGCTCTCTACGGGCTGGTTCTTCGCCACTCCGGCTCGGTGAACCGCCCACAACCGATCACAAGTCGATGAAGAAGGGCCACCAACAATCTCTCGGGCGATCACCTTCCTCCAAGCACCACCGGACCGTCTAGGTGATGTCGATCATCAAGAGTAACAAGCCTTGATCTTCACTTGACTCACTCAAGCTTCACAACTAGAGTGGATGCACACTTGGACTCTTGGATGAACTAGAGGAGAGTATGGATGGATGGATTCGCAAATCACTCTCTCTCTCTAGGGCTCTTGCTCTCTTCCCAACCTTCTCAAAGAACTTAGCAACTCAAATGAGCAAAGGCAAGGTGGGAAGGCAAAGGGTGAGCTATAAATAGCCCCTCTCACAAACTGCCTCGGGCTGAGAAAAACTGCCTGTTTTAAGTTGGCGACGGACGCTCCGACGCCCTGCCCAACAGCTAGTTACTGATCACGTCAGCAGGCGACGGACGCTCCGTCGCTTGGCGACGGACGTTGAGCCAAAGCGTCCGGCGCCAACTGGATGCTCTCGGGTTTCTGGGAAAATATTCCCGGACGCTCGCAAGCGTCCGACGCCCATGCGACAGACGCGTTCGTCGCAAAATGAGTGTTTCTGGAGCTCTCTGCTAGCTCGTCGGACGCTGCTAGGGCTTCACCCCAGCGTCCGACGCCAGCGTCTGGCGCGCCAGACAGCGTCCGACGCCCAGAAACTGACTCTCTCAACTTTGGTTTTCGTCGCGATGAATATGGAAGTTGTTCTAGGCTATCTTACGGTCACCATAGGCTTGCTTAGAGCTAAGGAAGTCAAGTGTGCACCACACCTAAGTCATGAAGCTCTCCTAAGTCAAGCTACTAGTCTAGACCCCCCTTGATAGTACGGTCAAAGATCAAATAAAACCCTATCTAATTCTAAGTGTCCTTCATCACCTTATGACACTTAGCCTATTAGTCTAGGGTCTTCATCATGTCGTCTTTGAAATCTGAAATGATATCTATCTTGGGGGCTAAGTGATAACCATTGATGCCCATTCATGTTGATCACTATGGCTAAGCTACGCATAGCTTCTGCAAAACATACATTAGCCATAATAATCCCTTATTGTCGTTAATCACCGAAACCATTAGGGCCATGATTCTTCACTAATTCCAATTCCCCAGCCACCGCACTCGAGCCCGTGAACGCTTCACTTCCTTGCCCTCACACACGGATTCTCTCCTCCCCTTCCCTCATGCAACGCATCCCATTGCCATGTGGGGGCGTGGACAACCCCTTCTTGGCTTCCCCTACCCCTAGTGCTGCCACCACACGCATGACCTCATCCCCTATGTTCCCTCGCACTGCCTCTCTAGTCCGACACACCCCACAACACTCTCCGAAATGGTCTAGAAATTTTCGCGAAGGGAAATCCACATATACAACCGTAACCTGATAGTCCTAGAAGATCATGCCATCACGTTATCAAAATTCAGTCGATATCACATTACATTGAATACTTGTCTTAAAGAGTACAATAAAAGGGTTTGCTCGTTATTACATCACCACTTAGCAAAATCACTCAGAGCACACAACGTCCTGAACAACATCAAAAGACATGACAGCGGGCATAGATTCCATCTCCTCGGGCAAACTTGGGCACAAAATAAGACCTCTAATCCTCCTAATCATTGCGCTTGTACTCATACTCAGGCTGGTCACCTGTCAAATAATTATCAATATGATTTGTACTGGCTATTGGCTCCCACCGTATGCTTTGCATTTGTTTTGTGGAAAATGGTATGCAAGGGTAGAGCAAAAGAACATATTTACTGTAGTTATCATATGCAAGTTCATTAGTATTTTATAATTGTTTCTCAGGTTTAACTCATTTTCATACATCCCATCCACACACCTCACCATACTCTCACTCTCTAGGTGACAAGAATGACTCCCTCTCATGCCTTGCCTCAGTGGCTAACAGTCGGATCCAAACCAACCTAAGGGGGAGAAAATAATACACCACTTACTAATTAAGGGAAGCGTGGATCATAGGAATGTCTATATGTACAGATCGATCAACTTTGTAGAACGTGTATACCTAGAACCACAAGATCACCATCATTAATGAAGCGCCTTGTCTAGGCTGATACTGGGCTACCTTCTAATAGGTACGATGCCACCCTACCACTCAACCCTAAGGCACCCTGGAGTCCACCGACACGCTGAGTCTATGAGACGTAGTAGCGGGCCACCAAGGTCACCACACTTGTCTTAAGGAGGGTGTGGGCCAAGCGCCCTTACCTCCCTACACTTATCATCTTATCAACTTTCTACCTAGTAGTAGTGGCACCGGCCTAGCTAGACGGTATGTCATTTCCCACCGGTCAGGAACGAGTGGTGCGTATCAAGGGTCCTATGAGTCGGTTCTTCGACATACTAGTTCTTAGGGGGACCAGACAAAACATCTTCACGATGGGGATAACCAACACCCCATTTCTCACTGGTCAGGAACGAGTGGTGCGTATCAAGGCTCCTATGAGCCAGTTCCTCGACATACTAGTTCTTAGGGGGACCAGACAAGACATCTTCACGATGGGGATAACCAACACCCCATTTCTCACTGGTCAGGAACGAGTGGTGCGTATCAAGGGTCCTATTAGTCGGTTCCTCAACATACTAGTTCTTAGGGGGACCAGACAAGACATCTTCACGATGGGGATAACCAACACCCCGTGCCTCGACATCACCTTCCTTCTAGGGATTCGCCCCACGAAGAGTCTCCTCCTCAGAATCTACTCATGTCACATGTACCCACCACAAGTACCTCTTACAGGGAATTCCCAAGTCACATCCCCTGGCAAGACTTGTCCTCAGACTCACACTAGAATCCTATCTAGTCGACTCAACCTTCACCGCACACCCAAAGACACATGGCAAGATCTCCCTAGGTTGTTATCCCGTTATCGACACCAAGTGCCTTAGCCATTCACATACAATCCTCCACCATGCATCATATCGCAGATATAATGTGTAGTAAAGTAAATAGCAAGCAAGGTAAGCATGTGTCTAACCTAACAACAGGTATGCAGAGCTATGACTGCGTCAAGGTAATAGCTTTCAAGCAATTCTATCATGCAACCTATCATAAGTCAATTGCAAATAATAAAGTGCTAGTAGCTAATCATTGCATGTCTAGTATGATACTACGAGGTTGGGTGGGACGTGGCACCTACAAACGGGTCGCCCCCAAGCTCAGCTCCTTCGTGTAGTCTTAGTCCTCCTCAAGCTGCCACTCCTTTGCAGGTTGGAAACGAGACATACAATCACGATATACGATTCCTATATATATTCACAATGGATCAACATAAAACCAAAAAAATCTAAATGTACTTAAATATATATATAGGCCTATGACGTAGAGCTTGTTTTTAGAAAGAATTAGACACTTTTATATTTTTTTCTGAGGTCGGATGGATTTTTTTTTACGAAATTTTCAAGTTTATTCTATTTTCCAAAAAAAGAAAGGGATTAATCTAGGCTTGACACGTGGTGGCCTGTGATTGGTCGGTGGCCTCGCTGAGGCTGACAGGTGTGGTCCAGCGATCACAGTGACCAGCAGGTGGCACCAGGTCAACGTTGACTGGCCAATTCAATGATAGTTGATCGGGCTTGGGAGTTGTGGCGTTTGATGTTTGCCCCAGGGTCGCAGGTTATCCCAGTCTTTTTAGTATTGCGTATATATGCAATTCCGCATAAGAGTTCGTCCCTATTTTTTTTTCATATTCCTTTTTTTATTACTTTTGTGCCAGCAAGTCAAATCCGACTTTTAGACTTCTTTTTCTTCACTCCCGGCCGTCGTCGCTCCATTATGTCCGCTGCTTATAAATAACTATTTTCACCACATAGTTGCTAGGAATACAACTTATTTTCATTAGAACATACGTTGATAGTCGAATTAATTAAACCGTAAACTAAATCTTCAATCGTTTATTTATTCAATCTAATCTAAATAAATATAACTTCAAGTTGTACGTATAAATGAGTGTAACTCTCAGTAAGGGCTTCCATATGGAACATCAATAGACTCCGTCATAATCATCAACAGATAAATAAATTCTTGACACGATGACAACTAACCATTGTCGACTTTAATGAAAGATTAGAATTACATGTTTTAAAAGGTCATGAAATGGAGTCACAAAACTCGATATTTAACTCGACCAATGCATGAATATTATTAAAACTAAAGGCATGATGTATTGGGAGAAAAATATTTTTGTTCCTTACATCGAAAGCAAAAAAAAAAGATTGTACTCTTTTTATTCCAAATTGAAAGACATTGTGACTTTTCATGATATATAACTTTTATTATATATCTAGACATAACCTATATTTAGATGTGTAGCAAAAACTGTGTATCTAGAAACCAGAACATACTCTCTATCCATTTCAGAAATAAGTTCATTTTGGACATTATTTAATATACCAAAGTGTAATTAATTAGAGTCTATTTTGCCCTATTTACCCTTATTAATTAAACAGCCTTTTGGCATCCATTCAAGAAATATCGGTCTCTGCCCTGCCGGTTCTAAGGCACGCTATTTGGCGAGTGGGAGCGGGTTTGATCCTCGCTCCCGTGTTTTTTTTGGCGATTTTTGCATGTACCGAAATCGAAGAGGGCCACAACAAACAAACTTTTTTAAGGCATGGAGGGAGTACAATTTACGATAGAGAAAGTATTTTAATTTGTTATGAGTTTAATCGGACATTGTCATATTATTACTAATATTGACTTATATTATGTATGTCGTGGTCATCATGAAATAAATTATAGCCTTTAGAAATTCATATATAAAAGGATAAAACATAAGTTGACATATAACATCAGTATCCTTAATTTCTATTGACATGTAATAAGTCTTTTCACTCCCATTACACACGAGTATAGCAACACGTACACGTACACATACACAAACAATAGTTTGTTCTGCACCGTGAAAGGAAACTTTTATTCGAGCTGTGATAGCTAGAGATAGGGCACAACCGCACGCTCGCATTTCCATACAACACGCCCCCGTCCAAGATCCAACTCTGTGCGTGTGAGCGGGACCTATGAATTCAGGCGTGTAACACCCTAAAATTTGATTTAGAAACTAGATTTGAATTTGATTTAATTTAAGTAATTTGGTGAAGCATAGAATTAAATATATAAAACTAAATTAAACACCATGTTAGGGTTAACATGTGTGATGCATCCCATGCACCTGCATTTTCCTGTGTTGTGTGTGGCTTTGCAAAATCTTGAAAAGGATTTCAAAATCATTTTGGAAAAATTAAATTTGAAAAAGAAAATAAAAAGAAAAAGGAAAACCTCACCCCTCTCCCTTCTGGCCCAGTGGCCCAGCCCGCGGCCTGCCCCCTCCCCCTTCTCTCTTTCCCCGAGTGGGCCGCCTCCTCTCTCGGCCCAGCACCGCGCCGTGCCTCTTCCCTCCCTCTCCCGCTGACACCTCCGCCCCACCTGTCGGCGCTCTCTCTCTCTCTCTCCCTGCCACTGACAGCGCGGCCCCGCCTGTTAGCTTCTCCCTTCTCTCTCTGTTCGTGTCCGAGCAGGACACTGGCCGCGACGCCGCGTCCGCCGCGCGCGCAACTGCCGACGCGGTTCCCCCGCGTTCGGGTCCGCTCCGGACTCCCCCTCCGGCTCCCATAAATAGCCCGGCACCCGCACCGCATCTCCCCATCGCCTCGCACCGCCTCGCACGCACTGCAGCAGCGCCGCCATCGCCGCCGTCGCCCGAGCAGAACGCCGCCGCCGTTCCGCATCGCCGACTGCTCCAAACGCCTTGCTAAGTCGCGCACCAGCTTCGCGTAAGTGTCGAACGCGCTATCCTCCTCTTCTCTCTCTCTTTGGTGCTCTGAGTCACCGGGTCGCCGTGCACCGAAGTGCCGCCACCGCGGTTCGTCGAGGCCATCCATCCTCGGCCATCCCCACGCCCCTCCGAGCGTCGCACTCGCCTCACGTGAGCGCGGAACGCCTCTCCCCTCTGTTTTCCCTCTCTCTTGTGCTCTGGTTCCTCGCGTCGCCGTGCCGCAGCGAGCCCGCGCCGCTGTTCTACGCCGCCGGTCAACCATGGTCGTCTCCAAACCCTGCGAGTTGCGTAGATGAGTTCGCGGTATCGCCCTCTCTCTCCCGGTGCTTCCAATTTTGGAATCCGAGCCCTGGAACCCTCGATTGGGTTTCGCCGGCGAGCTCCGGCCGTCGGACAGGGAGCACCGCCGTGCGCCGCCCTCTCTGCGCCGCCCTATCCCTCTCCCTTCTAATCTAAACCGTCCACCGCAGATCCAACGGCCCAGAACCACTGACACCTCTTCGTTCTGCCCTTTTTGCTAAAGAGACCCTGAGTTTTTCTGCCTCTGAACCCGCAGTCCAAAGCGCCTTTGATCTCTACGCTTTCCCCTCGGGAAAATGTAATCCCTTTATCAGATCTGTTTAATTCAAAAATAAAAGAAAAATCCTATTTTTAGTTTTGCCACTAATATTCAAATGTCTATATTTTGCTCGTTTTAAATCCAAATCGACCCATTCAAGTTTCGTTAGATCCGTATTTTCATGCTCTATCCAGTAGTATAGATTTCATCTATGTTAATTACTTTTTAAAATTAGAGAAAATTACTTTGCTAATGCTTTAATCTTGCCCCTTTTCAAAATCTTGTTTAATCTCTAATTTATTCGTTTTAGATCCGATTAGTGTGATTCTCGTGTCTTTGTGATCGTAGTAAAATATAGATCTGTTTTATAACCTTTTCAAAGTCTCTTTATTATTTATGGTGTAATGTTCTGATCATGTCTTTATTGCTTCGTGTATGATTGTTCGGATGATTGCGTGGTGATGTTGATCGAGTACAGGTGGTGAGATCTCTGGTGAGCAAGAGTTCTTTGCAGCAGATCAGGATCACCAAGAGCTTTGGGATCAAGGCAAGTTTAACATGAGATCGTCCTTGTTACCTATTCACCATAATTCAATCTAGTCATTATTGCATGTGTCTAATTTGATTCCTATTAGATCTATACCATAGCTTTGTTATCTTTTACCTTGTCACCATGGGTTTTTTTGCATATGGGTAGCTCTGCTATGCTTTACAATAATGGATCTTGAGATGAATATTGACTAATGATATATGCAACAATGAGATAAAACTGGCTTTTGTAGCAACATGGAATAGGACCCCACTGTAGGGCAAAAGCTGGGATTTCAAGTACAA
This sequence comes from Microstegium vimineum, assembly GCA_022036555.1. Classification (NCBI taxonomy): domain Eukaryota; kingdom Viridiplantae; phylum Streptophyta; class Magnoliopsida; order Poales; family Poaceae; genus Microstegium; species Microstegium vimineum. Next base: position 10,866,817 of record CM039123.1, on the reverse strand, counting down.
CCACGAGTGCTATGATGGCTTTAGCTTTAGTTAAGTATAAAGTTTGGACTAGCATGCTTGTGGTTCGTGAAAGGCACCTTTGCCGAGCTGGTTATGGGGTATAGTTTGTGTGGGGACCGCTGCGGGTGGTACCATCGGGGTGTCCCATATTCCCCTTTGCATTGGGTCTGTAGGGTCCACTACATGTTAGGAAGGGCTTTTGAAAGACTTCATAGTGTTCCCTGCCCACTCACCTTGGAAGTGTTATGGGAGTAATTAACCCGGGCATATGGGTAACATGGCTTGTGGGTAAAGTGTATAACCTCTGCAGAGTGTAAATCTATCATGATAGCCGTGCTCACGGTTACGAGCGGCCTGGAAAACTCACAGTGTAGATGGACATGTTGTTTATTTATTAATGTTGATTACTACTCTTATCATGTGGTTACCAATTGGGTTATGCATAATTAAAGCTAAGTGTTGGTAAAACTTGACCAAGATAAAAGCAACCGCAGTACAGACAGTGTCAACCTTTTGAGCTTCATAACCCTATGTTACTCTTGCTGAGTATGTAAGTGCTCACTCTTGTTTTCTCAACCCCTTCAGATGGCTATGAAGACTACCGTGAGGAGTACTAGGCTAGTGGTCAACCAGTCGGCGTTCCCTGTGAAGTGGAGCTTCGTCGCGAGAGTTATCTTTATTTCCGCTGTTATGTTTAATAAATATTATTCGTTATGTAATAAGCACTCACTGATGGTACTATTTAAAGATTTGTCGGCTTATGTGTGTGATTGATCTCTGGGCACACATGAGTTATTCATATTCAATTTTATCCTTAAAATTGGGTGTGACATGACGTGGACCTCGCCGACGTCAGTATCGAGCCCAAGCTTCATCCAGACGGCAGCAGAGGAATCCACAATGTTGTCACGGCATCCTCTATGAGAGTCGCACTCGTCCACGACCTGTGCCTCCATGGTGCGCTCGGTGTCCTTGCTCGTGATGCGGATCTTCTTGTGGCACCTCTTCCCTCCCGCATAAAACCGCGAGGACAGCGCCACGATCAGGTCGCCGTCGCTGTGGAAGCGGCCATCACACGCTGCCGCCTTCCTCGCCCTCCTGGAATCCGTTCACCGTCATCACAGCAGGGGTGCCGCCCCTGCCCGCCACCGTGCTTCCGGGCTGTGGCGCATGAGACCTGAAGCAGAGCTAGGATGACGATGACTACCGCAATCTGATTAGCCTTGGCCATCGCTATTTATTTGTTTATTCCTAATGATCTCGATCGATGGATCGAAGTGCGCATGGGATGCACTGCCCCTTGGCTTGTGGGGCGTATTTATAGGCGTGCTCGATCTTGCTTCTCAGATCGTTGAGCTCGATACAAGGTTAATTGACCGGGGGCCCCTATATATCTGAGACGAGTTCGCTGCGTATGAGATCAGCGAATGCTAGGTATCTGTATGTGATGGCATGTGTCAGGCTCTCAGCTCGCTGCGATGTGATGGGTACCATATCATCCTCTTGGTAATTCCAGCGCAAGAACAAGTCATGAGCATGAGCCGCTGTTTTGTTTTGGAAGCTGAAGCTGGAAACTAACGCTCCAGATGTTTCGGTGGTGATTCCACTAGCTATAGCTAGCTGGCTGATCAACCGAACCAATCGACATATATACTTCACATGCAAAACCTATGTCGCCTCTCCAAAATAGGATAGGAGTTTGGTACTTTGATTCCCTATAACAAAGGGCTAACGTGTTTTGCTGTCAGGTGGTGATTCGTCCTCCTTCGGAACAGTTCGGGGACCATATGAGGCAAAAAATGATTTTAATTTCCGTGACAGATATTGCCAGAACGAGAGAGAGTGCTACACAAATTAATTTGACCTGGGCCTGCTACTCTAGAGTCAGAAGAGATTTGCATGGAACTTCGAATTCTATGAATCTAGAATGTGATTCCATTCGGAGGTGTAATATGATTGTATAACACCGGGTAATAATTATATCTCAAACTTGTGCTAGTTCTTCATATTGCCACAACATTGATCGAAAAGTATTTTTCAGTAGTGAAAATTGTGAACACAGGTCTACAAAATTGTATTTGAGATGGGTTTGTAAATAAACTGTGTCATTCGTTTTGTGAAACAAGAATTTCTTGATGCAATTCCAAATAATGATGTCAATAGTTCGCTTTGAGAATATGAATGACCATACCCATCTAGTGAAACTATAAGAGGGTAAAAATTTATGTGTATATTATGTAATGAGCAAAGTTTTAGATTTTTTCAAGTTTGGGTAATATGAGTTTTGTGCCGACCTCAGCAATAATTTATTCTAAATTCACGGCTGTCCTTTCTATTCCTATTCTCCCTACTGTGAGACTAATCAGTTGAAATAGGAGTACGTATTAATTTGTTTTTTTATCCCTTTTCTCACTGATGGGAGACTAATCCGACTTTTACTTTATATATAATTCCGTTTTTTTATTGAGTATATAAATGGACCTCGCCGACGTACATCTACAATGGAAGAACAGCTAGTACCTCTCTTTTTCCTTTGTCTTTCCTGGGACAAATAATAAAAAAATTAGATACAGTTACAACATGAATGGATGTGTGCATGACCAACAATGTGATATCTGCTTGGAAGTAAAAATTGCAAAAGTGTCACTTGGAAGACATCGTGCTGCAGGGCGTTCCGTATCAAGCTTCGCATTTCTCTTTCCCTTTCACACTTGAGGACGAGCCTGCCACTGATTCCTTGTTTTGCCAGTCTTTTATTTGCTTTATGTATTCATTTGCGCCAGATGCCAGCTCTGAAGTGGCGGGCGAACGATCTGGGATCATAGAAGTGGTGGGCGAACGAGCTGGGATTGTCTCCGCCTGGTCCATCCTCGGCGACACCTCGATTGCTGCTCGGGGACTCCTCTTCTTTTTATATTTGGAACAAAAAAACCAGATGGTAGCCGCCACAGCTAGCTAGAGCTACCAAAATAGATAGAAGCGAGATGATTATGATCATCAATACGTTGGTGCCTACATCTCCCTTAAAGTATGGTGGGGGAGATGGAGGTGGAAAGTGGTGAGGAGCAGGAGGAAAGTGGTGAGGAGGTGGAGGTGGAATAGGAGGTGGAGGAGGAAAAACCCGGCGATGAGTACGCATCTTGGCAGGGATCATGTATCTCAGCTGAAATAAAAGAAGATGAGCAAGAATTTAAGTGGCGATGAGCAAGATGACCCCTACATGATACATCCAACCAACGATTGAGCAACAAGTACTAAGTGGCGTGTTTGAAATGCATGGAGTTTAGTACTAAGTATGTATTAATTTGTTTTTTATTCCTTTTCTCACTGATGGGAGACTAATCCGACTTTTACTTTATATATAATTCCGTTTTTTATTGAGTATATATGCGATACCGCATAGGAGTTAATCGCTATTTTTTTCATATTTCTTTTTTTCCCTTTCAAGTCAAATCCGACTTTTAGACTTCTTTCTTACATCTGCTTTTGTTTTCATCTTTTTTTTTAAGGATCTGGAGGGGCCGAGGCCCCTACAGCGAGCAAAATATATTAAAGAAACATAAAATGTTTATATGGAAGGAGCAGTAGTGGGGGTGAGGCAAATTAAGAAACAAAAAAGGAAACAAAAAAATCAGCACTAGGCTGCTAACAATTCCAGAGTTTGTATCCATGAGTTAAACTGAGTTCTTGTCCCTGCCTCAATCTGCCATCAAAATATTATGTCCACTACTCAATAAGAACTGTTCGGCTGATGGTTTCTACTGCTGATAAAGCTAGCTTTGACTGTTTTTAGCTATTTTGTTGTGAGTGAAAAATATTATATAATGTTGATAAGCTAATATGATAAGTTAAGCGAACAAACTAGCATAAACTGAAATATCTTCAATCTAAACTAAATAAATGTAAGTTGTACCTATATAAATCAGTGCAACTCTCAATAAAAGATTGTCGTAATCATCAATATCAATAGTTAAATTAATTTTTGGTACGACGACAACTAGCCAATGCCAACTTTAATGAAAGATTAGAATTACATATTTTAAAAGGTTATAAAAGGAACTCACAGAACTCGATATATAACTCTACCGATACATGCATGGATATTATAAAAACTAAAGTTATGATATATCAGGAGAAAATATTTTTGTGCTTTACAACAAAAGAAAAAATCTACTCTATTCTAAATTGTAAGTTAATGTGGCTTTTCACGATAGATAGCTTTTTATTTAAGTATCTAGGCATAATGTATATTTAGATCCGTAGAAAAATTGTATATCCAAAAAACCAGAACTACATAGTACAATTTAGGATGTAGAAAGTATTTTAATTCGTTATACAAACTTAATAAGACACTGTCATATTATTACCAATATTAACTTATATTATTATGTTTGTCATGGTCATCATGAATAAATTATATAGCCTTTATAAATTTCCTATATAAAAGGATAAAATATAAATAGACCTATAACATTTTCATCCTTAATTTCTATTAAAGTATAACATATAACTTCTTCTCACATTACATATATACTAACAGTCAGTTTTTCTGCCCTCAAGGGCACTTGCCCCCATGGCGTGGACTATTAGATTCGCTCCGAGATTCATGCACAGCAGGAGAGAGATAATTTTTTTATTGCCTCTCTTCTGTTCTGCACGAATCTCGGAGCGAATCTAACGGTCCACACCATGGGGGCATGTGTCCTTAGGGGCAATTTTAACTTTCTCAACACACATACTCAAAACAATAGTTTGTTTCTGCACTCTCGTGAAAGGAAACTTTTATTCAAGCTCTCCACTGTCAAGCGGAGAGTCTAGTAGCAAATTAAACTAGCTAGCTGTGGTAGTAATTAGCTAGAGATAGGCCACAACCGCACGCCGGCGTTTTCATACCGCGCGCCCATCCAAGATCGAACCAACTCGCGTGAGAGCGTGTGAATTCAGGCGTCGGACCAGGTGATGTGGACCTCGCCGACGTTAGTATCGAGCCCGAGCTTCTTCCAGACGGCGCGAGAGGCATCCACGATGTTGTTTCTGCAGCCGTGGCGGGAGTCGCACTCGTCCACGACCTGTGCCTCCACGGTGCGCCCGTTGTCCTTGCTCGTGATGCGGATCTTCTTGTGGCACCTCTTCCCGCCCACGTAAAACCTCGTGGACAGCGCCACGATCAGGTCGTCGTCGCTGTGGAACTTGCCGTCGCACTCCGACGGGCCGCCCCCCTCCTCGCCCTTCTGGAACCCGTTCACCGTCATCACAGCAGGGGTGCCGCCGCTGCCGCCACCGTGCTTCTTCCGGGCTGTGGCGCATGAGACCTGAAGCAGAGCTAGGATGGCGATGGCGATTACTACCTCAATCTTGGCCTTCGCCATCGCTATTTATTTATTTATTGCTGTAATGAGCTTGATGGATGGAGGTGCTTGGGATGCACTGCCCCTTGGGCGGCTCGTGGGGCGTATATATAGGCATCCTCGATCTCACTTCGTTCTCAGATCGTTGAGCTCGATACCACGTGTACCAGGTCAAATGGCCTAGCTATCTGTATGTGATGGCATGTGTCAGTCAGGGTGTTAGCTCTCGCTGCCCTGCCATAGTACCATATCCTCTCGGTAATTCCTGTGCATGCAAGGACAACTGATGAGCAAGCTAGCCGCTGTTTTGTTTTGGAAGCTGATGCTGGAACTTAATAACGCTCTAGATGTTTTGGTCATTCCACGTACTACCTCTAGCTGATCAACCGAACCAAACTTCACGTGCAAAACCTATGCTGCCTCTCCAAAATAGGATACGAGTTTGATACTTTGATTCCCTATAATAAAGGGCTAACTTGTTTTGTTGTCAAGTGGTGATTAGACTTGGTCTGTCGCCCTCCTTCGGAAGAGTTCGGGGATATATATGAGACTGCCAGAACGAGAGAAATGCTACACAAATTTGACCTGGGCCTGCTACGTACTCTGGGTCAGATCGAAGATATTTGCATGGAATTTCGGAATTCTAAATATTATGAATCTAGAGTATGATTCCATTCGGACGTGTAATTTGATTGTATAACACCGGGTAATAATTATCTCTCATTTTATGAAAACATCTTGTACATTTTTTTTATAGTAAATCGAACCCCTAGCTAAAATTTATCGTACTCGATCGATCTGCGCATATCTTCCAATGCACTACACATATCTCAGTCCGGCACGTTAGAAACTTAGAAACATATAAAGGCCAAAACGCAACTACATACATACTGTATATATAGTAGTAGATATTTGTCCATTCTCCTGATTCTGACAGTATATAATTTCGCCGGCTGCCCGGAGCGTAAAAAAATCTGGCCGGCTGTGGACAGATAACAGAATGATTAGACCAAGGACATGCCCGGCCAATAAAGTTGGTTTTCCAATGCATTCAGATTAATCTTTTCGATGTCGTCTTTAGAAACAGTTTTAGCTACTCACGCAGGACATTTTAATTTAACTGATGATCCCTGCGCATTGATGCGAATTTTTTTTGGTGATATATAGGAGCATGATTCATGGAGCAAGAAATTAATAATGAAATAATGAGAGTATTTAATATATGAGGTTAGTATAATGAAAATAGTAGGAAAGTATTCAGCACAACTCCTGCAGCTCTTTTATTATAAAAATAGAACTTGATCAAAGAATACTTAATTATTGACTAAAGCAACAGTATAACTAATTTTAGGTAGTAGGAGGTGTTGTTTGTGGGAAGAAGCTCTTGCATATGTGCGGATCACAATGTTCTTCCTGTGGTGAAAACAACATTATTAGAAAGGTTAAACTTGTATACTCATGATAGCTATATATATATGACAGACATAACATAAGATGATTATTGAATGCAGGATATGGCTCCAAGAATTTTCAGGACTATCCATATTTGATGATCATACAAACGGACAGCCTTAAAAGAAAATGGGAATTGTAAATCGATTTAAACAAATTAATACATTGGACGGAAGGATATATACAGAGGAGCAAATAATTCTACATACGTGGAAGGTGCATATATATCTAACTAAATTCAGAGATGGCCAGATGGAAGCAGCAAGTGTAAAAAAAAAAAAAGACACATTTAATTTGAGAGCTTCTAGTCTTCTACCAGTGTCAGAAGCACTAGGATTATTGAGCAATGATGAAGCAGCAACGGCCCTTGTCGGCAAAAGGTTACCTATCAAGCTGGAGCGCAAAAAGCTTGGGGAATAGAGAAAAAGCAGAGGAGGCTGAAAATTGGGAGGCCGGCCGAGACGACATCACAGTGAGTGTTTAATTAGCTATCAGAGATAGAGGAGAATATAATTGTGGTGATGACGGTTCATCAGGTAATGAAACACAAAGCGCGTGCTCGTTGCTTCTTATAAATTGGCTGACAATGAATGCTTAGTGGGATACAAAGTGCATGCTTGTGCGTGGGAGGTCCATGGACGACCCTCAAATAATTCTTATAAATTGGTTGACAGCAAATGCTTATAGTGGGAAGCTGTTTCAGGATATAGACTATAGTGGCTTGCATGTGCATGCGGGAGAGAGGAAATGGCAAACCCTTGCATGTGCATGCGGGGAAGAGAAATGGCAAAAGAGATGGCAGACCCTTGTGCGTCAGTAATAACAACTGAGATTCGCATACATGTCTGACGATGATGACGTGGCTGGATGAGAAGCCAAAAAAATCTTATAGTGGGGTCCTTCTATTTAGGTATAATATAAATAACCGAACAAGCCATGCTCTTGCACGGCCATATATTTTTAAGTGATATATAGCGTTAATTGGAAGTTCATAAATAAATTTAGGACCTACAACTGATCAAAATTGTTTATGTTTACTCTTTCTCATATGTTGGTATTTGGCATTCGTACATATTAATTTATATGTTCTTTATCTGGCAAAAAATATTATGTGTTCTTTTTATTTCTACTAGCAAATATACCCATGCGTTGCAACGGGAGAAAAAATTGAATGTTAATTAAAAACACACAGAAGTATTGCATATTTATTTATATTATATATTTTTCTATATCTCTTTCAACCTATTTTTTTTTCATTATCGACTCATTGTATTGTTATTTTTCAAACTAAATACAACATGGTCTTTTCTATTTGGATTTAGATTAGAATTAAAATCTCTATTCATCTTACTCGGAGGTTTTGCATCACGAGCCATGTCGGAATAAGAATCATAGGGAAAACTGATTGTTTCTGAGTCCAGATAATATATGTGACCCAATAGGTTTTAAAATCGAACTTCATATCATGCTAGACAAGAGCTATTCAACCTCCCGTCGTTTTTATTTTTTTACATCTATTTCCCTCTCCTATTAGATAAGAACTCTGAAATTTCTAATAAATTGAAAATAAAGAAGGAAAAACATCCTATACGACTGGACAAAAAAAGAAGATAATAAACAAATAAAAAAAGAAACAAAATCGGACGTAGTTTCATAAATATTTTTGAATAAATAAATAAAAAAGAAACAAAACCAGACATAGTTTCATAAATTTTTTTGAACGTATTCCATTAGGACTTCTATTTAGGTTACTAACAATAATCATAGAGATGTATTAGGATTAGGATTCCTTACTATTCCATAATATTTCAAGAAATCTTATATGTATATGCCATATAAATAGAAGGACAATATGACATAGTTTTGCATTCACGGAATTAGTTAGGAGAGGCCATAAAAAAATAGTGGGAGGAGGGGTGAAATTTTGCCTCTTTAGTATTAAGGTATAGATATAGATATAGATATAGATTCACATAGCTTTCCATTCGCATCCCACCTCCACTGTTCCACATGTGTCTAGCTAAAACCTTAGTGTAGTAGATACCCTATCGTTCCCTGTATTATATTTAAATATTTAAGATGTTACTTTAGACAACTTTTCAATTGACATATGTGAAATAGAAAACAGTTTAGATCCCATGTCTATCATTATCAGTGATGATTATTTTTTCCAAAATAATAACTCGATGGTTACGTTTTGTGAGACTTTCAATGGTTTACCTTTTTTAGTATGTTTTGCAAATAAAGTTTAATAACTTGCCGGCTACGAAAGTTAATCTGCGGAGAGCTCGTGTGATATTTTTTTTTCTGTTTGATTAGCAAGTGAGATTACTCGAGGCGTTATTGACTGGAAGTTCGATGCAAGGCTTTTGGCTCCATGCGGGGACACAGATGCTCCGGCATCTCCGTAACTGATGGTACGATGGTTACAACTACACGTTACAACACGCCCACGGTAATATCTGGGCAAGAACACAAGCTGACTTCTTTGGAAAAGCTGCAAGGGTCCAGAAGTTTCCGTTGGCGCTAGCTTCATGTTGGGCTGACCGATCGAAGTTATCAAGTCCAAAACAAAGCATTCACATCTCTAGCAGCGTGCAAAATTTTTGATACGACAGCTAAAATTTGCCGAAGTGCATAACAGACTTTATATGAATCGTCCATTTAAAATCCGAAAAAAGAAGATTTTTGGGCTGATGTAACAAAATATATGTTGAAGAATTAGGCATTTTTATGTTTAATTTCATCTAGAAAAATCATAATAAATTAGTGACAATAAGTATATGCTGCTATCATATAAGAACATTATCATGAACATATCAAACAACATAATATTGAGAAAGATAGAATAGTACCCTGCGGAGGGACCTGTGCTCAAGGCACTAGTGACTCTATTCTCACATCGGGAGTTGATCGAAGTAGTGGACCTCAGTCGATGCAGAAAGATGATCGTAATGGAATCCCTCGATTCGATCAAGCTGTCACCAAGAAGAAACGATCTGGAGTAGTGCGGTCACCGGGAAGAAGAATACACGACACGCCACGGCTTGCTCGCACGCACGCCACGGCTCAACTCGTCAGCGACATCGATGCGCGTATGTGGCACCCAGTCAATCTCGCCTCAACTTTTCAATTGATACATATATATAGTCCAACTATTTAAGTTTTGTCAACCAATAGTCAACATCTCATCTTGAACTAAACTATATTGCAACATAACATTTAATATGAGCCTAAGATTCATTTAATTGTCAAATAGAATATGGGTCAGACCCATATTATTCAACAATCCCCACCAAACTCTAGAACTCATATGAATATTCTCAGTTCTCTGTCGTTTGATATATTGGTATTTTGATGCACTTGAACATCCATCTAGAGCATAGACTACACTTGTTCACAACTATACAATGGACTATGCCTTAAATTCATAGTTTTGTGTGATAAACGTTTCATCTAGCTAGACTGTTAAATAATACTAGGTAGCCAAAGTGTCCCTATGGTTAGAGCATATAAGTCAAACTCCTTGAACTTTTATGAGTATGTAGAGATTACACACATTTCATAGACTGTGACTAGTAGTCAAGCTCATATAAGTATGTTCCTTTTAGAATATTCTATAGGATAATATCTTTACTTCAAAAAGCCACTAGGCTTACATTAAGCAATTAAACATCCCGCCTTACAAAATAGGAAAGATATGCATCTAACATGGACCTTGTTAAGAGTCTTTTCTCAAAGTCTATCACAAACTTGTTTCACCATTCTACTTCATGGAATGTCTGATAATATAGAACATGTTACCACCATAATGGACTTCATGTGGGTCTCAAGCCCATCTTTCTCGATACAATAAGTGCCAAATCTAGCAAACTACTAAGGGCAACGGGCCACTTTCCTCCCTCAAAGCATTGGGATTCTCCTCCATTGCTGCTTTCGTACAACAAACGCACTCAAGCTTCTTCTCCTTCTTCTCCCTGCGCTGAGCAGCATGCCTCATTTTAGCCTCTTCTACGCGCTCCTTTTTTGCCTCCTCCTCTTGGTGACTCTTCTCTACCAACTCCCTGTGCTCCACGTCCCACTCCTTCAGCTTTCCTGATCACCACTTGTCGTTCTTTTTATGTTGATCCGGCCCACTACTACAGTAACCATTTGTAGGGGTGGATGAGAAGCCTCTGTAAGGGCGGTTGGCCTAGTCGCCCCTCCCAGGTGGCTTTTACAAATCAGCAATTGTTGGGGCAGTTGGGCCAACTGCCCTTACAAATACTATTTGTAAGGGCGGTTCAATCATCAACTGCCCCCTATTGTTGATTTTCTAGACAAAAAAATGAACTTCGAATCCAAATCTGACCACAACATGTAATATATCATTTCAAATTCAAATCTGACCACCACACACATATATACATATATATACCATCATTACAGTCCACAAACACACAAGCACAATATACTCCATCATTACAGTCCATAATTTAAAAGTTTCACAAGTCCAATTCACAAATTCCATTATTACAAGTTAGATCAAATAAAGAGACAAGTCCAAACCAGGTGGTGGCTTTGTTATCAATGTCCTAGAGATAGCCTGTGCATCTCACGAAGGTGTTGGTACATAGGATTGCTACCTAAGTCGGATTTTGGATCATGGTAAAGGCCTCTAGAAGAAATTACCTCGTCAACGATGAAGCCACAAAGGTCGCCGACAAGCTCTAAGAGTTCATCATCCTTGTATATGTTCCTTTGCTATCCTTTCTTCTTTCCACTACAAAAGAACAAAGTTTATGTACAGTATTTCATAACACAATCTAAGTTTTCGTACTACAAGCGAAGAAAGTGACAAACTTACGAGTTCTGAGTGTCTCCTGTATGGACCAGTGTTACTCATCATCATTGTTCGCCTACACAGTCGTGTACCCATTTAGACACTATTTAAACGTTACATGGTGGTACACCATTTCCGTTTAATCGGTTGTTTTGACTGTTTAAACGTCGTTTTGCCTGTTCAAACACCCGTTTTTCCCGAATAATGGGCTAAACAGAATGTGACCGTCTGTTTACCGTTTAGTGTTTATGATAACATTGCTCATCATACAACTTATGTAATATCCACAATGTAGAGTCCCAGGCCTCTGCTTAAGACACTGTGTTTCGCATATGGAAAAGTTAGGTAATGCTAGCTATTGACAAACCACGTAATAAAGTGAAGCGATGTAAGTTACACGTACCGGACATAGAGTTTTGATAGCCAACCTGCGTTTCCTTACTGGATCATGCCTTCCATTATGATAATCGACATAGTGCTTGAATGCCATGTTTGAATGGTTTTAGCATGCCCATGCAACTGGTTAGTATAAAAACAAAGTTTACAAGTATATATACAAACATATAAAAGTTAATAGGGTAATGCTAGCTATTGACAAACCACGTAATAAAGTGAAGCGATGTAAGTTACACGTACCGGACATAGAGTTTTGATAGCCAACCTGCGTTTCCTTACTGGATCATGCCTTCCATTATGATAATCGACATAGTGCTTGAATGCCATGTTTGAATGGTTTTAGCATGCCCATGCAACTGGTTAGTATAAAAACAAAGTTTACAAGTATATATACAAACATATAAAAGTTAATAGGGTTGTTGTAAATATGTATACGTATTGACAATCGATATGAAGTCCTTGTATGTCTCTAGCGCATAATCTGCTAAATCATAGCCAACCGCCATGCTCATCCCAACATTGTTTGTTAGCTCTTCCCTATGAAATCGTGTAGGTCTCTCAGCTCTTCCCTACGAAACATCTTCTATGAGATCTTTGAAAAAAAGTAGCACATGCGGGTGATGACCATCTTCAGGAACTCTGGCTTTATAACCCTGATAACAATTGGTAGGTACACTGTCAGCATCATATGACAATCGTGAGCCTTGCAATAGTGAAATGACAGGTCCTTCATTGACACTAGCTTCTTCATGTTCGCCGAAAACCTAGTCGGGACTTTGATCCCCCTCACCGATGTGAGTAAAGCTCTGCTCTCTTCTATGTCTAGGTTGTAGCTAGCTGCGAGCAGAGTGTATTTTCCATTATCTTGAAGTATCGGGTGAAGCTCTGGCATCACATTTAGCTGCTCCATGTCCCTCCATGTTTTCAGACCATCCTTTCTGGCTGTGTGCATCAAGGTACCAATGAGACTCTCTAAGACATTCTTCTACACGTGCATAGCATCAATGGCATGGGGGACCGCCAATTATGGCCAATAAGGGAGATACTAAAAGAAGACCAATTGTTTCTTAAAAGATACACCTTCGATAGGAGGTATGCTTCTATCTCTGATCGTTCCATCTGGATTCTTCTTTCCGTAGATGATCTTTATGGTTTTCACCATACTGTACACATATTGTCCATTATGACGTCTCTTTGGAGGGGGTTCATCCTCCGGGATGTAGCCATATAGTATCTTAAGTACAATTTGATGTGATACTTGTGGCCCATCTTTAAAAGGTGATGGTTCCTTATGTAAACAACCTTCTTGGATCCATGTAGGTACACCAATTTAGTATCATCCAAATAGACCAAGCATCCCATCTTACCTTTGATCTGTCCAAACATGGCAAACAACGTTGGGTGATCGTTGATAGTCACAAATATAATTGCCCTTAATGTGAAGTCCTCCTGTCAGAACGCATCATACATCGGCTCCCCAACCCTCCATAGTCTCTCTAATTCTTGCATCACAGGCTCGATGAACACGTCTATATCAATGCCTGGTTGTTTTGGTCCAGAAACAAGAACAGTGAGGAAAAGATACTTTCTCTTCTGACACAAGTATGTCGGGATGTTGTACATTATCAGGATCACTGGCCAAGTGTTGTGGTCAGTCATCCTCTCATTGAAGGGATTCATTCCATCGGTGCTCAAGGCGAACTGCACATTCCTTGGGTCTTATCGAAGTCTTGCCACTAACTACCATCGTCTGGGTGTGCAATCACATTGTCATCGAACTTGCGCTCATCGTCCCACCAGGTCATGAGCGCAGCTTCCTTAGGGTTCATGAACATGCATCTGAAGTGGTCGGTCATTGCCAGGTACCACATTACCAAGGCTGGAACTTTTCTCTTCTTTGCATCATTGCCTAATGGAGTGTCCTCTGGGGGTTGAGATTCTTGTACCTCCTTTTTTGTACCCTTATTATTCCTATTGTTCCCACTGGAGTCTTCTCCACCACTATAAAGGTCATTGTCCTTGTACCGGCTGGCCCCAAACCGAGGACATTTGTCTAGATTTTTGAACGTGTCACCATGAAAAAGGATACAATGGTTGGGGCATGCATCTATTTTTTCAACACCCATTGTCAATGGACTTATAATCTTCTTCGCATGGTATGTGTTGGCAGGAACTAAGTTTGGCTGTGGCAGCACCCATGATAGGAGACGCAATAATTCATTGAAACTACAGTTAGACCAGCCGTACTTAGCCTTCAGGATGAGTAGCTTAAGCACAAAATGGAGCAGTGTCTAGTGTGTCGGACAACCCTTGTCAACACCATACACAGTCTCCTTCGACGCCATTTTCACTCTCTCTAGATTATCTAGACCTTTCTTTTGAAGTAAAATTTCTGGTCCAATGACGTGAATCATATCCTCCAAATAGTCACCATCATCTTCATCCTCCTCACGTGCTCTATCATCAGCGGCGGCACCACCAGCATCATCAGCACCTTTTTCATTGCCAAAGTGACCACCTTGTTCATTTCCATAGACATAGCCCACCATTTCTTCATCAAGCTCGTTTGTGTATTGGTCCAAATACCTCAGGGTTTTGGTGTCTTCTTCTTGATCAATGTTGTCGTCATCAACAAGCATTGTTTCACCATGATGAATCCACACGGTGTAGTCCGGAACAAACCCTCGCATAATCAGATGTGATTTGATGGTACCCAAATCTACAAATGTCATAAGGTTCTTGCAATCTTTACACAGACAATTAATTGTATCCTTGTTATATGTCAACATTGATGCATGCTTCTATGCGACTTCAATAAATTTGTCCACCTCTTCATGGAAACCTTCATCGACCCTTGACCAACCATACATCCAACTATTCCTGTAATACATCTTTGAAAACAAAACAATAAAAGAAAATACATGAAACAAATCATATTAATAAATAACTACTTGAAAGTAATTTTCTATATACTCCATTCCAATTTCATGAAATATAAATTACAAAATGGAAAAGATATCCTAGATCTAGAAATATATCTACATGAAACACACACAAAAACTAGGGTCTAATTAGCTCTATATACAAAGCTCAAGCACCATGGAAGAGAGAGATAGCAAAGCACTAATTTACTCACTAACAAACCATGGTAGAGTATAATTAATTAATTGCCTACTAATACATAAATATTTATAAAGAGAATATATACATTAAATGCTAAAAATTATATGATTTCAAAGAGAACAATTACAAATAATTATTATTTTACCCACTACCTTTTATGCCAAACTCATTCCAATTTCATAAAACATAAATTAAAAAATAAAAAACAAACCCTAGATCTAGAAATAGACCAAGCTAGCTTCTCCATACATGAAACTAGGGTGTAATCTTCAAAAAATCGTGTAAGAGCAACTAATAAAGATTGTGAGCTCATTTCTCTAACTAATTAATCTACACTAATAGCTTCAAAAGTAAGCTCTAATTTGCTCCACACAAAGCTCAAGCACCATGGAAGAGAGAGAAAACACAACTCTAATTTACTCACTAACCAACCATGAAAACTTCAATTCAAGGGTTGGAATAGCATTTTCTTACCTTCTATAAGATCCCCACCAAAGGAATTGAGGAAAAAAAAACCTCCCCTCCTTAGTAGAGCAATTTTTTGGGAGGATCCCAAGGCCTCCCAACTTTTTTTATCGAGTTTGAGTGAGTGGCTCGAGGAGGAAGAAGTTGGCTGTTGTAGCTTATACAACCATCATTTGTAAGGGCCGCTGGTGATCCAACCACCCTTACAAATTCCTCAGTAAGGGCGGTTGGTGTTACTGTCGCACTGGTGATCCAACCGCCCTTACAAATGCCTCAGTAAGGGCGGTTGGTGTTACTAGCCGCCCCTACAAATCAGGGGCGGCTAGTAACACCAGCCACCCTTACTGAGGCATTTGTAAGGGCAGTTGGTTTGCTGGCAAACTTGAACCCCCTGGCAGCCCACTATAGGGGCAGTTTAATCACCAACCGTCCCTACAATAAAATGGGGTTGCCTCTTACAAACCATTTTTGTAGTAGTGTCCCCTGCTCAAAATCATAAAGCAGTAGAGGGGTCTATAAAACATGCAATTGTTACACATGCAACCTAACAGAGCATACATGATTTGATATGACACATAAAAAAGTAGTTCACAATATTAGTTTCTCATTATCAACCCAATGCAGATCTAACGAGGTGTAAGCTAAAATGCGTAATTTACACACATCCTGTACCTCTCCTTGTATGTTTCCTCTTCAAAAACCGCTACCTTGTACTCATCACCGCAGTAGCACATCAGCACTATAATACCACTAGGAAGCGGCAAATGGGTGTATGCATTTCCTATCAACATCCTATTCCAAATATAGAACAAATCAATTCAAGGAACCGAGAACAATAAACTTTACAAATTAATCATAGGGTATACCTTGGTTTGGATGATTTACACTACTACAGAGAGGACCTTTGGTCCCGGTTGGGAAGGGCCTTTAGTCCCGGTTTTCCCAACCGGGACTACGTTTCCGGGACTAAATGTGTTATCTTTAGTCCCGGTTCGGTTCGCACAACCTGGACTAAAGGTCCTCTCGTGAAAAAAAATAATGCCTCCCATCCTAACTGCGTCCCACGAGATTCGAACACAGCCTCGCGCGTGGCTTACCACCCAAGCTACACAGTATATCTGATGATAAATAGAATCCTTAACTTTTGAACCATATATCGAGGGACATTTAGTCCCGGTTGGAAACAACAACTGGGAGTAAAGGGACCTTTAGTCCGGGTTGGTATTACCAACCATGACTAAATGTTCTGGACCTTTAGTCCCAAGTGGAAACTCTTTAGTCCCGGTTGATGTTACTAACCGGGACTAAAGATCTATTAGTCCCGGACACAAAAAATTTTGGGACTAAAGCTCAGTTTGGACATCGACTAAAGGTCTGTTCTCTAGTAGTGTTACCACGTCTTGGCATCTCCGGGGCCGATCTGGATAGAGAATGGAGGAAGGGGTGGTGGAGGAGGGAGATCTGATCAAGAGGAGGAAGAAACGGACCGAGGGAGAGAGAAGAAACGGATTGAGAGAATGAGAAGAAAGAGAGGCTAGCGCGTGGATGTATGTCCTTCCTCAGCTAGCCTAGCTGGTTAGCAAAGCACTGACCAACTGAGCCGTGCCGCCATACATGGCGTAGCAGAGAGTGATTTTGCCACGACATGCAGCTAGACGTGACCATAAGTAATGTTTTTAAAAAATATATTTTTAGTGTTAAATTTAAAAAGGTTTTAAAAGGTGTTAAAAATATAAAAAGTTCTCGATGTGGAAAAAAATCAAAATAGCGCACAAGCTTTTGTTGTGAAAAAAAACATTCGAAATAGCACAAGTTTCTAGCCCATAATATTCGTTTTGTCTACAAAACATAAGAAAACAAAACAATACACTTATTCCATGTTCTCGGGGAACCACAACATTTTGCATTATTTAAAAGATATAAAACAAGACATTACACTTGCACACTTTACATTTCCTAACAGGTCGACAAACTAAAAGCGACGCATACATGTATGGATAAGCTTATTGTTCCTATATATAGAACGTCGTACGCAGACGTACGGAGTACTACCGATGACGATGACGATGACAATTGTATTACTATATGTGTATATAGAGTGTGTAGGCGACCGGCCAGAACGAGTGTCCACCAATCCGTGTTTTATTTGCTGCGCGCAGATTCGACCTCGTCACGCATCGGACCAGGTGATGGGCACCAACCCATCGTCGGTGTTGAGCCTGAGCGCCTTCCACACGGCCGGGGACCCATCTACGATGTTGCTGGCGCATGGGGGCTCGAAGTTGTGCTCGTTGTCGCAGCCGTGGAGAGAGTCGCACTCGTCTACGACCATGGCCGTCACGGACCTGCCGTTGCTCGCCGTGATCACGATGTTGTTCTGGCACCGCTTCCTCTTGTTGAACCACCCCGTGGACAGCGCCACCACCTTCACGTCGTCGTCGAAGAAGGTGCCGGTGCAGCTGGACGCGCCGCCGCCGTCCTTGCCGCGCGCGAAGCTGTTGAGCGTGAGCGTGGCGCGGGTGCGGGCCGTCACCGGAGGGGAGCACGCGAACGTCGTGTAGCGCTTCCCGTCCTCGCAGCACTCGGAGTCGTTATTAGTGTTGCAGGTGCCGGACTTGCCGCGGATGGAGCCGTTGGGCTGGCAGGACTGGAGGAGCGCGCGGTGGGGGAAGGTGGCAAGAGCTACGGGAAGGATGGCCGCGAGCGCCAGGAGCACGTTGGAAATGGACAGACGAGCTACGGTCGTTGTGCTAGCCATGATCTTGCTGTTTGATCAGTTTGGGTGTGTGGTCTGTTTAGCTGCTCGTATCTTTCTCGGTGCTGCTCGCTGCTAACCACACTGGAGAGTGGAGAGATGCTATGCTTTTGTGATTCTGTGCTGTAGGCAAGCATGTCCTTATATAGCCGCCGAGAAATGAAAATGTCAAACATGCATGGCTATGGGTTTTGGTAGTTGGTCAGTTAACCGTCCAGTTGGGAAACATCTGCTGTCCGTTTCCCGTTCGGTTAAAGATTCTACTTCCTCAAGGTCGAATAAAGATGTGATTTCATCCAAAATCATCAACGTTACTTCAGTGGCCCCTCCATCCGAGACGACATCTTTATCTCATTATTTATCTGTCCGGACAGAGTATCGGCTGGACCATTTTCATGCCTAAAACGATGACGTCGTTCGACCATCGGATTGGAGTAAAACCTTGTAAGGGCCTGTTCGGAACGTTTCACAAACTCTATATTTCATAAATTTTATCATAGAGTAACTCTATACAAACCTAGAGTTTTTGAAGTATCTCATTTGATGCTCTCATACCTCTATCTTTTTTCAAGGGCAGAGTCTGAAGCTGTATCTATTTAGCTGAAAACCATGGAGTAGAGCCTGATGAAATACATAGAACGGAGCAGTCCCAAAAAAAAAACCCTAAATCAATCTCCACGTCTCTTGTACTCTCTTGTTCTTTCTCTCCCATCTCACAACTATTAGTACACAAACAACAATTTAATTGACTAATAAAAATAATTTTCTCTAGTGGTATTGACCGCCGGTATGAAAGTTAGGGCAATGGAATTAGAGCCTTTTCATTAGCCTTTTACACCAACGGTCAAATCACCGTTAGTAGAAAAATATTGGTTTTCATTAAAGGTTTTATTAAATTAACCTCCAGTATAAATAGACCTTCACTGGTCATGTTCGGGTGATCGTTTTGGTGGCTGATAAGTGGGTTAATGTTAGTTTTGGTTGTTTTGTTGTCAGAGAAAAAATACTGTTTCGGTGGCTGATAAGCTGACTGATAAGCCAAGTGAACAGAGTGACTGGTGCTTCTTGCTCACATAAAACCAATTCCCAAAATGGTGTGAGAAAATAGGAAATAAATTTCACGTCCAAGCCACGCCACCACACAACCCCATGGCCAGGTAATAAGCCATACGAATTTTCCTAAAAAATGCACACTTATGCATCTGTTTTTCTAGGATCCAAACCCACAACCTCCATCATGTAGGAGTCTTTTTTACCATCTTATTAGCTACACAACTTTGTCAATTACAAGATGAGGACAATTCCTTTTGAATTTCAGTGATGATTTTCCTACACTACTACAAGAAACTACATCACTGTCGGTTCAAAACCCCGCATCACTGTCGGATTTTAAACCGGCATAACCAAATAGGCAGTGATGAGGTCGTTTAAAAAAAATTCAAATTTCAAATTTGACAAATTCGAACGTATTTTTCGATGACAAGATGATTTCAAATAAAAAGGATGTAAACTACAAAGTTTCATAACTTTTCGAGATCTACAACTTTTATTTAGTAAGTTTTTCCATCCGAGGTCGTTTACAAAAATTAAAAAAATTAGTGTCCAAGTACATCACTTGCGGTTCCAGCCACAAACCGGCAATGAAGCTCATCATTAGTGCCGGTTTGTGGCTGGAACCGGCAGTGAAAGTGTCCAGGTTATCACATACGGTTCCAGCCACGAACCGGCAGTGATGATGAGCTTCACTGCCGATTTGTGGCTGGAACCGGCAGTGAAAGGGCAGAGAATTTTCACTGCCGGTTCAAGCCACGAACCGACAGTGATAATGAGCTTAGTGAAGATTAATTACTGCCGGCCCGATACAAACCGGCAGTGATGGGTCGGCAGTGATGTTCGAATCTGTAGTGGTGCTAGGCCCCTTGTATATAGAAATCATCTTCAAAAATCATCTTTTTTAAAATATCCTGACGAAGTTGTAGAATATTTAGGCATCTAAATGCTCACCAATTTTCAACTACAAAGTTTTAGACCTTACCAGGTTCTATATCTTCTCCGAATTCTGTTGCTTTCGTTCCGCGCGCCGTGGCCGCTTTATGATGCAACCTATATCCCCTTTTTCATTTGAAACAAAGAGCCAAGTTTGTCACAAATTCAAAGCAGATAATTGTTGACGTGAGTTATAAATCAAGGTATAACAACTGTGAGATTTATGCTACTATAGTTTATGGGCGCACAATTATTTTTTCTCCTATTATATACCAGGACATATTTGCTAGTAGTAGTTTCTATGAACAGACAAGATGCATATAGTGTGCCCATGATTAGTAGTATGTTTTTTTTAGAGTAGTAGTATGTTTTTTTAATAGAACCATGATTAGTAGTAGGTCCAACCAAAAGTTATAACTAACTTCCTCCTTAAAAAAGGCGCCAACTTTGACGGCACAACGTATTTTTCAGGGTCAATTGGAGGCCCAAAGGCCTAGTCGATCGTAGGCCCTTCTCACGTGATTAGCTAGCATGAGAGATCGAAGAACTTTGACTAGGTAAAAACGATGATCCAACAAGTATAGCCTGCGTGTGAGACAAGAACGGAAGATATGTATCCGTCACAAGACGTTGGAGCTGATCGCGCACCGGGGGCCCATGTACGAGACTGAATCGTTAGATAATGGCGCCTGGGAGCAAATCAGCGACGTTAGACGCACGACCGATCGAGCGCTAGGCCGGCCGGCTGTGACTGCCCGGTCCACCGAGGCAGGCGCCGGTTTTGCAATCTAGTGCAGAGTGCAGACGATGCTACTCGCCCGACATGTTTACCGTACGTGCAGTGCATGTATGCATGTGTTTCTTACCTGTGTCCACGTGGCTACGTGTGTACAATATCCCGGCCGTCAGGCGAGTTTAATTTACATTACACTGCATATACGCTTGATCGAACGACGAAGCTAAGGCCGGCCGGCCGCTTGCAATGATAGGAAACCTTGCTTTATTGGAACTTGTTTTTTAATAACTCTGATACTGTAATCATATAATCTTATAATATAAGAAATGGTTTTGATGTTTTTTGTGTAGGCATTTGTGATTCCTGGTGAAACGTGGATTGGTTCGAGTCATTCCTCTTGTGTGGGCTCAACAGACTACCAGGTTCGACTAGGTCCCTTGATTGGACACTTGTGTCAAATGGCTGACAAGTGTGCATGCGATTAGGTTAACACTGGTATATAACAAGCTTTTAATCCACATCGGCCTTTAGTCTCGATTACAATTGGAACCGGAATATGTGACCTTGGTACCTTTAGTCCCGGTTGGTAATACCAACCCAGACTAAAGAGAAGGTAGACCCTGATATCAATCGGGACTAAAGGTCTCTCTATAGGTGGGTTCAAAAGGAAAGAGTCTCATCTATTGTCAGATATGTTGCGTAGGTGGGGTGGTGAGCTACACGTGAGACAGTGCATAAGGTCTTGAGTTCGAATCTCGCAGAGCATAGTGTAGGAGACATTATTTTAAAGAAAACCTGGAAGGACCACAAAAGAAAGAACAAGCTCTCTCCTCTCTCAGCTCTTTCACTCCCAGGGATTTGTGCTCCATTCCAGTGAGAGATTGAGTTCTAGTGTTGATTTTGAGAGCTTCAAGAGCATCTCCTCCCTAACCTCACCCTCT
The DNA here is from genome assembly GCA_022036555.1 of Microstegium vimineum. Lineage (NCBI taxonomy): Eukaryota > Viridiplantae > Streptophyta > Magnoliopsida > Poales > Poaceae > Microstegium > Microstegium vimineum. Next base: position 10,844,793 of record CM039123.1, on the reverse strand, counting down.
CCAAGCTTAACACTCATCCATGAGAGGTTAAGTAAAACTCTAGTGTGTGCATTTGAGATTACATTTTGGTGGCACCAGATGGCGATTGTAATTGTGGATTTTTTGTTACTCTTGGTGATTGCATTTGAGATTACATTTTGGTGGCACCAGTTGGTGATTTGTTGATTGGTGAGGGGATTTAATTTAGTGATTGTATCCACCCCCAATCAAGGTTCTTATGAGGGGTTCTTGTGCCTTCCCCACGGGAGATCGCAATGACAACTCTAGTGGATTGCTCATGACTTATGGATCCTTATTTGTGTTGGTTGTGCGGCACCCAAATGTTAGGTTAGGCATGTGATGCCTATTAACTCGTGAACCTCCAAGTGAGTGTATCGTCACAACGAGAACACAGATTGCTAGCAAGCAAGTGAACTTCGGGATAAATCTTGTGTCTCATATTGTCTCTTGGTATTCATATTGATATTTGCTCGGTTTGGTATATCACTCTACTCCTCTCTCTCTCTCTCTTTACATTGACATATATCTTGTGTAGTGCTAGCTTGTTTAGCTTAGTTGTGATTAGATTCTTTGTTAGCTATCTAGTTGGTAGAGTTAGTTTGTTTGATTGAGTGAAAAAACAACTTAGAGATTATAGCAACTAGTATGTGCTAGGTGGCTGCTTATTTGATTATTAGAGCTAGAGTAAAATTCTTTATCGCCATATTATTATCTAACACTTTTCTCTAGTAATTTTGTAGATTTTTTTAATTAGGCTAGTCAGCCCCCTCTAGCCGTTTAGGACCTTCAACCCACCCCCAAACACAGTCTCCTTCTTCCACAAGAGAAAAAAACAATCTAGATCAGATTGAATGAGAATTTGAAATCTATATTTGAATTGGCTTTTTGAAGGGACAATTTGTAATGCATAGTACTGCTATACTTTAGAATATTTTTAAAACGATAATTACTGCAACTTAGGCTCAAAGAAACCAACTAATTTGGAAATATTATTTTAAAAGATGCACATTGTAGAAGGTTTTGTTAAATAACTTTCCTACATGATTTAAAACTTACTCAGGATTTTAATTGTGATTTTGGGTCACTAAAAATCTCCCTTTTCCTAGAAGGATTAATTTGCTGCATTTAAATACCAAAAATATATATTACAGCAGACTAGACTGATGTGAGCTCTACACCGTATATGTGTGCAGGTAGAGTTTCCTAATTGGCTCAGATGTACGCTGCACATCCATTCAGCCTAGAATCGGTTTCCATGGGCCAAGGGTATTTAGACAGCGTAGTCTTGTACTATTGATATCCTTGTCGTACATTGTGGAAATTGGAAATTTGTCACTTGGCATTTATTTGGTAATTGATTTTGGATCTAGTACTCTGACGTGCAGTGCGCACACAAACACACGATCTGGTATACTGCTACGCCAAAAGAGAAGGTACTTTCTATTTTTTTATAGGTGGCTATAATAATTCTAATGGTACCTTAATCGACCTTGACTGTGCCAGCCCATCACAGCTTATTTCGCTCGAACCAACAGTGAAAAGTCTTCGATTCATCCAGAAGTATTCCAAGATATTGAATTTTCACGAGGAATGTGGAGTGAACTAACCAAGAAACAAGAGCATCCAAGGATAGAGCAAGGGGTCGGGTAAGTGATAATGGGCAGATAGGATATATGTGGTCTCTAAGATTTTAAGGCAAGAGTAAGGAATAATATATCGTGGTTGTTTACTTCAGGGCAAAACCCGGCCTACCCAACCCAAGAGATTAACCAGACATGGTCTACCATGAGCCTACGTTAAAGAGCTAGGCCTAATATGGTGGAATATAGAGGATACTACCACCACCTATCACCTATCACTAACTACCCGGAGGCCTAGGCATAAACATAGCCAAAATATAGCCTAAGCACCACACTGAATCTCTAGACTCAATACTCCAAACCCATGCTTTAGTGAAATAAGATCCGAGCACTCTAACCAAGTGGTGAAACCCTTAAACAACGGTAATATAAACAACACTTAAGTAACACAAAAGATTAGAGTTACCACATAAGATCCCTATTGAAAGTAGATAATCCATGAAATTACATACTCAAAACACCTTCAACAACCTCAGAATTAAAGGAAAAACAACAAGAAATGAACATACTTTTATCAATAATTAGTTCCACTTGTTATTTGAGGTGTGTGAATATAGGAGATGATAATTGGACCAAAACATGACCTAGAAGGCCACATAAGGAGGTCAGCCGACCCCCCTATGGACCCACCTTCATTTCCAACCTTCATATCAACTTTGTGCTTTCTCTGAATGGTCAAGATGAAGTCACATGGATTCCCGAAGTAACAATAAAAGATCCAACATGAGACAAGTAGCTACGCTCACCATGACACATGGGGACACCTTCTAGAAGAAGGTAACAGGGCCCACGAGTCATATGAGGTCGATTAAACCCCCCCCCCCTTATGGACCCTCCGAGGTGCCAGCTGCTCTCACCGACCTATGCATGCCTGTTGACGGTAAGAATGACCTATTTTGTCACTATCAAAATACTGTCAACAGCCTCAGAATAGAAGGAAGACAAGCATATCATGAGCATATTATATGAAATAACAAGTTCCACATGTCCATGAAGCATTTGATGCAGAATTGGAAGAAATAGAGCAAGATGGGCTAGTGGGACCCACATAGTGGGGTCGGTCGACACCACCATGGGCCCACCAACCTCCAACTCTAGCCATGATCCAGGAGAAGCACTCCCAAGTGATCCTCCACCCTTAGATCAACTTGTCCTTTCTCCCAACGGCTCATATTCACTTCACATGGATCCATGGGCCTACATAAAGAGAACCAACGTGACAAAACATCTTAGAAGGATCAACCAAACTCCATGACAAGTGGGACCACCCTCTAGAAGGAGGTGGTGGGCCTGAGATCCCTAGGGGGGTCGACTGATACCCTATTGGGGGCCACCACCCCCCACTTGGTCCCTGACCAGTGGGGTACCTTCTAGAAGTCTGAGGCAGGGCCCACCTTCCATAGGGGGGGTCGGCCGATACCCAAAATACCCCTCCAAGCTCCTGGTGCCTCCCCCTCGCATTTAACACATATTGGAGATCAGAGCCCTCCATTCTAAGGTGGTTCTAAGGCGGTGGATCCAAAGGCTCAAGATTGAAGCTTCTTGGATCGCTGACGTGGCACTGGAGTAGCCCCTACTCCACCTCTACCTAAAATACCCCCTAGAGCTCCCTTCTCAATCATGACTCATTGGAGAAAAACTAATCCTTAGTAGCTTTGCGAAGCTCTGCTGTAGTGCTATGCTAGTTGGAGGAGAGTGAGGGAAGTCTTCTGGAGAAAGCCCCGGATCTATCGGGAATCTTCTCCGAAGCTGCGCCTCAGTGGATGTGATCCTCTTGTAAGTTTAGCACTTGTAAGTGATATATCTGAGTTCTTTATAGCATTTGATATTCTAAATCAGGTTTAGCTATTATACAACTTTTCGTGCTTGTTCATCGCTTTGCTCTGAGTAGAGTGCTTTAATCTTAGGCCAAGGTTAAAGTAGTGAGATTAGTGTAGACGTGGTGTCTAAACTTAATCTTGCCTTTGTAAACCGCTTATCGCACAGATTGTTTGTGGTAGCTAGTAGGTGGTGATAGCCCTATTTAGTCTTTGTATTCCACCACGTGTGTAAGATAAGTTCCTAAAAGGTAGGGCCTCAATACAACATGATGGCGCGGTCCGGTCGGAGTTTTACCTCTTACTGATCTATCCCATCGCCTCCTACAAGAGAATGGCTGATAAAGCCAGTATAACTAGCTTTGCCTTGTTAGATATCTTTGCCATAGTGAACCTCTCAACCCAGTTATCATAGTCTTCCTTGTCTCATCATAGGACATAACCTTATTCCTAGTTAACTCATTTCTCGTTCCTGATGAAAATACGATACCTGAAATACTCCTGGTGAAAGCTACACTTGACAGTCGTACGCTTCCGGTCTTTTATCCGTTTGCCACCTCTAGTGTCAACAAGCTTTCTGGCGCCGTTGCCAAGGAACGGTAGCTGTTTTAACTAGAATCTTGTGGTCCTATCTTATCCTTGTTTGATTTAATCCTTTCCTTCCACATACACATATGGATCAAAAACCTATCTTTGAATATGGTGCTCCAACGGGCGCTAGCAAATCATTTCAGGCTGTTCTGGTCGTCCGTTATGAGCTTCGCCCAAGTCTCATAGCGATGGTTCAGGAAAAACCTTTTTCTGGGGACAAAGATGAAAACCCCTACACTCACCTACGTGAATTTGAACAATTGTGTTCATGTGTCCACATCCAAGGGATGAGGTGAGGTACCCTTAAGTGGAAGCTATTTACATTCTCTTTGATAGAATTAGCTAAACAATGGTACTTTCGCCACGTAGATAGTGTAAAGGGAGAATGGAAAAAGTTGCAATCCAAATTCTGTCTAGCTTTCTTCCCTATCTCACGTGTTATTCATCTTCGAGTAGAGGTCCTAACTTTTAAACAAAAGAAGGAAGAACCTCTAGGTGCGGCATGGGCCCGTATTTTAGATCTAGCATCATCCGACCCTGATCTTGCTATAACCAAGCCTACATTGTTACAATACTTTTATGGTGGTCTTAGCAAAGATTCTGCACAACTCCTTGATATAACTTCTGGGGGAGCCTTCCTGTGTTTACCCATTAGTGCAGGGAGGAGTCTTCTCAAGAAGATTCTTGAGAACACTCCTTATACTAACGTTCATGATGAAGGACCCGAGGACAAAAATCAGCCCCCAGAATAGAAACAACTTCGATAGCGGAAACTTTTCCTTCTACATCCCAAGACTTTGCTATCGAACCTGAACCACCAAGCGAAGAAGAAATTCGACCCTTGGAATTCCCTCTTGATATCGAGGCTGATTTATTTTCTGATTTTAGAAATGCCTTGAATCAATCTATGCAAAAGAAGTCTTCTGCTCGAAAAGCTCCTAACCTCCACATTCCTAGTCACCTAGAGGAAGTTTACCTCCAGGAGATGGTTCAAGAGCTAGCTTCTATCATGAGCAATGCATGGATAGAGGAGGCCGAATCTTCATTCGAGCCAATTCGAATCCTCTTTTCCTCCACCACCATTCCGTGCCAAATCAATAGAGCAAAATTAGACTCTTTATGATCCTGCCATAGGAGTGAGCATTATGTCTAAGTCTTTAGCTAATGCTCTCCTAGGCAAGGTAAATCTGACTCCAACCAATAAGTTTCTGAAGCTTCCTTCAGGACAATTGATTAAGAGTTATGGGATTGCACAGACCATTCCTACTCTAATTAACAAAGTCAATGTCCTCTTAAATTTCTTCATATTCGACATAGAGGAATTTGACTTGTTAATTGGGCATCCACTCATGAGATTTCTTGATGGATCTCTTGATGGAAGTCTTAAAGGCCATCTTGGGAGTAGTATCAAACTCTCAATTCCATTAAATAATTACATAAACACCATAACGGAATCGCTCCCAGAATCTGACCCCATAAAGGAAGAGATGGTTGCATCTCTTCTAGAATCATTTCATCCTGATTTAGAAGAAGATGCTGAAGATTTCATCCAAGAAGAAGACGATCTAGAAGAAACCATAGATTTGGAGAAATCCAAGCCTCCATCGAAGCCCACTATAGAACTTAAACCCCTTCCTGCTGGTCTAAAATATGCCTTTCTAAATGACGATCGTGAGGCCCCTGTGATCATAAGCAACAAACTCTCTCATGAAGAGTCCTTTAAGCTCCTCACTCTCTTAGAAAAGCATCAATCAGTCTTAGGCTACTCTTTCCAAGATCTCAAGGGCATTAGTCCCTCTCTTTGCACACATCTCATTCCTATAGAACCTTAGGCTCTTCCATCTAGAGAACCTCAACAGAGATTGAATAATGCGATGAGAGAAGTAGTGAAGAAAGAAGTCTTGAAACTCTTGCATGTAAAAGATGCTCCCATGCCGCACCTAAAGGTTCTTTATCCTTTTGTTTAAAGGTTAGGACCTCTATTCGAAGACGAACAACGCGAGAAATAGGGAAGAAAGTTAGGCATAATTTGGATTGTAACTTTTCCCATTCTCCGTTTACACTATCTACGTTACGAAAGTACTATCGTTTGGCTAGTCCCGTCAAAGAGAACGGAAATAGCTTCCACTTAAGGGTACCTCGCATCATCCCTTGGATGTGGATACATGAACACAATTGTTCAAAGTCACGTAGGTGAGTGTAAGGATTTTCATCTTCATCCCCAGAAAAAGATTATTCCTGAACTTTGGCTATGAAGCTAGGGCGAAGCTTATAGCTAGGTGAAAGGATGGATTGTGATGATGGTGATGGCTCCAAACTATGGCCCTTTGGAGATGCAAGATAAGAGATGGATGATTGATTCATGGTGTAAAAAGGATAAAATGAAAAGAAAGATAAAACAAGGATAAATAGGATCAAAAGGTTCTAGTTAAAACAGCTACCGTTCCCCGGCAATGGCGCCAGAAATGCTTGTTGGTATTTCTTATGACTATTGGATAAATTCGCAAGCGTACAGATTATACTGTTGTAGCACTTCACCGGGAGTATTCCAGGTATCGTATTTTCCACATGGAACGAGTAGTGAGTTAACTAGGAATATGGATATGTCCTATGATGGATCAAAGGAGGCTATGATAACTGGATTGAGAGGTTCGATATAGCAAAGATATCTAACAAAGTATAGCTGGTTATACTAGCTTTATCAACCCTTCTCTTGCAAGGGGCGATGGGATAGATCAGAAAGAGGGCAAAACTCTAACCGGACCGCACCATCAAGTTGTATTGAGGCCCTACCTTTTAAGAACTTATCTGACACGCGTGGTGGAATACAGTGACTAGATAGAGTTGTCACCTTCTACTAGCTACCACAAACAATCCGCGCGATAAGCGGTTTACAAAGGTAAGATCTAGTCTAGACACCACGTCTACACTATTCTTACTACTTTAACCCATGCATAAGATTAAAGCACTCTACTTAAAGTAAAGTGATGAACAAGCGCGAAAAGATGTATAACAACTATACCAGGAGTAGAATATCAAATATTATAAAGAACTCGGATGTATCACTTACAAGTGCTGGACTTACAAGAGACTCGCATCCGTCAAGGAAGAACTCCGGAGAAGATGCCAGACAGGCCCGGCTCTCCTCCAGACTCTCCTCACTCTCCTCCAACTAGCATAGCACTACTGAAGAGCTCCGCTAAGAGACTAAGGAGTAGTGTTTCTCCAATGAGGCATGAATGAGAAGGGAGCTATAGGGGTCTATTTATAGCTAGAGGTGGAGTAAGGGCTACTCTGGTGCCACGCCAGCGATCCACGTCATCTTCATCAACCACCATTGGATCCAACCGACCTCAGCACCGTCTTTGAGTGTGTAGTGTAGATTTTAGGCATGTGGGGAGTGAGTGAGGCGGTTGAGGGGGTGAAACCGCCATATGGGTGGTCGGCCGACCACACTTGCTGGCTTGTGGGCCCCTCTGCTCCTTCTGGATGATGGCCCACTGGTCAGGGACCAAGTGGTGGCCTGGTGGGCCCACAAGCCGACCCCATGTGGGGCCTCTGGCCCACCTCTGCCCCTTGGGTGCTGGTCCCACTTGTCATATGCGTTGGATGTTGGTTCTGAGTTGATTTGTCACGCTAATCTCCTTGATATGGGCCCATGGATCCTCGTGATGCGAATCTGAACCGTTGGGAGAAAACACACTTGGATCCAAGGGGTAGAAAGTGCTCTGGAGGGTGTTACATGGATCATGGGGGCTTGGGAGGCCTAGTGGCCCCACAGGGTGGTCGGCCGACCCCCAAAGTGGGCCCACTAGCTCCCAAAAGTCCCCATTTGTCATTACCTGCACTCAAATAGTCATGGGACATGTGGAACTAGTTATTGGGTAAATTATGTTTATGTTATTCTTGTTTTCCTTTGAATATGAGGATGTTGACGATATTTTGATGGTGACAAAATAGCTCGTAATTACTGTCAACAGGGATCATCTACCCTATTCCTCATAGCAAATGGGTTATCCATGTGCAAGTCGTGCCTAAGAAGGGAGGTATGACAGTTGTTCGAAATGACAAGAACGAGTTGATTCCTCAATGAACCATCACGGGTTGGAGGATGTGTATAGATTACCGAAAACTCAATAATGCTACAAAGAAAGATCATTTCCCGTTACCCTCCATCGATGAGATACTGGAACGGCTTGCAAAGCATTCTTTCTTTTGTTTCCTTGATGGTTATTCGGGTTATCATCAAATCCCAATCCACCCCGATGATCAAAGTAAGACTACCTTCACATGCCCCTACGGAACATACGCTTATAGGCGAATGTCTTTCGGCCTATGCAATGCTTTTGCTCCTTTCCAAAGGTGCATGATGTCCATCTTCTCCAACATGATCGAAGAAATCATGGAAGTTTTCATGGATGACTTCTCTGTCTATGGAAAGACCTTCGATGATTGCCTTGAGAACGTGGATAGAGTCAAAGATGTGACGAAAAGCACTTAGTCCTGAATTCGGAAAAATGTCATTTCATGGTTCGGGAAGGTATGTGCTAGGACATAGAGTGTCCGAATGTGGGATAGAAGTGGATAGAGCTAAAATTGAAGTCATAGAACAGCTTCCACCCCCACGAATGTCAAGGGAATTTGTAGCTTCCTTGAGAACGCTGGCTTCTATAGGTGGTTCATAAAAGATTTTTCTCAAATTGCCCGTCCTTTAACAAGCCTGCTAGCCAAAGATGTGCCATTTGACTTTAATGATGAGTGCTTAGATTCTTTTCACTATCTTAAGAAAGCACTTGTCTCAGCTCCAATCATCCAACCCCCTGATTGAACGCCTCCCTTTGAAATAATGTGTGATGCAAGTGATTATGCTGTTGGTGCGGATTTAGGCCAAACCAAAGATAAGAAGCATCTTGCAATTTCATATGCTAGCAAAACCTTAACAGGGCCACAGTTAAACTATGCAACAACTGACAAAGAACTTCTGGCCGTAGTTTTTGCTATAGACAAGTTTAGATCTTACTTAGTTGGAGCAAAAGTGATTGTCTATACCGATCATGTTGCTCTAAAATACTTGTTCACTAAGAAAGATGCTAAACCCCACTTAATAAGATGGATCTTGCTACTCTAAGAATTTGATCTTGAAATAAAAGATAAAAAGGGAGTAGAAAATTTTGTTGCTGACCATTTGTCCAGAATGCAATTCAAAGAGGCACAGAATTTGCCCATCGACGATTTCCTCAGACATGACACACTCCTCAAGGTAACAAACTCCAACCCCTGGTATGCAAATATAGTCAACTTTATGGTTCATGTCCCACCAGGGGCAAATAAGAAGAATCTTATTCAGGGGAGTCGAGTGTATCTCTAGGATGAGCCATACCTCTATAGAGTATGCAGTGACGGATTGCTAAGAAGATGTGTACCTATGGAGGAGGCAATCAAGATTATGGAAAGATGTCATGGGGCAGAATACGGAGGTCACTATGGATCATTCAGAACTCATGCTAAGATATGGCAAAGTGGTTTCTATTGGCCAACCATGTACAAAGATACTCAAGAGTATGTCAGAAAATGTGCAAGGTGCTAGAAGCACGGGAACATCAATGCCCGAGATGCTATGCCACTCACCAATAACCTACAAGTAGAGCTCTTTGATGCATGGGGCATCGACTACATGGGACCCTTTCCTCCATCGAAAGGATGTGAGTACATCTTAGTAGCGGTGGACTATGTGTCCAAATGGGTAGAAGCAATACCCTGCCACAAGGCAGATTCAGCAAATTCAAAGAGAATGTACCAAGAAGTGATATTCCCCAGATTTGGAACTCCAAAATTGATCATAAGTGATGGGGGATCTCACTTCATTGACAAAGGTTTCCACCAGTTCCTCATAGATCAAGGAATCAGACACAATGTAGAAACTCCATACCATCCTCAAACCAGTGGTCAAGCAGAAATATCCAACAAACAAATCAAGAACATTCTGCAAAAGACTGTGGATGAGATGGGTACAGCTTGGAAGCACAAGTTGCCAGAGGCATTATAGGCATACCGGATCGCATACAAGACACCAATCGGTATGACACCATACCAACTTGTATACGGAAAGATATGTCATTTGCCTGTGGAATTGGAGTTCAAAGCACATTGGGCAATCAAGAAATAGAACATGGATTAGCCAGCTGCTAGAAAATTCAGGAGAATGCAAATCTCTGAATTAGAAGAGTGGAAAGAGAAAGCATACCGCAATGCCAGAACATACAAGGAGAGAACAAAAAGATGGCATGACAAGAGAATCAAACTCAAGGAGTTCAACCCAGGAGACAAGGTCTTGCTATTCAACTCAAGGTTTAAGCTCTTTGATCACAGGAAGCTGAAAAGCAAATGGGAAGGGTCATACCTCGTCGTCAATGCCGCGACTCATGGAGCAATCAAACTCCAGGACGACAACGGCAAAATCTTTAAGGTAAATGGCCAACATCTTAAAATTTTCCATGAACATGAATCACCTGAACAAGAGATTGACATGGTAGATTTTGTTCTTAATCCAACTTAGAACTAAAATCCACATGTTTTAAATTTTTTGTTCATTTTTCATGTTTGACCTTAGATTCAGCTTAAACATAGCCTTGTCACCTTCCACACAAAATTTTGACCCATTTGGCCCCAAAAGGGTATCGGTCGATCGCATTATAAGGCTTCACATCCCGACGCTGCGTGACCAGTATAACCTGACCCGTGGGAGATTAGAATCTGACTCGGTTGAACCAAACCATGCCAAAGCATATCGGCTGATCATGGTTTGAGCTCGTTCAACTTGCTCATTGCTTGTGAACGTTGGACCAACATTCCCCTTCTGTTTCTATCGCGATCCGAGCAAAAACAGAGGCTTTGAACGTTGGAATCCCTCTTCTTAACCCCCTCTCCTTCTTCTTCCTCCTCTCACCTTGTTCTTCTTCGCAACCAGTAGAAACTCTAATCCCTCTTGCTTTCATTCTCACCTCCTTGATCCTCACCATGGCTCCACCAAGAAGGAACACAAAAATGCCCCTCGTTCCTTTCAATGGAAGTCCATCCAATGCCCAAGATCCCGTCAATGCCGATGTCATGGACATCGAAGTACTCGACATAGCTCCTCTAGCCATGGCGCCACCACCAGTCTAGCCAGGCACCCCAAGAGGGGGTCGGCCGATCGGCTCCTGGTCCTCAAAGCGGGCTCGGAGCATCGCCAGATTCATGTCCCCTCGCCAGAACCTCAACAAGCCGGCTGCACGTTCTGTGACTCCCAGAAGTCCTACCACCAACCAATTGGGGGTAAAGGGGAAGGCCATCGTCTCCACCACTGATGGCGGTACAAGCACGGACTACACCAGCTCATACTCGCCATCAACACCCACCTAGATGCGCCTCCAAAGGGCCCATGGTGGACCGGGGATGGGCAAGGTTCTTGTCCCTCCCCTTGCCTCCAAAGAGAAGAGGACGGTGTGTGGCTCCCTTGAGTCCGAGGCATCGCACAAGACGATCCGGCGGATTAGCAACCCTCCATCCATCTCCGGCCCTCCATGTCAATTCCAAGAAGATAAGAAGAGTGATATGGAGAAACTCTTGTGCATAGTTGCTAAACTTAGAGAGAGTAACACCAAGTTAGCAGAGAGGGCAACAGAAGAGAGGATGACGCGCTTAGATTTAGAGGATAGTTTCAATGATCTTCACATTAGCACTAGTGCGAAGATCAAGCGCTTAGCCAAGGCAATTGAGAGGGAGGATCTCTTTGCCCCTCCTTCTCCTTAGATTTCTAGTCCCTCCAATAATTAATCACTTAGGTTGTTTTTAATTATTTTCCTTTATCAATTGTAATATGTGCCTACATTGAAATTTTAGTTGAATAAAAAAAATGGTTTTGCTGGTGTCTTACCCTAGCAGAACCCCAACATTTGATCTCTCTGTTCTGTGTTATGATATACAGTGAAACAAGTATGGGGGTATCGGTCGATACCCCAACATATCATTTCACAAGAATGACCACTGAATCATGATGTATACGGTCATGGCACGTCCCACGAAAAATTTGGGCATCAACGACCACTTCACAGTATCGGCCAATACACTTTAGAAGGCAATAAGCAGAACTCACAGAGCAGAGGAACATTCATAACATAAGGGATCTGTTTCAGAGACCAAAGTGGCCAAAAGCCTCCGAAGTGATGTCGGTCTACACCACCAAGGACCTCCAGACCCACCAGCCAGCATCCACGCAACATCCTCATCAACCATGACTGGTTTGCCATGTCTTTTCCCTTTTTCCTTTATATTTTTATTTGTTTAACTCATTTCCCTTCCAAAAATAAAAATTAAAATAAAATATTATTTTTTCATGAAATTAATTGCTTAGTTTATTTCCCTTTTAATATTGAATAAAACAAGAAGAGTGCATCTGAACTAAAAAATTGAAAAGTGACATGATCTATGATGTTCGAAGGGTAAAAACATCATAAAGATGAACTCTTGCTTTTGCTTATGCTAGTGGGAAAAATATCTTGATAGGGAATCATATTGACTAAGTTGTTGATCAATGTGATATAAGTTCTCGGCTCATGATTCATACCCTATCTATTTAAAGTACTTGGAGATTAATTGTTGAAAATGTCATAAAACCATAATGTCACTACTCCTCTATAGTGAGAAAAATTCCTACCAAAGCCATAAAAGTTCATACATGTTCAAAACCTTCCTCATAAGCTTCTTGTATTTGCTTTGAGTTTAGTCAAACCTTGTTGACCCTTGTTGAGAATTTTTTCATAGTTCAAAGATCAAGATCACGCACACACCACATATATACGCTGCTTCTACACTGGAAGTACGTAAAACATGTCTTTCATTTACATGTTCCATTTTTATCCAATAAATACTCTAGAGAATTGTTATGATCTCTCTCAAATTTCTTCAAAAGACATATGGCTATCATAGATGATGAATGATGAGCAAAAGCTCTAAAAAAAGAGAGAGAAATAGCCATGTCTCCAATAATCATAAAGTTAGAGAGATCATACATGGTTAAGAGTACAATAAAGTTTATTATCATATTCATACACATGCACATCCTGATCTAGGATTATGACACTTTTCTACTTGGATCCTTGTTTTGACTTTACAATACAAGTAATGCAAGTATGCTACCCTGTTTATCCCTACCTAAAGCTCCACATAAGCCATTTAGAAGTAGGAAGACACAAAAGAAGGCAATCTTATATTATGCCTTGGTAAGGAATCATATACACCTTATGAGTGATTTAGAGTGCTATATGAGGAGTAAGTTCACTTATGTGCTTTCCTTTGAAAAACTTATCAAAAACTCCAAGTACCAAAATATGACTTGGGAAGATGACTCTGCCTTGAGAGCTATTCCATTTATCAACCTCTCAAGGATATATGTTAGACAATACAACATCCCACTTGTATGACAAAGTGTCTTGAGAAAATATTTATGCTTGCTTTATACTTTGAATAGCATAGTTATGTTTACTTTTATCCTTTACTCGACGACAAGCAAAGAGGTAAGTATGGGGGGATCTTGTTGACGGTAAGAATGAACTATTTTGTCACTATCAAAATACCATCAACAGCCTCAGAATAGAAGGAAGACAAGCATATCATGAGCATATTATATGAAATAACAAGTTCCACATGTCCATGAAGCATTTGATGCAGAATTAGAAGAAATGGAGCAAGATGGGCTAGTGGGACCCACATAGTGGGGTCGGCCGACACCACCATGGACCCACTAGCCTCCCACTCTGGCCATGATCTAGGAGAAGAACTCCCAAGTGATCCTCCACCCTTGGATCAACTTGTGCTTTCTCCCAACGGCTCATATTCACTTCACATGGATCCATGGGCCCACATCAAGAGAACCAACATGACAAAACATCTCAGAAGGATCAACCAAACTCCATGACAAGTGGGACCACCCTCTAGAAGGAGGTGGTGGGCCTGAGACCCCTAGGAGGGGTCGGCCGATACCCTATTGGGGGCCACCACCCCCACTTGGTCCCTGACCAGTGGGTACCTTCTAGAAGTCTGAGGCAGGGCCCACCTTACATCGGTCGATACCCAAAGTACCCCTTCAAGCTCCTGGTGTCTCCCCCTCTCATTTAACACATGTTGGAGATCAGAGCCCTCCATTTTGAGGCGGTTCTAAGGCGGTGGATCCAAAGGCTCAAGATTGAAGCTTCTTGGATCGCTGACGTGGCACTGGAGTAGCCCCTACTCCACCTCTACCTATAAATACCCCTAGAGCTCCCTTCTCAATCATGACTCATTGGAGAAAAACTACTCCTTAGTAGCTTAGCGAAGCTCTGCTGTAGTGCTATGCTAATTGGAGGAGAGTGAGGGAAGTCTTCTGGAGAAAGCCCCGGATCTATCGGGAATCTTCTCCGAAGCTGCGCTTCAGCGGATGCGATCCTCTTGTAAGTTCAGCACTTATAAGTGATACATCCGAGTTCTTTATAGCATTTGATATTCTAAATCTGGTTTAGCTGTTATACAACTTTTCACGCTTGTTCATCGCTTTGCTCTGAGTAGAGTGCTTTAATCTTAGGTCAAGGTTAAAGTAGTGAGATTAGTGTAGACGTGGTGTCTAAACTTAATCTTGCCTTTGTAAACCTCTTATCGCACGGATTGTTTGTGGTAGCTAGTAGGTGGTGACAACCCTATCTAGTCTTTGTATTCCACCACGTGTGTAAGATAAGTTCTTAAAAGGTAGGGCCTCAATACAACATGATGACACGGTCCGGTCGGAGTTTTATCTCTTACTGATCTATCCCATCGCATCCTGCAAGAGAAGGGCAGATAAAGCTAGTATAACTAGCTTTGCCTTGTTAGATATCTTTGCCATAGTGAACCTCTCAACCCAGTTATCATAGTCTCCCTTGTCTCATCATAGGACATAACCTTATTCCTAGTTAACTCACTTCTCGTTCCCCGAGGAAAATACGATACCTGGAATACTCCCGGTGAAAGCTACACTTGACAGTCGTATGCTTGCGGTCTTTTATCCGTTTGCCACCTCTGGTGTCAACAATGCCTCCATGCAGTAAAGGAGACATGTGCATTATCCTATTCATCCATCTTATGACAGTTTGATCCAAGAGAGGAGGATGGAAAGCATACGGTCGCTGATGTAGCACTAGAGTAGCCCCTACTCCACCTCCACTATAAATAGAGGGTCACAAGCTCTCTTCATTCATGATCATTCAAGCTACAAGTGAAGATTAGTGTAGTTCCACTCTCTTAGTAGTTAGTTTAGTGTGGGAGTTAGAGTCAAGTCTAGCTTTCTTGGGGTTTTTGGAGTCGTCTTCTAGAGAGTCTGGTCTAGCTCTTGTATCTTTCCTTCTTTAGACTTTTATGCATTTAATATATTATTTCTACTTTACTATACTAAGTTTTTACTTAGATATAGTATTATACTTGTTATAGTGTTGCTAGTCTTAGTTAAGTTCATAGTTGCTATATACTAGATTGTGATCCTATTCCCATGCTTGTATGTGATCATCATCTGTCATAGGGTCCTCTAGCTAGCTTGAGATCTCAATTAGAGTTGTAAGAGAATGCATAAGCGTGGTGCTTATACACTATCTTGCCTTTGGTTATGCTTGTTGCATGGATTGTTTGTGGTAGCTAGCAGCTGTTGATAGCCTTGTGTAGCATTTGTATTCCACCACGTGTGGAAGGCAAGTTCTTAAAAGGTAAGGCCACCATAACATGATAGTTTGTGAGTTTGAGCTATGCTCACGGGGTAAAGTATGAATCATAGGAATCCTTTTACTCACTCGTTATCCTCCCACCTAGCTATACTTACTAGTTATCTTTATCTTGGCTTGTTTATCATCACCTTCCTACTATATATATATTACCCCCTAGCATTGATTGATACTAAGTTGAAGTGATTCCTAGCTACCACTTTCCCTTGGGATAAAATAAATACGATAACTCGGAATACTCCAGGGTGAAGTGCTACAATGGTATCTTCTGTGTGCTTGCAGAACTATCCAATAGACATAAGAGATACCAAAAATCCCAGACTTCACTCGAAGAAGAGCTTCAACCGCCAAGGTACAAGTGGGAGAGGATGCCAATAGCTCTGGCTCCTCTACAAGCTTCTCACTCTCTCCCTATCTTCTACTTCTAAGTGGTATAGCTAGAGAGCTTTTCTTTACTTCTATTCCTTCTTAGATTTATGGATGGATACAAATGGCGCTTAACAACCTCTATCTATAGCTCTCCTAGGATGGTTATTCTAGGAGGTACTTGTAGGGAGTAGCCGATGTTGGATGGAGGAGTGGGGAGGTCGGTTGACCTCCTTGGGCATTAGCCAATGCTTGGATGCATCACGTCGGTGTGAAGATATGATCCACTGTTCCCATTTGCTTGGGTGTAAGTGTTGGTCATGATAGAGTTCTCTTTCTTTGGTTGGATGGTCCAATAATCCTGGGGAAAGGCCACATGGACACCATCTCAACCCTTTTTGTGAGCCTTCATTGAATCGATGTGTGGAATGCCCCTAAGTGTGTTTCTTTAGCATGGGACATATTGGTGACATGGATCAACTTTGGTTTGGGTCATCCAACCTTGGGTTGGATCATTCGAGCGCCCTATTTAATTTTATTTAAGATCATTTAGATCCCTAAGTATATTTAATAAAAGGGGCAAAATGTTTCTACAAGTTGATGCAAAATAATATCATCGTGACAATAGTGTAACTTCGGACTTGGATCCTGGGGTTATTATTATTTTTTGCTAATGCATACAACTTTTTCAAACTTTTAGAAATCAATTTTAGAGAGAGGTCGTGTTACAAATATACCCTTAGACTTGCTTGATTTTATCTAGCTAGGAGTTGAACTAGAGGCAGTTACGAAAACCGCACACTACAAATTATTTTTTTAACCGTAGCTTAGTTTCTGTTGTAGTGGCCGGTATGCTTGAATGGATATTAATACTATGAGAGCTAATTTGTAGGGCTACGAAAATTTAACATAGAAACGGCAACATGAGGTCAGCATGCACTTGCACATAGAGTAGTAGTAGTAGCGGACTTATTTAATTTTGCAATTAGCTATGGGACATGCATAGCATGCTCATGCTTCATGCATGATTTTATTCGGTGTGCCCTGGTAGGCTAATACTTAAATATATTGGCAGCACGCCAGCACGAGACGTTCCGGCAGGTGCACACAGTCGCTCACTCGTCGGACCAGGTGATCTGGGCCTGGCCGTCGTCCTTGTTGAGCCCCAGAGCGTCCCACACCGCCGGTGAGCCGTAGACGATGTTGTTCCGGCACGGCGGCTCAAAGTTGTGGTCCTTATCGCAGCCGACGGTGGAGTCACACTCGTCGACGACCAGCACCCTCACGGTTTTGCCGTTGCTGGCGCGGATCACGATGTGCTTCCTGCACCGGCTGCCGCCGTTGTACCAGCCAGTTGACAGTGCGACCACCTTCTTGCTGTCGTCGTAGAACTTGCCCGTGCAGAGGCGGCCGCGCCGCCGCCGTCCCCCCCTCGGCGAAGCTGTTGAGCGTGAGCAGGGCGCGGGTGCTACCCGTCACCGGCGGGGAGCAGCGGTAGGTGGTGTAGCGCTGCCCGTTCTTGCAGCACTCGGGGCCGTTCTCCGTGTTGCAGTTGCCGGAACGCCCGGGGATGGAGCCGCTGGGCTGGCAGGTCTGGAGCAGGGAACGGTAGGGGAAGGCCGCCTGGCGCCTGCGCCAGCCGGCCTGGTGTGTCAAGGGCCATGAGAAGTAGCAGCGCGACGGCTGCACACGGAGCACGGATTCCCCTCACGGTAGCCATGAGCTTATGACTTTCGAGCAATTGCGAAGTGGTGATACGATGTGATGATCTCCCCTGCTCTTGTGGCATTGACTTATATAGAACCACGAGAAACTACGAGAAAACGTGTGGCACAGGTCTCGTTAGAAACTAGTCATTTCACACGTAAAGATCTTATAAGTGGAAGGTTACACGTGTTCCGGATAATATGTGCTTCTTTACTCACACATCCCCGTGTGAGAAGAAATGGTAAAGTAATTTAGTTATACAATATTGGACCTGTGTGTTGTTTCAAAAAAAAAATGGACCTGCCAAGCCCCCAACTGGCAGAATCCTCTTGGACATCAAGGTTGGATATAGATTGTAAAAGGGTTATCGGTTCTTCCAACTGAGACAATTCATGAGTAGTTAGACTTCTGACGCAAGTTAATTTCTTATTCCACAGACAAGGACACACCCATATGCATAATGTCCTCACAGATTTGAATTAAGGTAGCTTGTACCGTAGCTTGCTGCTAGAACCGTCAAGTAGCCATGCAGCCATGTTGGACACCGGCACACACACGTTTCAACAATATGCTGCGCGTCAGGGACTAAATCGGAGCAATTAATTTGGCCATTGACCTCATCTAGTGCCCTAACGTGCAGTACAGGCACACTGGCGGCGGTTTGGACAGTCGGCTACTTTCGTTGATGCCTGATGAGTTGTTGTTCGTCAATTATCTAGAAATATTCTTGGCTTTAACTTATCAACCATAATACAGTATTTTTCTCTTACAATTAGTTGGTTTGTCAGTCGCAAAAATCATCAACTAAAGAGGACAGTGCGATAGGTCATGCTCTCTTCTTTTCTGTCATAAAACTGCTTCGGTTCAGCATCTCCCCCTAAGAATTAGGAGAGAGAAAACTGATTAAGTACAAATGGAGGCTCCGTGTCTAGGTACCGTAGGTCACAATATGTATCTATATGACTATATACGAAAATCCAATGTCTCAAAGACTCGAGATTTTCCTGAATTTATACAGTATTTTTTTTATCTTTTAATTATTTCTCTTGAATTTGTACAGCGGTCTTGTATTGTTTGAGGCTATACAGGCATGTGGCGTAAATCCATGGCAAGTCCTCATGACACCTTCAGGCCTTGTTTAAAGTGGAACTTAACTAAATACAATCAGTCCATCCGAGCACATGTGAATTGAGATGAATTTGATAACATCCAAATAAGACATCATGGGTCCCCCCCCCCCCCCCCCTGCTTCCCCCTAAATTTCCCCTTAGAAACCGGGTTTGTGGTGTGCGGGTTAAAGCTGCTTTATGCAATTGTCAACTTGTGTTGTATGTATATATAGTAGTAACTTATTATGTATTAAATATGTAAGAGCTTATGTTGTACTATGGAGATTGAAACATGTCTCTCTTATGTTTTGTGTGTGATCTTAATTTCCATGCCCCTCAGGTAAGAGGTTTCGGTGGTTAATGATACTCTTGTTTTATCACTAATATGTACATTTGGGGAAACATGTTTTATATTATGTCACAAAGCAAGGAGGTGAAGATATCCTCAAATGTTGATAACAAAAAGAATTGAGGACAACTTTGCATGTGTCCCTAATATAACATGTGTTTTGGGGAAATAAGTGATACCATTACGTCACAATGCACAGATGTAAAGATGCCCCTAAGAGTTGGCGAAAAGCAATTAAGAACTCAAAATTGAAGATGAAGAACGTTCAAGCTCAAGCAAAACAATCTTGGACTCCATATCAAAGGGATCTCGAAAGAGTCAAATTTTGTCATTGAATACTCTAGATTGAAGATCTTTTAAGAGTTGAGTATCGCCAAAAGGGGATGTTAGTGCTTTGAGCTCGACTAAGTGTTTAATATGCACAACAGTGAAAAATGGTCTAGAGATATTAGTCATGTACCAAGAAATCCAATTAATCATGTTTCACCTCAATAGGAGCTCATTTAGTGAATTTCAAGGTGAAACTAGAAGATTGCACAGACAGGGTAATCCATCGGTGTAAAAAAGACTACATTGGACAATCAAGCAAAGTATCTAAACAATCTTATTTATGTCAGATCCTGTTGAATTCAACAAAAAAATGGATGGTCCAGCTATAGAAGTTTGTACATGTTGAGCAATTGGTGAACTAAAGACAGATGCTAGGGTTTGAAGTTTCTATTGAAGTAGCTTCAACCGATAGTCCATCCGAGAGTTTGATGATCAATGAATAGTTTCCATTATGTATTGAGAAATATTCGACTTTCTCCAAAGCATCGCAACCCGAATTTTGATCGGTGGACATGCCACTATGTTAATGAAGGCATAGGATAGACCATTGGAGAATTCACTACTTCGCTACAATTGTCAGCAATAGCCATTTGAAAGGTGAGAATCCATAGCGCATATTCTAACCAAGAGCCTTGATCCTCCAGCAAGAACTAACATATATACAAATTAGAGAATTTCTAATAAAAAGCAACTTGCATTGGGTACAAGTTAGGTTTGCAAGAGGAAAACTTGGGTGCATTCGACTCTAAATTGAGGAACCAGGCCTCACTACAATGCATAGTGCAAATCGTAAATTTGGATATGGCGGAGTTGAGAAGACCGGTGATCGCGTGCAAAGGATCTAACCTTAGCTTATAATGTTGTGCATCCATGGGGCACTCAACAGCGGTGGTGCAACACCACAAGGTGCTAGGTACCTGTTCATGAACGAAGTACATATGAGAGCAGGCGGTATGGTGGGCATTGGAGCGTTTCTAGGCTGGGTGAGGCATGTGGTCGAAGGAGGATCAAGTGGGTTTGTGGCATTGGAGATGAAGTGGGCATTGACGGAGGGTTCGCGTGCCGAAATGAGCTTGGATCAGCATGACACTATGCAAGAAAAAGAACAATGGAGACTAATGGCTACCACATCAAGGATGCGTCTATCGAAGCACATTTGTGGGTTTCAAACTATTAGAGATGAGCCTTCTTTAGTCATGCCTCTGATGACACCCCCTTGCAACAAATACACAGATATATTGAGATAGGTCTATGATGAGGATCAAACATTAGGGATGACACATGTCTTTGAGACCTGTCTTTGTTGCGATCCCCTCTCATTGGAAATGCAGGTGAAATCAAACATGTCTGGGATGGATCTCACATGAGAGACACATCTTGTTTGGTTGTGCCTCTAATGGTTCTCACATTAGAGATTCGTCTATTTCCACATGTCTTTGATATTTATGTCTTGTTCCTATGCAAATCCATAGATGTTTTCTATGGAACAACGATTGCACCAAAATTGGATGCCTTTTGCTTTTCTATGATGATGAAATGGTTAGTCTAACCAATGCATTCCATAGCTTTACTAGCAAGGAATATCACTTGTTCTTTTATTTAGTAAAGCCTTCATTACAAGAAAATATGCAAAGGCTACATTTAATATTCTAGAGTTCTAAGTAAAATTATATCACCACATTGCAATGTATATTTTCAGTGGTGACCTGAAGAAGTTCACCTTACATCCCAAAACTATGGAACGAGTCTAATTTTCATCCCATAATAAAACCACACCTTTTTTAGCTAACAATTATTAAAACCACTTATCCATCTTATCTTAGAATTTAGAGGGAAACGAGGTATTGATGTGGTGGCTAGGGCCAAAATAATTATTGTATTTTAATATATTTAACAAATTTGGTTTTCATTTGTGCTATGGAACACCTACGTTCACAAAATATAACAAAATGTAATTTGACTGTTTAAAATTAATAAAGGAATTTGGTATGTGCAAATTAAAGTTATTCTCTACTTAGAACTCACATATGCATTTTATGGTTGTTTATATAGAGATATGCTAAACTGATTTTTGTAGAAAATTGATTTGCATGTAGCATTATTTGAAACCAAAATCAATTGAGTACAAAATTAATGTTTATAATCATAATAAAGAGGGTTTTGTTTTGTATTATACCAATGCACATTCTTTATTATAAATATAAAACCCTATATTCATATTTTTATATTGTTTCTGATGTAATTTTTTCTACTCAATAGATATGTAGCCATAAATTATGCTACCATTTTGTTTATAGCTAAAAATTTTAGAAAAAAATAGAGTTTTTGTTGAAAAATTCGTTGACAAAAATTCGTGAATTTTGTTAATTTCTGGTGTTGTCCAAAACCTTGAGCACAGAAATTGAAAAACCTGTCTCATTATACTTTATTTACTTAGGAAAAGTTATTTTATGTTTTAAGGGTCTGTTTGGAACGCGGGAATTTTTCTTGTTCCTGTACTTTTTTCTGTGAAAATGAACTGATTCCTGTAAAATTCCTGCACAATTCCTGTGAAATTCCGGCGTTCCAAACAGGCCCCAAGTATTTATTAGATAAGTGGAAGTTTTCTCAAAGTTATTAAGCCAATATTTTATTCAAAATACTATTTAGTCGTTGGCTCTAAACTTATCCAAACGAGGCCAAAACTGAAACTAGTTTGAAGCATGGTGAGCAGCAATAATTTGTGATCATGAAGCGTGTATTGGGTAAAATTAAATGGCTGACGCGCACCATATTTTTGGACTTTTCATTTTTCAAAATCAAAATGAAATTAACAGTGTAGAACGTATCTTTTCAACCCATTTCATACGGCACGGCGAAGACCGGATTGCCGTCTCGGGTAATCTGCACGTCCATCCAAGTCCAACCATTCGGTACGTTATGTCCATCAGTGCACGTTCACACATAAGTCAATCTTAATGGAGATGTCATTTGAGTTTTATTCGCATTAAATATATTGTCACATATATATTTTGATGACATGACAGTGTATTTAAGAAGAGAGAGAAGAAATGAGTGTCATGGGGACGATGACACTCTCTTGGCACGAATACCAACTCTCTATGAGTCTTGGAATTAAATGCCTATGAAACTATAGAATGAAACTCTCCACTGAGAATGGGTGTTTGGGTGTTTCATCCGAGTTTCATTTCATTTTGGATGATATGATAATCTTGGAAACAACGCCGTGAAACTCTCCATCGAAACTGGCCTAAGGGCATGCGGAAAGACCACTATATTAATCCCATGCATTGGACGACGACGAACCTCAAACCATCAAGCAAACCAGAGCACAAGAAACAATAAAAACAGAGCGTGACCAAATTTTTCTTCAGGCTAGCAAAGATGGTCACTGCCGGAACCGTTGCCGCTATGGCAATGTTCCTCCTGGTCGCACTCTCTGCTTCCCAAATGGCGTCCTCCCTCCGCCATAGTTCTGCCGGCCTAGGTGTGTGCCGCCCCAGCGGATACCTCCCCGGCCGGTCCGGCAACTGTGAGAAGAGCAACGACCCAGACTGCTGCGAGGACGGCAAGAGGTACCCGCAGTACCGCTGCTCGCCGCCGGTCACAGCCAGCACCAAGGCGGTGCTGACGCTGAACAGCTTCGAGAAGGGCAAGGACGGCGGCGGCCCGTCGGAGTGCGACAACGCGTACCACAGCGACGAGGAGAAGGTCGTCGCGCTCTCCACGGGGTGGTTCAGCAATATGGCGCGCTGCGGGCACCGCATCAAGATCACCGCCAACGGCAACTCCGTCTACGCCAAGGTGGTGGACGAGTGCGACTCCGTGGAAGGCTGTGACGAGGACCACAACTTCGAGCCGCCATGCGACAACAACATCGTCGATGGGTCGCCGGCTGTGTGGGACGCCTTGGGGCTCGACCAGAACATTGGGATGGTAGACATCACCTGGTCCGAGGAATGAACATCAGAATAGATGCAGGTGATGGTTATGTTTGCTTTGTTGGTGAGGAGTGATGTGTACGTAGTACGTATAAGGAGGTAAACAGATTCGTAGTCCATACTTCAGAGTAGGGACGATGGCTCGTGGCTCATTGCCGTATATGCACTGTATCCTGTATCACATTGTATTGTTGCGTGTATATTATATATGGAATAACAGATATCATTCATCTTCTCAATCAGTCTATCTACTCCAATGTGGATTAGCTAATTTGGGAGGCGCACCTTTGTTTATGGCGAGCCCACTGCCATCAGAACTCAAGGGTCAAGTCATCTGTGATCCGGAAAAGGCAGTCCGCGTTCCCTAGCCTCGCATCCGCGCGCTCGGGTCGCCGCCGGGCGTGCTTCCACACGTGCCTTGCCGGTTTTTTTAATAAAGGATAGTTAATATCCGGCTTTGCCGCTGGTCGCGTCTTTCGCGTAGCCGCCGGTCACGCCTTCAGGCATCACAGTCGTCGCTCCTACACTGCTAAACAAGGATTCCTAGCAACGCATCTTTTTTCTTCACGGAAGGCTCTATATCGAGTCGTCCATACAAATGGTTTCTAAGTAAGCCGTCTCTATAAATCCATTTGTAGGGGCTGCTAGTGTTATCAATCGTATTCAGTAAAAAATGGCACTAACTTGATTTTTCGTGAAAAAACGATGGGCCTTCCTCGGATTAAAAAATTGCTAATTTTTGTTCTTTTTGTGATTCCTAGAAAACTGAGTCGCTTCCACGAATCATGAGCCGCCTTTACAAATCCGATTTGTATCAACGCATCCGTAGGGTCGATTAGCAAAACCGCTTCTACAAATGGCCTTGAGCTGCTTCTAAAAATATTGGGTGGCGTAGTGTGTTGTCCACCTCACGCCCGTACCCACGCCACCACGGCAGTCGCCGCCGTCGGCCATCATTGCTAGTGCGAAGCGAGCTGTCTGCTCGCGTGCCCCCACAAGGCCGGTTGCCCGGAGCTGCGTTGTGCTGGTCGTGAGACCCCACACCGGCTCTAGGAGTCTCCTGGTTCCTTGCGACCATGAAGTGAGGCGAAGGGATGAGGGATCATGAGGCGGTGGAGCATTGTGACTGTGTGACCTTAGATGTCATGTTTGCTGGATTTGGCGGACTCACGTCTGGATCCGGTAGAGCCGCCGCTATCTTCTCGAGCTCAGGGCACATATGGTGCTCTAACATCGATGCGGTATTCTTCTTCAATGTGTGTGCGCGGTGCGGTTTGGCGGCAGGTGAGCTAGTGGGGGGCTGCATGTCTGTGGGTGCTTTC
This sequence comes from Microstegium vimineum, assembly GCA_022036555.1. Taxonomy (NCBI): domain Eukaryota; kingdom Viridiplantae; phylum Streptophyta; class Magnoliopsida; order Poales; family Poaceae; genus Microstegium; species Microstegium vimineum. The sequence goes on along the minus strand of CM039123.1, from coordinate 10,819,862 downwards.
CCCTGTGCCTCTTGTCGGGGAGGGTAGAGTGACATCTGTGCAGTGTATCAGCAAGGGTTCTGGGCAAAAGCTCAGCCTATCTTTTGGCTAGGCCACCATGTCATCAGGCGGAACTTCCTTCTTAAAGGCATCACTGAAGAACCCCCTTCTGCTTCCTCTCCATGGTCGGTCAGGCCATTGCGGCTCTCCTCGACACAAGCTCAGGCGAAAGTTTTGCTAAGCTCAAACTTGGCAAGACCATGATTATGTCTATGTAACGCCCCGCATTTTCACTACCAAGATAAAAATGTCGGTTTAAGGGTTATTACCCGATAAAGCGATGCCTTCTCGAATAATAACCCCAATCAAAGTGATGCAACAGAGCAATAGTTAGGACTTTACAATTTTTGTTACATTTGAATGAAAGGTAGTTAATAGATATTACCTAAAACAAACATAATGACATCTCCCTCACGATATAGTAGGTGTGAATTATATTTCTCGTGTAGATCGCCCATTGGTACATCGCATCTTCACAGGCTACCTTTTTATCTGAAGGGGGAGGGTTATAACAAGAGTGAGTACAAAGTACTCAGCAAGCATATAATATCAATGAAATGCATCCCTGTCCATTTGTCACATTCATTCTCAATAATAAATAATTTATCAAAAAGTTGCATATTTTAGAAAAACAATTAATAAATCTACTATCACTCATAAGTAAGATAGAACCTCCTATAGGCTCCCGTAGCCTCTATACCAAGAGACATGACGTGAATTCATGGTTTAACCCTGTGCAGGTTTGTATCACTTTACCTATGATTACTCTGATCAATTTTCCATCACACTTCCTTTGGTACGACTCATGATCAAGATACTGGAACTTTTCCCATTTTCGTATATTATATACATCCACATCTACTCACGTGCGCTAATATAGGCGTCTGGGTGTACTTCATCGACACCTGATTGAGGATTTCATCACCCAACCCTCTCCTCACTTACCATAGGGAGTATATAATAACATCCATGGGTACCGGACTCGGCCCGTCACAAACGAATTCATGGCCGACACGATTTCATACGGCACACATAATGAGTGATAGGGGGTTAATCCCTATATATATATTCATAGTCGGATGTAGAGAGAGATCAACCCAACCCAAATTCATCATCACATTCCATGAACTCTCTCCACCGAATGATCGTTTATCATCAATTAATCATCATCTATCATCATCCTCATTGTTCATTCAATTAATTTAGAAAATAGATTTTGATGCAAGTATTTTGAAAATAGGTTTATTTTATAAAATCAATGTATCATCTACATGACTTGCCTGTCCTTTAAAATGTCACCCCAGAACCTTCTGTATACTCCAAACGTCCTTCAATGTTTTAACTCCCTTCCTGTCATTATAATATTTATATATTGGAATTTAGCACAAACAAATATACTTGAGTTTATGAATTATATGTGCGTGGCCATGTGTCTTATCCTATAGTCAAAATACCTCATTAGTCCCAAATTTTAGTTTAGTTAAAATTTGTAGGAAATACATTGATCCATTTAAAATAAGTCTGTCACTAGAATAATTTATACTCCTACTCTTTTCCTTTCCTCGTGTACACGTGAGTTAAACATTAGGACTAACTAAAGAAAAGAAAGAAAACAGAACACCCTGCCTTCTCTACTAGCACTACTACTAATACGGAGTACTACTATACTTGTACTAGTACGTGCATATACTACTTGTGAGCTCAAGGCACTAGCAAGACAAGACTCATGGGTCTCCACTCTGCACAGTAAGACACACGCACTCCCCCTGCAGTCTCTTCTCTCCAACTCTGCTTCGTCCCTCTCTCCCCTGTGTTCCTCATGCCGCAGAGACACCCGCTGCCCAAATCCACCACCATGGGTGGGGAATCTCGCGAACAAGCACATCTCTGCTACTCTCCTGACTACCACCGAGCTACCCATGATGTTTTCCCCTCCGATTTGGCCTTCTATTACTGTTTATTTGGGGACCCTAGCTCCATGCTCTAGCTGCTGAGATGCACGCGGTCGTGCCTGCGCTTGGGTACATGGCCGCGGGCCTCAGCTGTGTGGTGGCGCAAGGCCAGCGGTGGCTTGCGGTCAGGTGAGCAAGGTGAGCTCCTAGCATGCCATCTCCCTTCTACTGTCTAGCTATTGTGTTGTGTTGCGACCTCTAGACCGATAAGCTGGGTCTGTTGTGGTGGTGTGCTACTGAGAGTGCCATCATATTGATGGGGTGATGATGTGCCTAAAAATCGGATGCTCGTTACAATGGATGGGAACTGGGAAATCACCTTTGCTTTAGTGATGAGTGCGGCCAGGGCCATGAGTACATGAACGTTGTTGTAGCCGCCCTCGACCATGCCTGGTCAGCTCTCTCCTCCATTTTCGGCACACAAAAACTTCTCCCTTCATGGTCACCCTGCTCTCTGGCTCCTCTTCTTGTTGGCCACATGATTTGGCAGTGACAAGGAAGTTGGTAAGGCTGACTGGTAGGCGAAAATCAGTGGGTGGTTTGATGTCATTGGATTTTTGCCGTGAAAATTGTGTGCTTGTTTTGGTTCCTCTTCTTGAGGCGCTTATGGGAATGGTGAGGCCATGAAGCTTCTTCCAGGCTCCTCTCCTTTATTTGTTCTCCCCCTCCCTTCTGTAGTACTACTCTTCTTCTATATGTGCTCCTTCCCCCTACCTACTACTACTACTGTCTCCTGGTGTGGTGGTAGTCCTTCCCTCATGGCATTGCTTTTATTATGGATTTAGCCAGGAGCTGTGACAATGCAAGGACATATCTAATTCAATATATTGGGTATGGCTGCCCATGCCAGCATTGGAAGATTATGCATGAATTCTTCGTGGCCCTTTGTGTGGCTTTGAAACATGATGATTGTGAAAATTGCAAGATGTTATGGACGATGTATAGGAATATGAAGTAAAGAATCAAGCCACAGAGGAGACACACGATTTAACGTGGAAAACCCCTTCGATGTGAAAGGGAAAAACCACGGGCACCAGCCAACAACAATCTCACTATCTCAAGAGTTTGGGTTACACGCTTATAGCGGCTTACAAGAGAATCAAGTCTCCACGAAACCCTAGCAAGGGTATATATACCGTACCGTACTGCGGGGGGCGGAGCCCCCCGCACCACGCTCCGGCCCAAGCCTCCGGTGACGGGCCTCCGCTCCGCTCTGTCAGAAGCCCGGCCTATATCCTGGAGTGAATTTGGAACAACTCCAACACAAGAGGGATTGTGCAAGAGTGAAATTATATTTGATGGATGTTAATTAGCTAGATGATTAATCCCAAAAGCTAGAGGTACCAATTGGCTTTGGCCAGTCCTATTATCTCAGTGAGCTATGTGAAGTGATATTATTGGGTCTAATGGCAAAGTTATAAATAAGTCATGCTTAGTTGTTGGTTTTATTTCTATGAGCAAGAAGATCTGGAAAGTGTATTGTGCTATGAGAAGTGCATGTGTATATGCTGCTTACAAGAACACCCAGTGATTTTTTATTTATTATGCTTGTATAATATTGTAACATGTTTGTTCATCATTAACTTAGTGAAACCTATGACTCATAATGTTTGTACTAATTTGTATGCTCGGTAAGTGTAATATGGGATGGGAAAAAATTAAATATGCTCGGTAAGTCCTGTTTTCTAAACTTAACCGGATCAACGAAAGGGTTGTCTCGTCTCCTGAAAAAGAGATTGTTGATGATATATCATTACTATTCAGGGATAAAGAGATTGTTGATGACATATCATTACTATTCAGGTGGAGATCCTCCACAGTGACATTTCAAGAAAAAATATCATGGGTGACGCAAATCGTGACATACTAAGCATGTGCCAGTATAACCTATATAGTACTCCCTCTGTCATGATATAGTGGATGTTCTAGCATGGAACCAGATGCAGCATTCATTGCTTGAACTTGGACGTGTTCAATGTCCGCATGCGTGCCTTCTTCTCGTACCTGGACGCTCAAAAGGTGTGCTAGAACGACTTTAAATGAGGGACAGAGGGAGTATAGTATAAATATCACAGAGCATATGCCAAAGGGCACTTCAAATTCCACACAAATTGTCACGTTGAGTTCTTGGGACTGAATTATTCCACAGGAAGCTCACAGAGCAGGTCAGAACTGTGAAATATTATGCAGAATTACACAGGCGAATTTAAGTCTTGTAGCAGTTTCAGTATTGGGCATGTAATTAGCACATTAGCAATTTCAACAGAAGAATAGATTTGCGAAGAAAGACATGAGCAATCCAAAGGATTCCATGATGATAATTACCTAATGTGGCTGCTTGATGAGTTCCGTTAGTGTTACATACATAGTACTATGAGGCTGATTCTTCGGCTTTGAACCAATCCCAGCTATCTCATACCTCACACCACTTCTACAAGCCTTTCCCGAACTGAATTCTGATCTGTTATAGGTTGAATGCTGCAAATGAAAAGAAAATATATCTCAGTATTTCATGAAAATCTAAAAAAAATGATGCTTGCTACTATTATCAAATGATACTTGCCTGTAAAGTATTTCTCCTCCATTTATCACCTTCTTAGATATCCAATCGGGAGCCAAATCCTCTAAAATATGCAGCTGCTCTTCTATCTCTCCTATAAGTAAAGAAGATGATATAATCAGCATTGCTCACAAAATAACAAGTATAAGTTGGAGTCGTTATACTGATCATGGTTACCCGTTTGTTCTATCTCCAAGTTGTTGGCAAGAATATTGTGGAAAAGTTCCTGTTTTGTAATTAGCGAATTCTTGGTAGAACGAGAAATATCGCAGACAATGTCAAATGTGGAACGTAACGAAGCCATCTTTTCCTGGGCACCCACTGGGTCTGCTAGAATAATTTTGTCTTCAGTAAAAAAGACAGGATCATTCTCCTTCAAGGAAAAAGGTCATATGGTCAGGAAATAATCGATAGACAAATGAACATTGTAGAATTGATCAAGTCTACCAACTTTTACACCATTCTTTTTCAATCATTGATTTAAATTTCTTTTCAACATCTAAACTTGAGCTATATGATATTTTACCATAGAAAATTGGCAAAATGTTTTTTTGATTATACCATGATCAAAAGATTCTTTCATTGTCCTCCAAATTGATGCTAATTCCTTATCAAGATTTTCTATCTTATCAGTATCAAGATTTAATAACTGATCCAACTTATATTTTTATCAATTTTTAATAAATTAGCTATATTTTCAAAGAAAGGTAGGGCAGGAAGCAAGAAATCTATTATTCATACACCATGCCATACCTAGAAATTTAAGAGTAATTTTTTTCTATAGTGAATTTCTACAGGCAAAAAGAGGAACTGTCATTCTGGTACCACTGTGCCTCAGTGCATAAAACTTCAAGTTAGGTAAGATATTGTGGATTATTAGTAGTCCGATGGCTGGCTTGTTTCTACAGCATGAACAACTGCACTGCTAACATTTGGTATTATAGAACCGTTGTGTATGCCTGTTCCCTGAATTGCACAATAAAATGCAGAAATAGCTGTCTACAGTTATTCTGTTGCCGTGTTGCGCGCTAGGCTTTTCACAGAAATCCAGGCACAAGCATTTGTTTCTAGTTTATGTTATTGACTATGGCATCTTTGATCTTGTAGCATGTAATTATGTGCTAATCCATACACAAAAAGATAAATACAATTCTATGTGATGGATGGAAATCAAGATACCTCTAATGACTTGTTGAAACTAGACGAGGCTTCTGAGAAAAATCCCTTTTTAGATGTAGCCTCATGTTCCATTCTATCAAGATAAGAAGGGCTTCCTCCTTCAAATTTTAAAGATATATTTAGTGATCTGCGGGCAGAACTGACTGAACGTAGTTCAGAAATGTGTCCACATGTGGCCTCGAGTTTCTCAAGTGGAGTTGGCAATGGCCTTTTGGGTGTCTGCACTGCTGGTGTTTGAGCCAACAATGGTGACTCTGAGGTCTCTTGTTTTGGCGTACCCTCTTGACAACAAGAGATCAAATGACGGCTTGGAGTAGCACCAATTTCAGAGTTCACTGTAACTGAAGCATGTTTGTCTTGCTTTTTAGAGCTTCTGTTTGCACCTTCTGTATCATAAGCACTCACAGAGCTCAGTTTTGTTGGATCAGGTAGCAATTGAGTCTTTTCAGCTCCATCAGTAATGACTTTCTGGGACATTAGCTTTCGAAAATATTGTGGGAAGTGAGAAGCCCTTGAGAGTCCATCCTCAGTGGTGCCCTGCAGATGTGGTTCAGCAGGATGCCCATTATGTGATGCCTCAAGATGTAACTGGCCCCTTGACCTCAAGTTAAAAGGTTCTGGTAAGATTGCCTCCGGAATGTCTGTACCCTGCAGAAATAACAATTCCGACTAGAATGCTGAGTGAATTGTCCTAGCGTACGACTAATAGAATAAAAAATGCATGAGTCACCTAAAAAAAGACAAGTTGAAGACCTACTTCAGTTGAAGTGCTCCAAGCAAACTAGGGGAAATAAATTAAATAATAAACAGTGAAGATCTACTAATGAACAATTACCTAAGGAAGGCCGATTTAAATTTAGTACCTGATGATGAGAATCCAAAAATCTCAAAAGCTTTGAGTAAAAAGCCTCGCAAATTGCCATGGATGGAGACTGATCAGGACTTGTGCATTCCACAACATCCATTACAAGTATGATTTCCATATCAGCATACATGCATAGGCTTTTCTCATCATGTAGAAGTATCCTCTTAATCTGGATTGCTTCTGGAAACAAATGCTTCATTTGGGCCAAATGACTGTAAAATAACTTCCTGCAAAGAAGAAAGGTTATCACCCAACTGTAACGCACAAATGAACAATATTCCACAGAGATACTTTTGTCATAGTTATTACCTTTTTGTGAGTATTTCCACCTGGGCGGCAATATTATTAAATGTAGCTATCCTCTTCCGTAGGCGTAACAACCTTATAGAACTCTCCATTCTATTAAAAAGATTCAGTAAATCCTTGTGTCTGCCATTGTCAACAAGAAAAACAAGGTAAATAATCATGGCTAGGAAGCACACGTATGCATCAGATATGGAGATGAAAATAAAAAATGGCTCACTTCTCAAGAAGTTCAATGCTTCTTGAAATATGAGATCGGCTCACACCAGGTGAAATACTGTCATTATAGTCTTCATCATCTGTGTCATCCTCATCTTCTACGAACTGATTTGCAAATCTGTCTTTGTACCTCTCTGCAAGTAAATTCCTTGCCAGCGAACTCACAACAACCCCTTTGCTTCTAGATTCAAGCTTCTCTGGAGTGGGTGACTCAATTTTGCTTCCAGCATCTTCTGTGTCAACTTTCATCTTGTGCATAGTTGCAGGGCTACTCGAATCACCATCATTAGACATCTGTGGCAATCCTTTCTCAAGGTCAAGCTGAGTAGCATCCCCCTCACTCATTTTCAGGTCCCTACACTACAATAATGGGATCGTAAGTAATATGCTCCAAACTAAATCACACACAAATCCAATACTTATAGAAGTACATGGGAGAACTGCAGACAGCAACATGATACAACATTATCAAAGAGTAGCAAACGTCAGCTTCTATGGTCATACTCATACAGTCATACCTCGTGACCTAGTAACACCTCCAAGGTATTTCACAACCATCTAATCCACAATTTATCCAATAAAAACTATTTACCAAAAAAAAATACAAATCCTCTACTTGTGGAAATATGAATGAATTAGGACCAATCCGTGCAAGAAAAATCAAGGAGTTTTACATCCACAAAACTTAGTGGCAAGAATGTGACGCATCCGAAATTCTATGAAGGGGCCTCAAAAAAAAATAAAACGATGAACTAAGATATACCTATGATGTAATATGGAGTTCCCTAAAAGAATGTGAAATTCTAGGTATCACTCCGTAAAAGTTAATACAGATATTAGGTGGAAACAATTAGCGTAGTAACTAAAAAATTTGAGTGAACAAATTACGCCAAACCCTAGACATTAAACCACCACATAGTGACATAGCACAACACAACAGCTGACCAAACAAACCACCGCAACTCAAACCGACACCCTGCAAATGCGGAGGCGAAACAAACACTTCGCCAGAGAGCACGTGGGATGGGAGAGTGGCAGAAGAAAGGAAAGCATCGTAAAATTGCTAAAGCACAAGCAACCAGATCTTGAAAGTTTACCCACAGCTAGAGCTCGTGGAGAGCTCGCGTCTCAGATCCATAGGAGCCGGAGTCAGTGCTTCGAATGCAGGATTTCGCAGCGGGAGTCGGCTGGAGGCGGCGGGAATGCGCCGTTGCGGAAGAGAGAGGGGGAAAAAGGGAAGGAGGCGAAGCCGAAGCAACGAAGGAATGGTGCGCTTTTGAACAACTCGAGCCCCAACGGCTATATTTGGGGCCCCTTCTATACGTCAGCGATAACGAATCGCATGGGCCGTTCCTTGCTTCACGCTTTCAGCCTTCAGTTACTTCATCAGAGCGGGCCCATTCCGACCCATAAACCTCGATTTTTTTTTTAATTTTAACTCTCTTTTTTAATTAAATTTAATTCTAACTCCGACTGATTTTTTTTATATTTCTAACCCGTTTGGCCGCTCCATCATCCATGGAGCGGCATTTCTCCTTTGCCGCTCCATGCATGGTGGAGCGGCAAGGTGCTGACTCAGCACTGGACTGGTCAAAGGCGCAGAGGTGGGCCAGACCTTGCCGCTCCATGATCTGCGGAGCGGCAAGGCTGCCGCTCCCCCAGCCATGGAGCGGCAACTCTGCCGCTCCACAGATCATGGAGCGGCAAGGGGGAGGCCCTTTAAACCGGTTAGTCCTCCTTCCCCTCCCTCTCTCGCCTCCTATTTCGTTTTGCTGTTGTTGCTGCTCGGCCTGGCGCCGCCGAGGGCGACTCCCACGCCTCCGCCAACCGCCGGACCCCCATCTAGGCTCCCAATCTCCACCTCTCTCCGTCGTGCTTCCTCTGCCCCGACGTGCTTTAAAGGTTAGTAGCATTGTTAGTTTAGTTAGTTGATTTACTAACTTGTGTAGTATAGTTTCTTTTAGTAACTTACATTAGTTTAATTAAGTCTAGTTAGTATTAGTACTTTAGGGTTTAGCTTCACTTAGCTTACCTTAGTTAGTTAGAATATTTGGTTAGATATGTAGAGTTAGTTGATTAATAAGGTTAGTTCGAGTTATTTTGATTACTTAACTAAACTAGTTAGTAAACTTAGTTTAGTTTAGTTATTGTAGTTAGTTGTTATATTTGCTGTATATGTTATTTTGTCAATACATATTTACCGCTTTCTAATTGATGTTGGTAGATGGAAGACTTGTATCGTACGGAGCATTGGAAAAAACGTGGTTGACCTAGAGAATTATACATTGAAAGTTCTAGCAAGGATGGCCCCGTTCCACCTGAACTTCCAGTCCCTAACTGTGACTGTGGTCTTCCGGCCGATATCCAACAGTCAAGGCAGCCAGACACCGCGGCTCGTTGCTTCTACACATGCAGCCGCATTTGCGTAAGTAATTGTATCATAAATTAGTTCATCATTTTATATTGTTCAGTTACAGTTTCATTTCATACAATTTTGTTTTGCAGGACCATACTAGGTGTTTTTTCTTTCAGTGGATTGATGGTCCAGAAAAGTGTGATCCTAGGATCTTGCTTTTCTCTACTTGGAACTTTCATAACTCCACGGATCGCTTCAAGCCGTGGGTTCCATCTCCGCCTAACCCTCCTCCAATGACTAATAAAGAGAAGACCTACGCAACAGCTAGACGTGTGGAGTCGTCTCCTCGGTGCCATTGTGGAGAGCGAATAATGATCAACCCTAACAATTCAAATGAGTTCATTTGTGCTCTCAAGCATGAGGTAAGTTGTCGTATGGTGATAAACTCTCGTATTAGTTGGCGTATGTCATATCTTTCTGTTTTCATGTACTAATACGTTTTTACCTATTGTTTTGTAGAATTTTTCTATGCCTAGATGTAGTTTCAAGGAATGGTTGTATGGTCCTAAGGACCTTTGGCCAGAGCAGCCAGGGCAAAAGGAGAAGGAAAAGCAGAAGCATGTTAGGCCGGCAGACGAACCCGCTAAACCTGTTGTGATGTGCCAATGTGGTGTGCAATCCAACTACAGCTTACTTCTTTCTGAGCTAGGCATTGGCCACTACTGTGGGCATATGATAGACTACGATGCGGTTCATTATTTCACTCCGTAAATTGAAGTGTACGTAAATTTGTTTTAAAATAATTTATCTAACTACTTGAACAGAGTACTTAGAAATGCATGTGGGAAGGTTCAGCTGGCAAGAAAAAATTCCTCGAGGAGATTCAGGGGAGGAAAAGATTTGGACAGGTAAAGGGATATGGTCCTAATTACGTCAAGTATTTCATAGAAAACAGGAAGAGGGATATGCGTGAGAAAGCTAGAGTCAGAGGTATTCCGAGCCCTCAGAGTATCGCGTGGAATAAGTGGGTAGTTGAGAGGCGAGAATGGAGATGGAGAGGGCTAGGAAGGCTGCAGCTGAGGAGGATAGAGTATTAATGAAGTCTCTGAATGACAATATTGCTTCATTATGTGCTAGTAAGTATTTGCAATCCTTGTTCATTATTAGTTTCTTATGTCGAAGTCCGTGAACGATAATACAATTACTTTGCTAACTTCATGCACTTTTGACTTGCAGAGATGGGATGCACCAAGAATTTTGAAGCAGACGCTCCTCGTGCAAGGCACGTGGAGAGAAAGCGTCAAAAGAAACACAGTCGAGCCGGTGGTACCGTGCACCATCCCATTGTGGTGGATGCTGAGGCCGAGGAGAAGGACGACCCTGGTGACCCTGCTCATACAAGGCTAAGCGAACTCATCGCTCTAGCCGAGACTGGGTTACAGGCGGAGGAGATCAATGATGAGGATGAGGATGAGGATGAGGATGAGGAAACAAACTAAAAAGTGTTATTGATTTTAATAATATATTTCCGTAATATATTTGGATATGAGATCGCCTGTTCGCTGCAATTTTTTTGCAGCCGCTGTTCGCTATCCATAAGGTCAAGTATACCAAGAAGCATGCACCGTCTTTAAAGAGGACTCAATACACGTTTTTTCTTCCTGCTACACGGCGAATAGGCACTGGTCGTCTTATTTTCTTGTCCAAATTGCACCGCACCTTTCACCTTCTCCAAAAGAAACAATTGCCTTCTCGACTCCATGCCCAATAAGTTTATCTCAGACCACCCACAGGAATCTATGATCAACCAAATGTGGACCTCTAGAAACTCAAGATTCTTCAAACCTAAAACAACATTGCAATCTGTGCAATGAGATACTAAATTATAGACAACTAATCAAGAAGAGGTATAGAAACTTAGTGATTACTAACAAAGTAATTTAGAATTTTTCATATGAAACAGCCATTAATTTGAAAGTAATCCCATGTTGTAGGTTTACATCAGTGACTATGCCTACCTCAAAGGGACCCGTTAAAGAGAATATGTTGACTTTGCATTAAACTACACTATACTGCAGTGTATAGTTAAACTCAAATTCATCAACTTTGATGTGTGCCGCCTGGTATTACGAGTTTACTATGGATGTTCTGACATAGACTACTGAAATAAAGTTTATACCTGAAAGAAGCTTTAGGAGAACTGCTCCGAACAATGACCTCGGTTTAACGGCACAGGACATAGATTTATTAAACTCTGCAGAAACTATTACTTGACAAAACCTGCTTGAAGAACAAGCATCTGAATGCGCATACTGGGCCGCCTGAAAAGCCTAGTGCGTAACTGGGCTTTATCCCGGATTGAAGAAAACCAGGATGAAAACGGGATATCCTGGTCTAAAACACGTTACCGCAAATACGAACAAACGCACGTTTTCGGTCCCGCTCCTAGTTCACTCCGTACCGTTTTTTGTCCTGCTTTTTTTATCCCACAAAAAACAAAAAACTGGCGAAAAAATGGTAGTATAAAAAAACTCAATCACAGTGGCTAAAGAGCACTAGGTATTTCAACCTCAGAAGAAGATATTCTCACGCAAATCGACAAAACCTCTATCCCATCACCCGTAAACAACGGCACCATAGCTCCGTGGCATGAGCTAGCCACAGACCTATGTTTTGAATATGGGACATATGAGGAAACATTTTTTTTCCTTCGGTCACCGTGGGCCAAAGCCCCAAAGAGTGAGTCCCTTCGGACCCAGGGCCTGTTTGGATGCCGCCCTGGCCTGGGCTTGCCTGCCAGACAAGTGATCTCAGCCTGAGGCGATCAAAATCCAATACCTGGGAGAGCTACCTGGCGTGGGAGCTGCCTGGAAGGCAGCATCCAAACACGCCCTCAAACCCTGATCATCCCGAGGGGGAGGTGCTAAGCCTACATTGACCACTCGGGCAACCAGGCTGTTCCTAAGAAAATGGTATACGGTTGCGGACAAAACGGAATTCATCTCATCCGTTTGCATTCGTTATGTCTCGTATGGTTGAGGGCAAGTACATTGGTGTTGTCTCATAGGTCATCTCGTATAATGCCACGTAATTTAAGACGACTTAACAGGCCACATATACAATGGTTGGTTTTTTTAAGTTGACTCGTAGTAACTCTCATTATTCCTTAATTTATGCATAGAATAAAAATTAACTTGTGAGGTGCATGGCAACAACAACTCATACAATGGTGTAATAATTGTCTCATAGTCCTAAATCTTAGCTCATGAGGTGGTTGTTTCGCGAAACAACGATCTCTTTCTCTCTCACATTTCTCTTTCCTCCACATAAGCAAAAATCCTACGTGGCATTGCATGAGACGGGGTACAAGACCGCTGACGTGTAGCAATGTACCTGCCCTGAGTAAGGAGAGAATATGCAAGAAAGTTAATCTAGTGCTTATGTTTTTAGGAAAGTGTATTTCTTGGTGTACATTGCGGTGTGGGCATAGTTAAGGTCATAACAGCGGTGTAGATAATTGTAATATGGATGTAAAATAATGCTAACTAGCATTTTATAGGAATAAAGACAAAGATAGAGATAGAGACACATTATCTAAACAATCATTTAAGGATTTATCCAAATAAAAATTACTTTTATATATATATTTTTTTTTACTTTTTAACATTTTTCTATATCTTGTGCGCGGTCTAAAGAACCATTTTCCTCTTGATTTTTAGCTAGCTAAAAATTCAAAATTAAATGAAGACGATAGAACATGATGATGCAAGCGTGAAGACAAATGTGTCCAGAAAGATACATGGACTTCAAGTTTAGACCATAATTTGGTACGGAGTATCTCCTAGGACGTGTTTGTTTGCCTGAACATAGACAACCTGTATCGATCAGGGCAGCCTGCGCAGTGTTTGGTACCGCAATTCGTCTTCCAGGAAGAAGAACTATGTTAAAAGTTGTTTAACAAGTGCAGTACCAGGCAAACAAACACGCTCAAGAGCTGTTACAGATTCATCCCAATTCCTAACCACTGCGAGTCCATGCTGTTCTCGTCTCCTCGCCAGCAACGGGTTACAACTCCAACGCCCTTGAGGTCTCCTACGCTTTGGCCGATCAGCTGTCTGTGCCGCGGCACAACATCACGGTCTCCGAGCACAGTCCGGACCTTTTCCTTGCGGAGTTCAAGCTACCCCTGGAGCCTGGTGTCTTTGACGGGCGACTTGTACTGGGTCGGCAGGTGCACGCTCCTACTGGATGTCGTACCACACCAACTCAACCATCGTCCTACCGTCAGGCGCTCCTCGTTGGCAATGGCGGTCAGGCCTTGGACCGCGGCCACGACCAAAGCACCGCACCAATGGAACGTGGGCGTTCATGGAGTCCTCGCCTTCAAAGTCCGTGCACGGCAGGGATTACCTTCAGCATGCTACTGATGACTGGGAACGCCGTCGATCCTGCTCACCAGGTGCCCATGACTCTGCTCGGAACATTTCTCCTGTCCAGCAACAGCCTATCCTAGCGAGTCCAGACCTCATAGCTGACCTGTGCAGGACACTATAGGTCGCAATAGGAGGCAGCTACACTCAAGACGAGGATCCCATGATCCAGGAATCACTTTCCTGGAGAGACGCTGCAGCACATCCCCGCTTGGCCCTTCAGGGAAGAAGCGCCTTGGGCTTGGAGACTGCGGAGGAGGCCAGCAGGAGATCACCCTTGATCCCGATGTACAGCTCGTGCCCCCCGAGCAGACTTCAGACGAGACCCAACAAGCTGAAGTTGTTGTGCAGGGGATAGAAGATGACGGTGGTTGCGCCGCATTCTGCAGGAAGATGTTCAGGGATGTGCCAGCTCCACTTTTGCCGACGCCGGCGCCTCCCCCTCGGAGGGCGAGTCGGCCGAGTACTAGGGGCCGCAGGAGGACGATGGCGTCCACCCGCTCCAGCCCGCGCTTGGCCGCCCGTCCATCTCCTGTACCAGTGGCTCAGCGCGCCCAGCGCGAGCTGGACTTCATAAACAGTCAGTCGCCGGCGCTGGATGAAACAATCACAGAGTATGTTAACATGTTTGAAGAGGGCCTCCCGGAGGAGACGGTCAAGGCAATAAGGGCGGCGACAAAGATGGGTAACAGGGAGCTCTCCAAGGCCCTTGCTGCAATTACAGCGGAGTCGGGGGCGACCGAGATGGAGGACCCATGATAGTGTTATTACTGAGGCAGAGGATGTTGCACTTGGATTATTTATTCATGTACCTTATGTTAGTGTCAGCGATGGACAATTTTCTACTGGCTAAGTTAGTTTTATTTTCCATGGTGATATGGTGTTCGGAGTTTGGTGGCACGGATTGGCAGAAACTTCATGGTGGAACAATAAGGGGGGGCGCCGCCAGAGGTGATGGGGAAGGTTTAATGTTGTCGAACTTTGAAGATAGTGAAGGTCGCTGGCCAAATGCTGCTATCTGGAGCAAGTGCCTTCAGAAGTTTGCACAGTTTGTAGTTGGAGAAATCAGTAAAGAATGCTCCACTTGGGCCTTGGCAAGAGAAAAATACTTAGTTCCCCTATTGGTAGCTCATCCCTTTGTGAGTAATTAGCCCAATTTCCCCTAAACATCCTGCAACAGTCTTCTGCCGGAGGTAGCGTCTCTTGCGCTTGTAAGACGCTAAATTCTTATTTAATGCAAAGCCGAACTACCGGATCTTTAAAAAAAAAAATCCTAACCACCCTTAGCAAATTCACCTAATCACGGCATATAAACGAAACCAGCAACAACCCTTAAAACACAAGCGATTGGGCAGACAAACTCCAATTCGAGCGTCGGCGCGGAACTGGACGGTATACAGTATTAGCAAGAACATGCACGGATCCATAAAACATTGTGGCCATGTAGTACCATCTCGATCAATCAATTATACTGACTTGGTAGTCATGCTGGAGGCGACTTAGGGCAGGTGAACTGTGTTGACTTTGAAGCACATATCTACCTACATGATACTTGGCAGGAATCACTTAACTTTAGTTCCCTTTCTTTACTTCGCCATCACTTTTAGGTAGAGCAGTTGAGCATTGGTGCACTTGCAAATGACAATGTGTCAGTATTCAGGACCTACCGTTATCAAAGATCTCCTTTGGCTAATGACGCGTTTGGATCCTTCCTGGTCATACCATTCTCAAGCTACTTGTAGTAAAACACTGTCATTTCTGCTCCGTTGTTCTCTCTCCTGTTGAGTAATAATGGTTGTAAAACCGTGCCTTTGTCAATTGCGTGGTATTAGAAGTAACGCTAGAATTATAAAAATAATATAGTCATGCAAATTATTCCTCTCTAACAGCAATAACAACATACTACCATCTGTACACGGACGGGATGAACACCGACGAGGTCGGCGCGAGTGCACTGCACGTCTGCACCTGTGTGCCTACGACTACAGCCAGCACTCTGTCAAAAGAATCCAACGCAACGAGCCAACGACTCTCTAGTTTCCCAACCAAAGAGATGAGAACAGACAACCCAAAGAAAGAAACCAGCGGCGATCAACGAATTCATCACAGCTTGAAGCTGAACTTGCAGTTGCTGGCCTTGATCTTGATGGGACTACTGACATCCATGAGCCTATCAACAACGAGGTCACACCGCACACTAGACGTGACCTTCCACAGCTTAACCGTCCCGACCTGGACGCGCACGGGCACATCGGCGCGAAACACGAGCGGCACGGCGCCCGTACGCTGCGCGTCCTGCATCCCGACAACTACGGCGGCACCCAGCTGCACCTCCCCAGCCATAGCCAGCGGCAGCACGGTGGTGTTACGGTGGCCCTGGTAGAATGCCGGCAGCGCGCCGCGGGCCAGGCGGTACGACGTGTACCACACGCCGAGGCTGGACCCGGGCTCGTAGTGGATGCCGATCCGGGCGTTCGGGTTCGCCGCCGTCACCGTCACGTCGAACCGCACCCGCGCCGCCAGCGTCGACGGGTCCACCTGGAACGCCGACACGGAGAGGCGGTCCACCGAGTACCGCGGCGCCTTGGGGTCTAGCGCTAGGTACAGCGCGCCCGCCGCCGCCGCGGCCAGCACCGCCAGCACCACCGCCGTGATTACCACGCAGCAGAGGAACCGGCAGCAGCAGCCGCCCCGGCGCTTCCGCGGCGGCGGAGGTAGGGGCCCCGGGACGTAGGCTTGTTGGTGGTGTTGTTGATGCTGCTGGTGGTGGTGGTTTGTGCTCCGCGCGGCAGGGTCGCCCTTGTCCGACCGGAACGAGCCTCCGGGTACCAGTGGCGCCGTCGGCCGTTTGCCGGCCTCCAGGTCCACGGGGTGGATCCGCTGCCGCTGGTGATCCGCCATGGTCGGTCAGAGAGCTGCTACGTGCAGGTGCACCACCCCGCTGCTCTGCTTCTACTCTCGGCGGCACAAGCAAAGGCAACGGACGCGAGGTCACGCTAGCTCCACTCGCCCTGCCTGTACTGTCTTTGCTGGGAACCTTTGGTCTCTCTGTGCGTGCGTGTTGCCCCCTCTCCTTCTGGCGGCAGAGACCCGCGCGGCTCGCTCTCTATATAGGGTCGAGTAGCTAGGCGTCACGGTCACGCCACTATGGGACGACGGCGAGGAGGTGGAAAGGCGGTTGACTTGCGAGGAGGGAGGGGAGGCTCGCAGGCGACACTGCGATAGGGGGCTCAGTTTACGTGTGCGCGTGTCGGCCGGGGACGGAGACGGGTGGGCGGACGCGGGGACGTCAAGTCTCCACCTGCCCCCAACGGCACGCAGAGCCACTGCGCTGCGCGTCGTCCAGGTCCAGTGTGTGCCCGGGGGTGCGGCGCTTTTCGCTTATTTTACTGCGTTTTCGCGGTGGGGTTGCTTGGGTCTGGAGAGCGCTGCGCCGGTTGGTGGGGTGGCGCGTGGAAGGGAGCGGGGAGCGGCGAGCGGGCGGGCTGGTGGTGGCTGGCTGTCGTCTGCCGTCTGCCGAGACGCGTCACCGCGGTACGGGTGCGGCGCGGCGCGGCGTTCCTTTTTTCAAAGGGGTGGATGGACAGACAGACAGACAGACGGCTCGATGTCTGATGCTGCACATGGGCATGGGGCACACGAAACGCACACGGAAATGGGCCGTCGTCAGGCGGGGCGAAGGATCAGGATGTGTGTCGGATCGGAGGGCGGGGAATTTGGCATTTCCCGTGCGTGGGCACGTGATTTCGATCGGGACGCTGTAGCCACCGCTCCAGCACGCGGCGAGTCGATCGGCAGAGCTGCGAACGCGTGGGCAGGCATGGCGTGACGCGGTGGGTTGCTTCGCGCTGCCGCTCCGCGTCTCGTACGCCGTCAGACGATGGCTGCCTCTGGCCGTGCAGAGAAACGGTTTCGGCCTAGCAGTAGCAGGACTGCAGGAGACCAGACCGGCTCTGACTGTGAGTGCCGAGCATGTTTGGGTAGTATTATTGTGTTTTTTTTTTCTTCTTTGTTCCAGTGACTGGAAATGTCGACAGACTGCGGGACAGCTTCCGACATAACTGTTGTTTTCTTAACGAGAAATGTGGCCAACTTCGCATCGTCGCTCTATTGCTTTGTTTAAGTTTAAGGGGGCGGTCATCTAATAATAAACACTCCTATATGGCATACCATGACCAGCCGGGAGGTAGGATGCAACGGATACCGCCCTTGGCTGCAGTGCATGCAAGCACGTTTTCCTCGTCACACACTGCGACGCCGACGCCTGGGGCTCCCGCTCCATCCATAGATATGATGTGCCGGTACGGTGCATGCCATTAACAAAAGACACCGATTGAAGAAAAAGGAGAAAGCAGGAAGGAAAAGGAGAAAGATACATCGCACGTCTATCGAACGCTGGTTGAGCGACGATGCTGATACAAACTGGACGCTGCTAGGTAAACAAAGCAAAGAAGGAGCAGAAAACGACGCGACAGGTGTTACTTTGGTCAAACGAGTGACGCCGAAGCTTCCCTTACGCATCGTCGAGATCGAACCAAGATTCGACAGATGATGATTGGTTAGTAGGAGTAGCTTGTTGTTTTCATTTTTTTACCATAAACTTTTCGGGAACTTGATGGAAAGAAGGTTTACTTGAATGTCACGGTAAACATAGGGGCTATTCGAGACAAGATTTGTTTTATCTTACTAACAAGAGTCATTCTTACCTTACCGGCTGGAGTGAGCCAAATTGGCTCTCTTGTGTCCTTGCAGCCCATGGTCCGATGACCTGACATGAAGGCTTGGTCCGAGCACAGTACGACCCGAAGGCCAGAGACTAGCTTAGGCTTGGATTGTGCTGAGCCAAGCATTCTGAATGGCCATCTTTATAACAACAAAGAATTTTGTTACTACCGTATACTCTCTGTGTCAAAATAGAAGTCATTCTCGTTTTTAAGATTATTTGTTTCAAATTTTGACCAATTATATATATAAGAAAAATAATATTTATAATACATAATTAGTATTATTAGATAGATCGTTGAGTATATATTTATAATAATTTTTTTAAGATATAAATGTTATATATATTTTTTAAAAACCTAGTCAAAGTTAAGAAAGTTTCATCTATACGTATCTCATGACATCATATGTTCTGAGACAAAGGGAGTAGATCTAAAGTCAATTAATGTTGTGTTAGACCAGAAGGAGACGCACCGGCCTATTATTTGCATGTAGGCCATCTTCTATAGCTATTTTAATTCAAACCTTCTAAGTTTGACAAATTTATAAAAAAAGGTGAATGGTCAGTTGCAGCTTCATATCATATGGCCGCCTCCCTGGCTGAAGCTAGGAGCCTAGGATTGAATAGAAGAGAAGCAATTGTGCCTGATGCTGGTGACAACTGCAGACAAGTACCACAGAGACACTCATAAATAAACAAGGCGATGGAGGGAATACACTACGGCAAAATCGATTTTGTGCAACGTTAAAAAAAACTCTCCGTGACGGACACTTATTTTGCCCGTCGCAGAAAATAACATGATTTTTCACCGCGGGCATTTTTTATTTACCGTGACGGACATTTTTGTCCGCTGCGGTAAATTGATTTACCGCAGCGGACATCTTAAGGTGTCCGCTGCGGTAAATAGGGTATATTTACCACAACGGACATATTATAAGGCCCGCCACGGTTAAGGCCGAAGCCCATTAGGCCCAGGGCGAGACCCATAGCGGGTGCTGGTATAAAAGAAACCCTTAGGGTTTGAGGGCACTCACCTCTCTCCCTTCCTCTCTCTCTCCCTCCAGCCGCCGCTCCCTTCCTCTCTCTCCCAGCGACAGACTCCACTACTCCAGCCCCTCTCCCTTCCTCTCTCTCCCTCTCCCACTCCCTCTCTCACCGGGCAGCGCGCGGGCAGCTCGGGCACGGAGGTCGGCGCGGCGGCACGAGCTGTGCCGACCTCGGAGCGGCGGCGTGGGGCGGAGGTCGGCACAGCGGGGCAGGCGCGTGGCGACGCGGGTCGCGGCGGCGCAGGGCCGCAGGCGTGCGGCGGCGCGGGCCAGCGCCGCAGAGGAGCACGGCATCCCGGGCGCGCGGTGGCGCGGGGCCACGCGGAGGCGCGAGCTCGCGGCGGCGCTGCAGTGACCGGCGACGGCAGCGGCGCTGGGCTCACTGGGCCCGTGGATGGGCTCGGTGGGCTATTAGGGTTTTTTTTATTTTTTTGGAAGGATTAACCGCAGCGGGCTTCTTATGTTGCCCGCTGCGGTTAATCGGTTTTTCGCAGCGGGCACTTGCTGACCGCCACGTAAACGCCACATTTATCGTAACTTTGTCATCGCAGCGGACGCCATTGTCCGCTGCCAAAAACGGATTTTGACCGAAATCCGTTTTGACGTAGTGATATGAAGTGAAAGCGCGACAAGGATATATTTTGCCATCTCTTGTGTTAACAGCTAATAGAATTGTTCGCGGACCCAGTCAACCATCTATTATAGTATTCCCCATTCTAAATTATAAATGACTTTGGTAAGTCAAAATTCTCTAATGTTGACCAATTCTTACAACACCAAATTAGCTTCTTTGCATGCAAAATGCTTTCACAGTGCACTTACTTTTGGTATTATATTGTAGATTCTAATTAATATATAAACCTATGCTCATACGACATGTTAAAAAAAATCTATATCCATTCCTATAATACTAAAATAATAATTTTTCTCTCATATTTGTTTTCCATTCATCATCCTCTCATTCTTATATTGCATAGCACATTGCACAGTGATCCAAATTCATCGCCCCTCTTTGTTCGTTGTCCTGTCCGTTCACGTGCGCGATTCATCAACCCCCCCCCCCCTCTTTTGGTACTTGTCACGTGGGACTCCAAATTACCAATCCTATCATAAACCAAACTCCAAATTACCAATCCTATCATAAACCAAACTACATATCCGACCTTGAAATACCTATCTCATGAAAGAGAACACAACCAGAACAAATTAAAGTCAAATTTCACATGAATTCCAACTAAATACAAATCAAATCCTTTATGAATTGATCGAAGTTAACCATCCTTAGGCAACAAGGATCCACGAGCACGTGCATAAGTGGCAGGATTCGGACCCTCACGACGGATCCCAATGGGGATCCGTCGTGAGTGTGACGGCGGTCAGGGACCGCTATCTTGATAACCCTAGTGCCTGGGATCCGCTTCATCAGAGGGCCTCCACCATGGCCTGCTTTGCTACCCTCACACTCCGTAGGATTTGCTCTGCCGAGCTTGCAATTTAGTAGCGCCACGAGTGGCTCAGTTGAGCTCACGCAATTACCCTTGCAAGTTTAAGAGTTTGCGGGCCAAGATGACATGCCCTTACAAGTTTAAGGTTTGACCACAGATTTTTACTCCTGGCTAGTTATTGTTAAAGTCGTCGACATGAAGAGTTTGACGGGGTCCAGGGTGCGTTCAGGCTCACTCGCATGCATATACCTTGTGTCATTGTGTGTCTGTCCCTGTCCATCTCTCTTTACCTGACAAATATGCACAATAACTAATTTTTAAGTTCATATCCTTTAATAAATTTTTAAGTACTTGATGAGGACATCACCGGCTTAGATATGACCATGCCAACCACTTCTATACCAAAGGTGAAACCATTCTATATGAGGTTTATCATTGTTACATTTGATGAATGGGTGTTGTACTATGAAGGGTATGTTTTCATTCTCAGAATTGCTTACATGGATCAAGGAACGGTTAGATTGGATATGGAAAGCATGGATGGTCAATGAAGTTGATTGGGTACCAAATCCAAATGTTCCTAACGTCCTCCACCAGGCCACCACGTCACTTTGGATCCAAGGAAACAAAGAGTCCAAGTCCAACACGTTTCGGAAGTCCAATTCGGATGGCAGAAGAGTCCAAACTTGCGACGGTTGCCACGACTTTATACGGACTCCGATAAGGACGTTCTAGCACTTTTTGGAAAGTTTATCAAGTCTACTTTCCAACGGACCCGGACTCATACATATATCTTACCAGATGCGACCGCAGTTGACGATTTAATGCCGAGACCTTGTCTGCCAACAGTGTTGTGTCACCATATTTTGAGCCTATGGCCCGTGTATGAACTTGAGTCCATTAGGGACTCATCCTAGGGTTGTTGGACGACCCCAGGACCCTTGTGGTCGTCCTCTCTCCTCCTTATATTCCCCTAGAGCCGCCATAAATAGATTGGGTTTTGTTTAGATGAAAGTTTAGCTGCTGCTACTTCCTTGTAGACGCGTGTGTCGACTAGACCATCCGTTCTACCTGATTCGGAACCCCACCTTCATGTGTATCACATCTGATCCTTCATCTCTTATTTGCAATTGAGTGCTTGCTCTACTTGTTCTTGCTTGTTCTTCGATTGCTTGCAGGAATAACCCTAGTGGTTTGGTTGGTTGTGATCCGCAAGATCGTGAGCAACCGCTGGATTTGGTGTATCGATCCCTAAGGCGCAGCGTTCTTGGATGGTTGTAGTCGGATCGTGAATGTCTCTCCAGTCAAATCGTAGTTATCTATCTCCACCGAAAGATCGGGACACCCATACACTCATCAGTACTGTTATTGGAATAAACATTTAGAGTCTTAGAATATTGTGATTTAATTAAGTATATATATAAAATGGGTTAATCCTAATCAAATCCAGCCCATTTAAATCCAACTGCAACAACTAGGCCCCGTTTGAAACGCCGGAAAAATTCCCCGTTCCTGTTTTTCCTGTGAAAATAAACTGATTCCTGTAAAATTCTTACGCGGTGAAATTCCTGAACAGGCACATAATATGAAACACATGCGTCTCTGTTGGCTGCAACGTGTGCGAGGCCGATTCCTTGTTTTGAATCTCGGTGCGGTGTGCACGGCACATGGGCTGGAGAACTCACAAAAATTTGCGCTACACACATCCCTTGGGTTCCGCCGATGGGCCATTGCACGCACGGCCTTAGACCGAGGATCCGGCCACTGGCACTCTTGTGATTCTCTAATAAAGGCCCAGATGAGCAAATTAAGCTGTTCAGCGTTCACTAAAGTTAAACAATTAGACATACCACTGAACATGCGATTGCTGCAGAAACAAACAGGCAGGCAAATTAACCGCTCCATCATCGTCGCCCTGCGCGCTGATGTCAGTTTCTAAGCACAACAAACAGAACGAGTGGGCTACTACTGCCTTCTGAACAAGTCGTCAGCGACCACACGGCCTAACAAGCACATATACGAGCTGTCGACGTCGGTGGACGATGATATCTCTCCTGCCGTACATGCTTAGATCGAGTTTGGAACCGTAGCTTGCTAGCTAGTGCAGTGCACCCTAGCTCCTCCTACTTTGCAAAAATTAGAGATATGCGATCGAAAGAAGGCGACGGCGGAGGCAGTTGGAGTCTAGTACGGGTTTTTTCACTAGTCAAGTTAGTGGAATCTGATAGCATTAGCCCCGAAGGATAGTGAAACGCAAGATCTAGGAAGGGATGTATTCACAAGAACAATAAGTTGAGAGGAGGAGCAATAAAACTGGACGAAAGCAGTGGGAAGAAAGAGGCCTGCTGGAAGCGGAGGTGTTTGGGACCCGGCAACAAGGAGGAAGGAAGTGACTGACTGGTGGACCCAGAAGCCGCAGTGAGTGACGAGTGGACCCGAGTTAGCGAAGTCGGCGCTCCCCGGCCGCCACGCCTTTATAAGGGCCGAGAACGGCTTGTAACGAACATGTCTTCTGTTAACTGAAATCAAAACCGAACGTACAGGACTTCTTCATCACACACACCTGTGCTCGCCGGCGCGCGCAGCTGTGATCCACCGCCAGTCCGCCACCGTGTTCATCGCGGCGTCGAATGAAGGTGGTGTGCCCAACAAAGACCTCCGTTTTTCCCGCGCTGACCCTCCTCGTCCTCGTGATGGCCGCGGAACCAGGGGTCGCGTTGAAGCTGGAGCCGACAGGCACGAGCAGCCACATCGCCCCTATCCTCGACTGCGCTCCGGCCGGCCCCGCCGGTGCGGCGCCCTCTAACAACATCACCGCGTTCCGCGACAACGTCCTGGCGCTCCTCGGCGCGCTTCCGGCGGCCGCGCCCACGGGCTTCGTCGTCGTGGCCGCCGCGCAGTCCGGCGGTGGGGCCGTCGGCGACGACGACCGCGCCTTTGCGCGCGCGTTCTGCTTCAGCTACGGCGCGCGTCGCGGTTCCTCCTCCCCTGACAGCTGCCTGGAATGCCTGTCCGCCGCCGCCACGGACGTCGCCGACGGATGCAACGGACGCCGCGGGGCGGTCTGGCGCGCCGGCTGCTTCCTCTCGTACGCGGACACCAGCGCGGCCACGGCCCGCGAGGACGCGTGGCGCGGATGGTTCTACGACCACGACGACGAGAGCGGCGGGGTGGGGACGTGCGTGGCCAGCCGCACCGCGGCGGAGTGCTCCCGGTGCGGTGCCTGGAGGAGTCGGCGCGAGTAGTTCCAGCTCTCAAGGAAGGGAGGCAGCTGTCGTGGCTCCGCGGCGACGCAGTGGTGGTCGTCGGCTACTCCTGCAACCTGCGCGTCCCGTTGCGGTTCTTCCGTCTGTGAGGGTGGCATGCGGTGAGCTCACGTACTCTTTCTCTCTAAATTCCCCCGCTCTCTCCATCTCTTTCTTGCCCTGACATCAGTGTGATGATGATGGGGATTTTGGTCTCTTCTGCACTCTGCAGGCGTGGGTGCCGTGGTTGTGGTCGTGGCCATCGAAATAAGCGGGCTACTGTTTTGCATCCGCCGCATAGCTGCATGAGGTGAGGATGAGGTGGCCGCTGCGAATCATGCAGGTTGCCAGCAATAATGGAATTGAAGTGCATGCACTCGATCCTAGTACTAATTATAATGTGTGTGTATATGTATATGGTCAAACAAACCTGGGTATATATATCCCTAGTGCTTGAGCCTGTCTATCAGAGGAAAACACAAGTGCTGAAAGCTCTACCTCTCAGTCTTTCGACATGTTCGTTTAGTTGAAATTTAGCTTATACTAATTTAGCTGATATGGAGTACACATACACATGGCTCCATGTTAAAAAGTATCCAATACTCAAAGGCCGTGCGTTGTTATTATGGACTATCGACAGGAAGCTAAGGCCTAAGCGCAGTGCTCAAGCCCATGTGTGATGTGTTGTGCTGCATGAACGGAGGGAAATAATTCAATTTACCTTTGTCTGATTTTCCTCCTTATAAACTATAACAATCAGTTATCATCAACATTAACACCGTTTATTTTTTACATCTTATCTGATTTTTATAGTGGTTTTACTGATGTATTGCCACACTCATACATGTAAATTCCTTTCTACTCCTACGTGGGCTCCATATCAGATCGAGCTGGACCTCTCGAATGAAAATCTCATGTCCTCACCTAAGAATTTTAGTGAAACTAACTGAAACTCGATGAAATAACTCATTATAATACTCTGCAACTTTGTGCAGATTAACAAGATTATATCTATATGTGGGACCCATATAAAAAAGCAAGCCTTAAAATTTAAACCTCGGGTTCACACTATAAATTCTGAGCAAAATTGATCAAAACTTTTTAGATGAGTCAGTATGACAATGGGCTACTTTGTACAAACTGGTGCACCTAATTTTAAACGTAAGCTAGACTCTAAAATTAAAAAAAATCACATTTACACCTTAATTTTCTCACGAAATTGACCGAAATTAATTGGAGATGACTCTATGTAGCATGCATCAACTTTGTGCAAATCATTGCAGTAAAATCAACATATGAGTCTCACATACTTTGTATTATCCGATCCACCTATCTATCTATATACTAATAAATGATTAACTGAGCTCTTACCCATGAATAATCCACTATCCTACTCGCTCTCCCCTCCCCATTTCTATTGGATACATTTTCTTTTACCTATACTCTACATAAATAAGATATTGTTTGGAGGTATATGTATCTATCTTAAACCACGTGTGTTGAGGTGGATTCGAGTGAAATTTAGTTTAAAACTTTAAAATCACTCCAATCCACTTCAATATATGTGAGTTGAGACAAATACATATACATCTAAACCAGTTTTAACATGAGTAAGGGTTTAAATATGGGTAATGGTTATCCGACTAACAGGAGGCGTTCAGAATTCGGAACCGTAGTACATCCTACTACTTTGTGAAAATATGGCGAGATATGGATGCCTCAGGATACAAGCACAAATTGAAGAAGAGGACGTCTAAGGTTTGCCGTAGGGCTCACCAGTAACCACGCGGCACGTGCCCAACAAGTAACAACCAAACTGATGCAAGACTCAAAAGGAACAAAGGGCAACCTTTTTCTTTCAGTCGGATGAATCGATTGCCTTTGCCAACAAGGTTGCAATGATTTTTATTATTTATTTATTTTTGCGATAGATGTGCACCGGCGGAGTGGCGATCAATCACGGGTCGTCCTGTCTCACTCCCGGCGCCGGCACCCGATTCCATTCTAGCTAGAATCCTGATCAAGCTAGTCTGTCAAGCACCGCACCTATGCTCGCCGCCGCAGCTGTAACAAAACACCGCGCACGCGCCACTGTTTCCATCGCGGCGTCGAGATCGAGAATGGAGTGCCCAAAGCCCACCGTCGTTCCCGCGCTGATCCTCCTCGTCCTCGCGATGGCCGCGGGACAAGGGATCGCCCTGAAGCTGGAGCCGACAGGCACGCGCAGCCACTTCCCGCCTCTCCTCGACTGCGCTCCGGCACCCGCGGGTGCCGCGACCTCTAACAACCACAGCGCGTTCCGTGCCAACGTGCTGTCGCTCCTCGGCGCGCTTCCGCCGGTCGCGCCCACGGGCTTCGCCGCCGCGCAGTCCGGCGGGGCCTTCGCGCGCGCGTTCTGCTTCGGCTTCGGCGCGCGTCGCGGCTCCTCCTCCCCTGACACTAACAACTGCCTGGAATGCCTGTCCGCCGCCGCCACGGACGTCGCCGACGGATGTCACGGACGCCGTGGGGCGGTCTGGCGCGCCGGCTGCTTCCTCTCGTACGCGGACACCAACGCGTCCACCACGGCCCGCAGGCACGCGTTTCGCGGCTAGTTCTACGACGACGACGGCGACGGATCGCCCACCTCGGCGCGTGCGTGGCCAACCGCACCGCGGCGGAGTGCTCGCGGTGCCTGAACGAGTCGGCCAAAGTGGTTCCAAAGTTCAAGGAACTGAAGGAAGGGAGGAGGCAGCTGTCGTTGGTCCACGGCGACGCGGTGGTGGTCGTCGCCTACTCCTGCTACCTGCGCGTTCCGTTATCCCCTCCAATTCCGCGGTGGGAGACCTACGGTGAGCTCACTCGATCTGTTCTGTCTCGGTCTCGATCTTTCTTGTCCAAGGAAACAAAAAATCGGGCCGATTACGATGGTGCTTGGTGCTCGTCGTCGTTGCAGTTTGATGGGTCTTCGGAGTCCTTGACGTGGTTGGGGTATTGCTCATCGAAGTAGGAGGGGGGCTTCTGTTCTGCATCTACAAAGCTCGGGAGTTTAAACCAGCATGAGGTGGCCCCTGCGGATCATCAAGGTTGCCAGCAATGGAGTTGAAGTGCAGTCGATCCACTCCCGTACTAATTATACTGTATATCGTACGTAGTGCCTGAGCCTCTCTGCTAGAGGAAAACCCAAGTACTGAAACCTCTACCTCTCAATATTTCTTCTTCAATTCAGTGAATAGTTTGCTGGTTCGAATTTTCTTTGCTCATGTTCATCTGAGTTTGATCCAGCTGCGAGACTGGTGGCACCAATCATTAGTCACGAGTCCATGATGCCTGCCCTGATGATTGATGAACTTGTTCAGTGGTTTGTCTATTTTTCTTGAAGCAGAGTACTAACTCATCGATGAACACGGTGGGTTATATCTAGACTGTTCTTGAACTAACATATACTCACTCAGTCCTAAATTATAAGACGTTCCAAAAATCTTGGTGTCAAAGCATCTCAAGTTTGACCAACAATTATAGAAAAAAATATAAAGATTGATGAAATCAAATAGACATATTATGAAAATATAATTGATAACGAATCCAATAAAATTTATTTAACATCATAAATGTTATTATATTATCGTATTAGTTTTGGTCAAACTTAAGATACTTTGACTCTCTAAGATTCTTGGGATGTCTTATAATTTGGAACGGAGGGCATATATATATATATGCTACGAGATGGCATAGTCGTATGCTCTCTTCTTGGTGTCTTTGTTCAACTATATTTGAGCTGCTCAAAATATTAAAAAGAAGAGGACTTTTTTCTCAACACAAGGTCATAAGCCAGGACTATATTCGACTTATGGGCTTATGGATAATTTACAGCAGTAAAAAACGATCATAAGGTATAGTTTTGAGAACAGATACTTGTAAGGGGGATACTAGTGGGCTAGCCCACGAACCCACATATAGGCTTAAGTTTTACGGATTTAAGCGACAACCCACAAAATTAAGCATATATGCAGGTTATGAGGGCTGCCGCTTACATCCTTAGTAATGGCGTATAGTGCCACTAAGAGCAGGCGAACTGAACTGAACTGAACTGAACTACACGGCATGGCATGCCTCATCACCGTCCCCCATCTCAGACTCAGCCACTCAGGCATCAGACCATGTTACCTTCACCTCTCCAATTGTTTCATTGAGCCCGAGGAGCCCTCCACACTCCCGGCGAAGCATTCAAAACGTTGTTACGGCCCGGGGGGGGGGGGGAGTCGTGCTCCTCGTCTCAACCGGAAACCGAGTCACATTCGACGACGACCTTGGCCCGGACAGACCTCCCGTTCTTCGCACTGATACGGATCTTCATATTGCAGCGGTCATGCAGCCTTTGCCCCTCCCCGCGCAGTCACGTCGTTGCTCCTCTGCGGTTCGGCGTCTTCCCGGCGGCGCCACTCCTCCCCGCGCGCATACGACCCCACGAGACGCAGAAGAAGCTGGGCAAAGCTAGAAATCTCGGTTCTTCATCTCTCTCGGAGAGTGAAAATTCCAGTTGTATATACAACTGGCAATGATTTATACCTCTCTGACTCTCTCTCGTTCTCATTTGTAGTCTCAGCGGAAATTTCGTGGCTCGTGGCCTAAAACCGAGCGTGTGGGAGGCGTTTGGTCCATAACTGCTTTGAACTGCTTTGTAAAAGTTCATTCATCTCGGAGGCAACTAGCAGGAATGGTCATGATACGGTCAGACCGTCAGAGCCAGCGGTTGAATTGTACCGTAGTTGATGGATCGAGCAATGCTGCAAGGGCAGGGCTCAATAATCAGTTCGATCGTCATGACGACTTCACCAAAGTCAACATGGCCGGCGAGCGGCGAGCGGTGAGGCACACGTACGTACGTAGGAGTATATACTAGTACTACAATTTGTTTGTGTCGTCTTCGCGTCGAGCTCTGGTGCATCGCCTCCACCACGTAACCGCTACTAGAAGCCATCGCATCCGATGATGGTGACGCCATGATAAATATATACACCACCGTACCTCGCCGATCAGTGCCTGCACCCACGTCCCAACACAGAAACCATCTCATCAGTGCCTGCGCAGACCCATGGCGTCTGACGACAACACCACCGCCCCAGCTGCCACCGATGAGGTACTCCACGACTTGGGTCTCGTCCGGGTCTACAAGAGCGGCCGCGTCGAGCGGCCCCTCGTGGCCCCGCCAGTCCCGCCCGGTCTCGACGCCGCCACCGGCGTCCAGTCCAGGGACGTCCAGCTGGGCTCCTATTCCGTTCGCCTCTACCTGCCCCCCAGCGTTGTTACCAACACCACCGCAGATCACAATAATAAGCTCCCGGTCATCGTCTACGTCCACGGCGGCGGCTTCGTGGCGGAGTCAGCCGCGTCCCCAGGCTGCCACCGCTTCCTCAACAGCCTCACATCCGGCTGCCAAGCCGTCGGTGTCTCCGTCGAGTACCGCCTCGCGCCAGAGCACCCGCTCCCTGCGGCCTACGACGACTGCCTTGCCGCGCTCAAGTGGACGCTTTCCGCGTCCGACCCCTGGGTCGCGACGTACGGCGACCTGAGCCGCGTCTTCTTGGCCGGGGACAGTGCCGGCGCTAACATCTGCCACTACCTGACCGTCCACCCCGACATGGTCGTCAGCGCTCAGCGGAGGTTGAAGGGCGCGGTGCTGATCCATCCCTGGTTCTGGGGCTCCGAGGCCGTGGGCGGGGAGCCGCGTCACCCCGCGGCGCGCGCCACGGGGGCGCGGCTCTGGCTGTTCGCGTGCCCAGGCGGCAACGGCATGGACGACCCACGGATGAACCCCATGGCTCCTGGCGCGCCGGCGTTGCACACCATGGCGTGCGAGCGGCTCCTGGTGTGCACCGCGGAGCATGACTTCCTTAGGTGGCGTGGCCGAGCGTACGCCGAGGCGGTGGCTCAGGCGAGGGGCGAGGGACATGGAGCGGTGGAGCTGCTAGAGACGGAGGGTGAGGGCCATGTATTCTATGTCTCCAAGCCCGACAGTGACAAGGCCAAGGCTATGCTCGATAGAATATTCTCCTTTGTTAACCGTCCGTGATGCGCGCGCTATCGTTCCACCATGTTGTGTTGTGTTTTTGGCGTTATGCATGCCTATGAGTCAGCCATCCAGTATGTACTAGTACATGAGATGGAACACATCCTGCTTTGAATAAAAAAAAATACTGTAGAACGCATGAATGCGATATAGAATCCCATTCTAGAACGTTTCCAGTAGAGTCACGCTTTACTACTCTGTTTGCTTGTCATGGCGGAAGCCCCAACTCCCTCTACCTCTGCTCATCGTCACGGAAGCCGCAGAGAGCCGACGCAGTCCGTGGCACGCCTAGCGCCAGAGTCGGGGCAGCAAGTGTTGCCAGACCCCCAATGAGGATGCGATGGGAGGAGACGAGACCAGATGGTGCCACACGAAGGAGGACGCGACGGGGTGAAGTCGTCAAGGCCTGCAACCGACGGAGGAGATGTATGGCATCAAAACTTGCTCGAAATAGTCTTAGTTTTTTTTCACAACCTCCATATGCGTTATCCCGACATCTCGACATGTTTTGTGATTTTCAGACTTTATCTGTATTTTATACAATTTTAAAATAAATCGCACATATAGTTGTTCACCAAATTTCATGAACAAGATGTTTGAAATTTCACGCCTATCCTTGGATAGGGACTCAAAGTACACTCGAAAATATGAATATCATTTTTTGAATCATTAAATTTTATTATTCGATGCACGTGCAGTTCAAAATTGCTTTTTCTGAAAAAAATCAATTCAATTAAAAAAATTAACTAAATATATCAAAATACCTAAAAAACATACCAAATTTGAAAATTGGGTTCCTAGCAATGTTGTAGGGCTGCAAAAAATATTTGAGTTAAATAATAATAATAATAATAATAACAATAATTTATTCTTTTGCCGAGCGCAGGTTTAGCGCTGCCGAGAGCCGAGCAGGTGGCTCTCGTCAAAGAAATTGAAAAAAAAAAAACTTCGCTAAGAGCTTAACAATTGGCTCTCGACAAAAAATTGACGGAGAGGTGAGCGCCATCACGTAAGGTCTTTTTTGCCGAGCGTCTGTGTTTGCCAAGGATCAAGGCCTCTTTGCCAAGCTCCTGGCGTTGCCGAGAGCAACTCTCGGCAAAGAAGATATTCTTTGCCGAGCATCCGACATAATGCTCTCGGCAAAGTCTCTAGCACTCGGCATCTATGCTGTTTCCGATAGTGGTCTGTGTCGTCAAGCTGTAGCCACCCGGAGGACAGTATGACTAGCCGCTGTGTCTTTATGAAAGCGCTAGCTAGTCACAAAATGTCATTCTGACCACGGCTTCATATTCTAAATAGAGCAAAGACTCTTAATCTTCTTAAACTTCCTTTACCTCTAAGATGCTCAGATGACTTTCCCATAATCCAGTACACAGATTACACTTTGATTATCATGAAAGCTTGTAGTAGATAACTTGTCACCCTAAAAGGTCTTCTTCATTCCTTTGGTGAATCTACATGTCTCAAAGTGAATTACTCAAAATCTGTCATGGTGCCAATAAACATCTAAGAGGATAGACTTCTTCACCTAGCAAAGGAGATTCAAATGTGAAAAGGGCAGCCTGCCTTTTACCTACCTAGGTCTACCACTAGGTTTAACCAAACCTAAGGTGATTGACTTTTCCCTATTAGTGAACAAATGTGAAAGGAGATTGGCCGCCACTTCAACTTTTCTCAACCAAGTTGGCAGACTTCAATTGACAAACTCTGTCTTCACGGTCTTCCCAACATTCTGTATGAGCACCTTTGCCATCCATGACATTGTTATCAGTCAAATTGATAAGTTTAGGAAACTTTGTCTATGAAGAGGAGCAGACATTAATGCAAACCAAAGACCAAAAGTTGCTTGGACTATAATATGCAAATCAAAAGAAGAAGGTGGCCTGGGAGTCATAAATTTAAGGACTCAAAA
Organism: Microstegium vimineum; assembly: GCA_022036555.1. Taxonomy (NCBI): domain Eukaryota; kingdom Viridiplantae; phylum Streptophyta; class Magnoliopsida; order Poales; family Poaceae; genus Microstegium; species Microstegium vimineum. The sequence continues at coordinate 10,787,539 of CM039123.1, read as the reverse complement.
TGAAGCTCTGTAACTTAAACACTTAGGCAAATTCTTTAACAAGGAGGACATCCCATGGGTCTCACTCATTTGGGAAAGCTACTATGAACCTGATAAACTGCCACCACAAGAAAAAAGGCTCTTTTTGGTGGAGGGACATCATTAAGCTGCTAGACAAGTTCAAAGGAATATCAAGAGTCAACATAAATGATGCTAAATCCTGCTACCTGTGGTTGGATCTTTGGAGAATAAAGTAGCAATGCAGGCATATCCTGAGCTTTTTTCCTTTGCAATGTCAAAGAAAACCTCCCTGGTACAGGCTAAAATTTGCACTAACCTATTGGATCTCTTTCACTTACCTCTATCACAGCAAGCTTTCACACAATTGTCACTTATTCAAGGTGACCTCCAACAACTAACTCTAAATGTGGGGCCAGATGCATGGTCATGCATTTGGAACTCTGGAAAATTCTCAGTAGCCAAGGCTTACAAACAGCTGAATGTTCAAGGTACAATACATCATGGCTTCAATTGGATGTGGAATAGTTCATGTCAAAACAAGCATAAAGTCTTATGTTGGCTAATTCTCAAGGATAGGTTGAGCACAAGGGAATTGCTTCACAGAAAAAATATGGATCTTCCAGATTACATGTGTGTTCTATGAAACAATCTAGTGGAAGAATCTCTGGGGCATCTGCTATTTTACTGTCCTTTTGCTTCAGAGTGCTGGCACTGGCTAAGCATTGAGACCCAGCATCAGTCTAACTTTTACCAGAACTTAGAAAGTTTTAAAATGCATCAAAGAACTCTTTTCTTCATGGAGATTTTCATATTAATGTGTTGGTCAATCTGGAAGGTTAGGAATGACTTAATATTTAACCAAATCCAGTCTTCCCTGGAAGATGCAAAAAGAACATTGAAGACTGAATTTGCATTGCTCCTCTGGCATGCAAAGAGAAGATACTTTTCCTTAATTGAGCATTAGTTAAACAATCTTGTTTATTTTTTTAGTTTCTCTAATTTCTTTATTTCTTTCTCTGTTTCTTGAATCCTCCTGTATTTTGCTCCTGGTTTTAACTCTAATTTTAATATGTCTCACAGTAGGGGTGCTCCCCCTCCTGTTTTGCCTAAAAAAAAAGTCATGATAGCTGGTGTCTTGGGAGATACCGGCGGCGAGCATTTGAACTGCGGATAGCGTTTGCCTGCGACGCAGCAGCTCTGCAGCTGTCCAACCCCCTCTCTTTGGAGCACTGTTGTCCCTTGCCACGAAGGAAGCCACTGGCAACAGGCTGCAGCAGAGGCCTCGTGAGAGGAGAAGCACAGCATCTGCAAGAAGGCAAACACAACCACTAGTAGTCTAGTGACAACCATATTTGGCATTTCTTCTATTGCCTATGCCTTCGTAGCTGCACACGCGAGTTTACGTTAGAGATTGAGAGGATTGGAACTCTTGCTGAGTGGCTGAGGGTTTGAAGTTTGTGTCGTTTAATATAGATCTCTCTAGCAGCAAAATGTCAGTAATTTCTATGCCTCTTGCTTCATTATTTGACATTTGACATGCATGATGGGCCTTCGCTCTCTTGGGTTTCACCTCAGGGTTGCCTTGATCATCACACCTTTTTGTCTGTGCACGGCAGAAAGTTACATTACCTGCTAATGTTAACTCCAATACTACTGCTGCTAGCTTCGGTATTAGTGATCCTTTTGCTCAAGTAAACAGTACTTGACATAATTTGAAGAAAATATGATACCCTTATATGCCCACCATGTTGTACCAGAAGAAAAAAATGGAAAGAAATAAACATATATATATAGGCAAATGGAAAGCATGGTGAGTTTAGACTATTGTTGGAAAAAAAAAATGCTAACTGTCCTTTTGACTCCCTCCATCCCAAATTATAAGACATTCCAAGAGCGTTAGAGAGTCAAAACATCTCCAGTTTATAACCAAACTTAAATGATAAATAATAACACTTTATGATGTCAACTAAGTATCATTAAGTTATTCATCAATTATATTTTTATAATATATCGATTTGATGCCATAAATCTTTACAATTTTTTTTATAATTCTGATCAAATTTGAGATGTTTTGAATCCACAAGATTCTTGAAATACCTTATAATTTGGAACAGATCAGGAAGTATGTTATTATTAGTTCGTATATATCAGGTAATATGTACATAAACGGATTGATGGGGTGATTAGCAAAAGATAAACATCTAAGATCTGGGATTTTCCAATATGTGTGTACTCGCTGAACCGAAGTGTCATTTGATCTTATTTGTAGATATGTATGTGAATCTAAGATCCTCTTCTTGTCTTCGTCCCAGCTCTTCCAAATTTCTTAGCCCTGGTCTGGTCGTTCCTAGAAATATATATGTCCTATGAGGCTGTGACTCCATTTTTTTTTGCAGTCCATCTTTGGAACTCTCAGTTTTATCTATCCTTATCACCATTCCGTCAGTTCTGATGACGTGTTTATTGTGCTAATATCATAGGGTCATAGTAGACCGGTATATTGAAGACAGAGCATGGGATTTGTGATTTTGTGGATAGTTGAAAGATGGTATGCCCTTTTTTTTTTCTGATGGTTTGTTTGTGTCAATAATCCTTGCTAGGATCGAATACCAACCGTTTTTCACTAACTTCTCTGTTCAGAGCAATTTGGGGGACCCTGCGTTTGTACAGATCTAGCTAGGTTGGTCATATAGTGTAACACCTCTGGTGTTTAATTAATAAAACCTGACATGTCATCATATGCATTAGCATCATACATGTGATTGAGAACCTTGTTTTGCATTGAACTAAAATAAGTTTAATTGTTTGTGCTTAGTTTTTATATTGTGAATGCTTGTTGTGAAATCAGAAGTTTAAATTAAACACTCAATTCAAAACCCTAATTTGAAAAGGGGGAAAACATGCCCCAAACATGGAATTCAAAATCTAGCAAGAATTAGCCTCTGGTTGTTAAAGCAAAATTGTAAAGCTCAGTTAATATAGCAAAAGTCATGTTTGGAGTTTTTCAAGTATTATTCAAAAATCTGGAGAAATAGAAAAGAGGGTAATTCAAATTAATTAGGAATTCAAATTCAAATGCACAATTCAAAAACTAAGATGAATTTGAAAATTTTCATATTGACAATCTTGTAGAACTCAAAATTTTGAACAACTTTGGTATTATAAGTTTTCCATGAAAACCCACGGAAGAGGGAGATAATGGTCAATTAGGGTTAAGGGCATTCTGGTCTTTTCGCTCTGGCTGCATGGCGTCCATGGCCTGGCCATCGACACCTGGACGGCCAGCTGCCGCTGCGTCCGTGCGCCCTCTGGCCGAACCCGTGTCATGTCCGAATGCGTTGCAACGCCACGGTCCTCCTGGACGCGTCAAAACGGGACGGCAACACTCCCTCTGTCCTCTTTCACGCTCGCTCTCCCTCTCTGCCTCTGGCTCCACCGAGCGTCGCCATTGCTCCGACGAGCTCATGCGTGCTCGTCAGCCGCTACCAGGCCACCGAATCCGCGCCAATGCTTTCGCCTTCACCTCTCGCACCGCCTGCACCAGCTGGTTGAAGCCGTAACCTCACCATTGGCCGAGCGTGAGGTTGTCTTCTTCAACTCCGACGGGAGCGCCCCCCATTCGGGTTCGCAGTCGTACTGGCTACTCAGGAGCCGCATTACATTTTCATTCCTTGTTCCCTGCTGATCACGGTGCGCCTCTCCGTTGTGAAAAAGGTGGACCGTAGCCTCTGGAACAAGTCTTCGCCGCCGTTCGTCTTCTCCGCCGGCACTGTCTTCGTCACCAGATCATTCTGCTCCGCCTCCGACCGAGCTAACGTGCGCATCGTGTTCGGGGTGAGCTCCTGGTTCTCGTAGGGTAGATGGTTGTAGCTAATTTGAACCGTAGCCGTGGTTCATCTTGCTCCGGCGGGTTTGCGCCGCCGCGTCGGTGCTCACCGCTGTGAGAGCTCGTTGGTCGACCATTCTTTCGATTGGTTGGTGCGCTAGCTTCGCAGTGACTCGCTGGTCCTATATCTAGTGTTGGTTGTTCGCGTCGTGGCTTGTTTTGGCCGGCGTACGTCGCGCGGATCTCTGCCGTTCGCCATGGCCGTCGGCAGGGTCGGTCTTGGCTATGTAGCGCCTTTCAGGTGCTTTTGGCGGGTGCGTCGAGTTCGGGTCGCATTCCTGATTAGGTTTAGGTGTTATTGAAGCCGCTTATGGCTTGTCGTCGCCGGCGTGACCTCGGCCGAGCCGCTGGCTCCACCATCGACGTCGGTGAGCCCTCTGTGAGGGATAGAACCGACCCTATCGTACCTCGTTGGGTGCGGGTCGAAGTATAGATGCCGATGCGAGTGTTGGTTGAGCGATTTGCTCACCGCCGGCGACGCGCCGCCGTGTTGTTTGGTCGTCGGTGCCGCCGGGGTGCGTCTCGCAGGCGCTGACAGCCCGTCCCCGCGTGTTAGTGACGGTTAGAATAAATTTTCATTTTATTGATTTTGAATAGTGTAGTGTTTTGTTATTTTTGGTATATATAGTTCTGTGTATCCAAAAATCACGAAATAATTTGTGTGTACTATCTGAGATATTTAGTATTTAATACAAATATAAAATGACACTGTACAGTACATTTTTAGTTCTGTAAAAATACTTAAATTAATTAGAAAATGCATTTTTCTTTATTTTTCATGTTCTGTATGTTAATCCAAAAATTGTGAAAATATTTGTGTAACCTTTATACACCTATACCTTTCTGTACAAAAAGTTTGGGATTATTTGGGCAAACTTTTAAAACATGATTATTTAGATAATTAAGAAATAATTATTTAAAAACCTAAAAACCCTAATAAATATAGGTTTTTGTGTGACTCTGGATTGTTTGATGAAAATGTGCCATTGTGTAGTGGCAAACACAGTATGAACATGTCATTTGATGTGATGTTGAGTGCTCAGTTCTTTTGGATATAATTATTAAACAAAAGGGTTATTTAATAAAGGTTTAGTTAAATTGCTTTATGCACTTGTTATGTTTTCTTACATGAAGGAAAGTTGTACTCAAGATACTTAACTTTGATAAGTCATCACTTAGTTATATGCTTGTGTGTTAGTTAAGCATCATGTTTGTTATTCAAAGCATCATCTAAGCATGCCATTAATCATGTAGATAATCCTATTATTGGTGGAGAGGTCCATCGTATTATTGGGTTGGATAATCAACATTACGAAGTAGGTTTCAATATCTGTGGTACTGAGCCCGAGACTGTTTATCCTACCAACCAAGGAAAGCCCCGGTGCATTCTAACCCTATCTTGTATTTAAAAATGTTTTCTTTAAATACACTTATGGTTATTTATTGCATGGTTACTATTCAATTAAATTCCTACTTGATGCATAGCCTTACCTTGAATTATTACTTCATGAACCTTGATACCTGTTTTAAATACGCAAGTTATTTTTATTACTTATCATGCTTAGAATGGCATCAAGCAGATGATTGTCTGTCATCTACACATAACTTATTGTTTCAGCAAATGGTTATGGTTTTGAGAAAGGAATGGTTTGTTGGAAGTAATAATCGGGACCGGGCGGACACGGTGTATGAGAGCCATCAGTGGTGACTGGTGAGCGGGTTCTCTCCGCCTGTGTCATTAGGGACCGTCCGTTGTAGATATTCAAGGGTTGTGACTTTGGAGTACTGATCATATACTTTTGGAAGCTAGACTCCGGCTATTCCACTCTTAAAAAGGGTTAATCCGCACTGAGAGTGGAGAGATGGCGAGAGTAGTGTGTACCCTCCTGGTTCGTGGAGCCAGGTGGAGGCGTACTATGCTCTCGGGTGGCGAAACCCCGGTCTTGGTTGGAGGATCCGGGGAAAGGTAGTCATATGCGTGTGTTAGTGTTGTATATGGCGTGTGGTTGGAAGCCCCAGCTGAGTTTAACCGGTTCGAATCGTCGTGTTCCTCGGATATGGAAACATAACCCTGTCCTCTACATCGTAGTTAATGAAACTTAAACTGGATACTTGAAGATTCCTTTTATGGATGGTTTGTTACCTCGTTATCGATCACAAATTTAGGGTTTAGTGTTTATGCGAAATAAATGAATCTCGATTGTTTTACGAAATGTTCATTTATGCAAAATACTTGATTCTTGCAAACCCCACATTTAATCCTATGACTTGCATACCTTTTATATCCACCACAATTTATTTGTCGGGTAAGACTTGTGGAGTACTCCCGTACTTAGGGTTTGTTAACCCATGACCGTTGTTACCATTGAAGATAATGATGAATAATTGTAGTTGCTTGACTCTTGGGCGCGCAAGAGTACCTCGGTTTTATGTTTAAACTCTATCACTAGTTTGATGTATTATATTCGTATGACACTTATGTTATGTTTCAAAACTTATGGTTTATAATATGACTTATGTATTTTCGCTACTTTGATGTAAATTAAATTATTGTACTACTTCTGCAATGTCTGTGATGAGGAGATCCTGTTCGGAAAGAGGTGGACAACTCGTTTGAACACGACGACACCTGACGAATCAATTAAGACTTGAATCATTTGTTGGAATTAAAGTTAAATAAACGTTAATCCTGGCAAGTGTGCCCTGTTCTTAAGAGGTTCACTCACATATAGTTCATCCTGGCATAGCATAGCTACTGAGATGACATGGGAAAGAGACTACGGGAGGTAATGACGATGCATTCCATGCAGGGGCTGGGGATACAACGGCGCCACGCAAACAATATATTTCCATTTGTAAATGTGACTGATGTGGGAAGCATGGAAATGTGACTGATGTTCATTTTCCTCTTCCTAGCTATATTACTAGTGAGCACACATGGACACTGTTGTAAATTTACGGTAGATACCCACAGTTGCTACATGAGAATGGTTCTTACTGAAATTTTGCTAATACACACAGGCTAGACAAAAGTATACCTAAGAAATTCCCAGTGTATCTAAGCATATTTTTCATTAAGAGAAAAGAAGGTTGACGGTACAGCTAGAAAAAAGGCCTCGCAAAACAGAGTACAAACCACCAAGCAAATAGTAAGCGACGTTGATAACAAATCCTACTGCTAAAAACTCAAATGACGATAGCCTTTTTTAGAACACATGAACAATATATCACAATGTGATAGTATACACTGAATAATTATACAAATTATTTTGGGAGTGGCATGAACTATATGAGGGAAATTAACGAACAGTGGTCGTACTTTTAGGAACGACGTCGACAAATACTAAGTGACGATGGTTTATTTAGTAGCTATTCCATCACACGGACAAGACTCACAGCTGGTCACAAATCCCATAACATACTCCTACGCGTGTTCTTCTTTCTTTTCACGCAGCAAGTTGGCTAAACTTTAGCGTTTCACGGCTCAGACATCAGACCAAGTGACCTTGACCTCACCGATGTTCTCATCGAGTCCCAGCGCCTTCCACACCGCCGGCGACCCGTCGACGATGTCGGGAGAACAGGGCGGCTCAAAGTTGTGGTCCTCATCGCAACCGTTCACCGAGTCGCACTCGTCGACGACCTTGGCCACCACGGAGCGTCCGTTACTGGCGGTGACCCCGACCTTCTTGCCACATCGGCGCGTGCCGTCGAGCCGCAGCCACCCGGAGGACAGCGCGACCACCAACTCGCGGTCCTTGTGGAACCTCTTGTTGAAGGACCGAGAACGGCGACCAGAGGAGGGTGAATGGGAGCCTCAAATTTCTCTCGAAATATTTGGGCCACTCTTCCCAAAAACCAAACCCAGTTGCTGGGTGCTCAACCTCCCCCGAGCAACACGAGCGGGGATTTAGACGAAATCGGAGAAATAAGAGTTCACCGGCAGTGGAGGAAAACTCACCAGAAACCCCGAAAACCAAGTCCTCAACCCCTATGGAAAAGAGGTAAGAACCTAGGCAAAAACAGGCGAAAACAGCAAACCAACAGAGACTCCGGACCAGTTCAGACTGGACCACCGGACCAAAGACGAGTGGTCCGGTGGCTGGTCCGACGCTCTCACCAGCTGAGACCAAAACGAGCAGGGAGCACCCGACCTCCGGACGACCTGCTCCGAACTAGTCCGACGCTACCTCCGGACCAAGGAGGGTGGTCCGGTGCTCACCTTTCACACTGTCGGAAACTATGCAGTGAGCACCCTTGCTCCGGACCGGACCTCCGGACTACCCCGTCGGACTAAGGCAGGTGGTCCGACGAGTGGTCCGACGCCCCTTTGCTTCTTGACACGAGGAAAGTCAAGACCACCGGACCACTTGCTATGGTCCGAAGCTAGGGGTAAGTGGCCCGACGCTCACGAGCAGAAAACTGTTCTTCGCGAAAACGGATTTTTCTTCACCAAATCTTCCCTAAACTCAACCAAATGATCACCAACTGCAACCAAACTTTGTAGGCATGATCCTAGTACAGTTGGGGAGCTATCCCGAAGAAATCATCGCTCAATTTGGAGAGGATAAACGGGAACACTCGGATTTAGGGGAGAAAAGGCAAAACAAAGAACGCCACAAAGAGATCGCCCGATCTACGCACTCATGAGGTTTGAGGAGAATTCCTTCGATGCAAAGATACTCCTCACGATTGCGAACAACTTAGATCAAATGGATTTTGAAAAGCTACTCTCAATAAAGAGAAATCATCTCGGGAAAAAGAGAGAGCAAAAGCAAAACACAAAGAACACAAGCAAAACGGGGACACAATCAAGAAAGCGAAGCCACCATGACTTACGGAGGTTACGACCTCCGATTCCTCGCAACAAACTCAAGTTCTTACAAAGGTTGGTGAAATCAACCTAGGGATCTAATGGACTAGGGAGAGGTAAGTTAGGACCTAACATATATAACATGTTGAGGTGGAAGTGGAACCACCGCGCGCCAACCCGTTTTTTCCAGAACGGCATGCGACCGCCTATCCTATCCTGCGGCTGTAGTTTCATCAAGATTAGTGCACTGAAACATGGGAGGGTAAAAACGACAGCGGGGAATGGGATGGTGGGAAGCAGTATGACTCACGTGCGAATCTCAAAGCACTTTGGATGGTGCGAGATAGGAGTTGCGGTCGCATGCTGTTGTGGAGATGATCTGGTGCACCGCGCGCAGTCCAAATGCAGAAGTCAGTCAGCATTGCCGCCTGGAAACTGGAACCGAGAACACATACCTATGAGTGGGACAATATTCTTGTGCAGGAGACGATTGATGACGGCGACTTCGGCCAGGAAGTCGTCGTAGCTACAGTTCTCCTTTCGCGTGAACTTCTTGACCGCAACCTCGACGTACTGAAGCCGCTGCCGGCCGTCGTCTCCGTCACAGGTGGCGATCATGGCGCCCTTGTACACGGCACCGAAGCCTCCGCTGCCGAGCCTCATGCTCTCATGGAAGTTCCTGGTGGCCTTCTTGACGGCGACGTGCCCGAACTCCCTGGGAATTCCCGGTAGCCGGCGCATGGCCTTGGAAAGCTTCAGGCTCATGGTGAGAGACCTGTACCTTGACACTAAGCACCAAGCGCACAAGAAAACAGTAGCTGCAGCAGGCGCCGCCGCCAGAAGCAAATAGCAAAACACTCTTGCCCTCCGGAACCATCGTTTACGACGGCGGCGATCATCTGTTATCGACGTGGAGGTGGGTATGTACCAGAGCCTGTCCACCGACAGGTTCCAGCTATAGACCACCGGCTAGCACGAGGGCAATGACCTGTTCTTGGAGGCCACCGTCTGGGGCGCCGTTTTGCCACCCCAACCGCCTACTCTTGACCACCCCGCTGACGACGGCGACGATGCTGAGGGGGGAATGTGTTGGAGTTGTTCCAAATTCACTCCAGGATATAGGCTGGGCTTCTGACAGAGCGGAGCGGAGGCCCGTCGCCGGAGACTTGATTCTCTTGTAAGACGTCATAGGTGTGTAACCCAAACTCTTGAGATAGTGAGATTGTTGCTGGCTGGTGCCCGTGGTTTTTCCCCTTCACATCGAAGGGGTTTTCCACGTTAAATCGTGTGTCTCCTCTGTGGCTTGATTATTTACTTCATATTCCTATACGTCGTTCATAACAAGTGGTATCAGAGCTTTGGTTGCTGTTAGGGTTCATGACGACGTCGATGAAGTTCGATCTTCCGCTGCTGAACTACGACACGCGGTTCTTGCTATGGCAAGTCAAGATGCGGGGGATTCTGGCGCAGACTCATGACTATGATGAGGCGCTGGATAGTTTCGGAAAGAGGAAGGCCGAGTGGACTCCAGAAGAGACCCGCAAGGATCAGAAGGCGCTCGCCCTAATTCAGTTGCATCTTCATAATGATATTTTGCAGAAGTGTCTGAAAGAGAAAACTGCTGCAGAACTATGGCTGAAACTGGAATCGATCTGTATGTCCAAGGATCTGACCAGTAAGATGCAGATGAAGATGAAGTTGTTCACCCTGAAGATGAAGGAGGAGGATTCAGTGATGAGCCACATCGCTGAATTCAAGAAGATCGTCGCCGACCTAGTGTCGATGGAGGTGAAGTATGATGATGAGGACTTAGGTCTTTTACTGCTATGTTCTTTGTCAAATTCGTATGCAAATTTTCGTGACACCATACTTTTGAGCCGTGATGAACTAACCCTAAAGGAAGTTTATGAGGCTCTCCAGTCTAGGGAGAAGATGAGAGGCATGGTGCAGAATGACGGGATGTCGTCCTCCAAGGGCGATGCTTTGCATGTGAGAGGCAGAACTGAAAATAGATCCTCCAATGATGGCAATGATGGAAGAAAGAACTACGAAAGGAGAGGCCGTTCAAAGTCCAAGCCGCATGGTAATAAAAAGTTCTGTGTTTATTGCAAGCTGACAAATCATAATATTGAGGATTGCAGAAAAGTACAGAATAAGGAGAAGAGGAAAAACAAGTCGGCTGGTAAGGTCTCTGTTGCTGCTGCTGCGTCTAATGATGATTCTGGAGATTGTCTGGTAGTATTTGCTTCTTGTGTTGCTGGTCATGATGAATGGATTCTTGATTCCGCATGTTCATTTCATATTTGCACTAACAGAAATTGGTTTAGCTCGTATAAGCCTGTGCAGAAAGGGGATGTTGTGCGGATGGAAGATGATAACCCGTGTGACATTGTGGGGATTGGATCAGTTCAGATCAAGACTGATGATGGCATGACACGCACGCTGAAAAACGTCAGGTATATACCAGGGATGTCCAGAAATCTTATCTCATTGAGCACGTTTGATGCAGAAGGTTACAAATATTCCGGTTCAGATGGCGTTCTGAAGGTATCAAAAGGTTCTCTTGTTTGCTTAAAAGGTGATCTTAATTTTGCAAAGTTATATGTCCTTAGAGGGTGTACTTTACCTGGTTCTGATTCCGCTGTTGCCGCTGTTACTAATGATGAACCTAGTAAAACTAACCTTTGGCATATGCGTTTGGGACATATGAGTCACCACGGTATGGCAGAATTGAAGAGAAACCTGCTGGATGGCTGCACTTCGAGTAAAATAAAGTTTTGTGAGCATTGTATTTTCGAGAAGCATAAAAGGGTACAGTTCAACACTTCTGTTCACACCACTAAAGGTACTCTTGATTATGTTCATGCTGACTTATGGGGCCCTTCCCGTAAGTCCTCACTTGGTGGTGCTCGTTACATGCTTACAATTATTGATGATTACTCTAGAAGGGTTTGGCCTTATTTTCTGAAACAGAAAGATGATACTTTTGCTGCTTTTAAGGACTGGAAAGTAATGATAGAAAGGCAAACTGAAAGGAATGTAAAATTGCTTCGTACTGATAATGGTGGAGAATTTTGTTCGCGTGAATTTAATGATTATTGCAGATCGGAAGGCATAGTTAGGCATCACACCATACCCCATACTCCACAATATAATGGTGTGGCCGAACGCATGAACAGAACCATCATATCCAAGGCCCGTTGCATGCTGTCTAATGCCAGGATGAGCAAGCGTTTTTGGGCTGAAGCTGCTAATATTGCCTGTTACTTGATAAACAGGTCGCCTTCTATTCCACTAAATAAAAGAACTCCCATTGAGGTATGGTCTGGTACACCTGCTGATTATTCACAGTTGAAATTTTTTGGATGCACTGCCTATGCTCATGTTGATAATGGAAAATTAGAGCCTAGAGCTGTTAAGTGTCTTTTCTTTGGTTATAGTTCGGGAGTCAAAGGTTATAAATTGTGGAATCCTGAAACAGGAAAGACTTTTATGAGCAGGAGTGTTATTTTCAATGAATCTGTGATGTTTACTGACAGTTTGCCCTCAAATCATGTTCCAGAAAAAGAGCTGCAGCGTATGCGCATGCAGGTGGAGCATGTTGATGATGATACAGGTGTGCAGGTGGAGCCTGTTGATGAGCATGGTGACCATGATAATGATGTTGCTGAAGATGATGCTCATGATGATGTTCAGCAAACTCCTCCCAGTTTACAGTTAGAGGAGGATTTACCTATTGCTCAACGCAAGTCAAAAAGGACAATTGCACCTCCTAAGCGTCTTATTGAAGAGTGTAATTTGTCTTACTATGCTTTGAGTTGTGCTGAACAGGTGGAGAATGTTCATGAGCCAGCAACCTATAAAGAAGCTATTCGTTGTGGTGGTACTGAGAATTGGATTTCTGCTATGCATGAGGAGATGCAGTCTCTTGAGAAGAACAGTCCATGGGAGATTGTACCTTTGCCTAAGAATAAGAAGATCATCAGCTGCAAATGGATCTTCAAGAGAAAGGAGGGTTTATCTTCAAGCGAGCCTCCAAAGTATAAGGCAAGGTTAGTGGCTAAAGGCTATAGTCAAATTCCGGGTGTTGACTACAATGATGTGTTCTCTCTAGTGGTAAAACACAGTTCAATTCGTACTTTCCTTAGTATTGTTGCTTCACATGATCTCGAGCTTGAGCAGTTAGATGTGAAGACTGCGTTTTTGCATGGAGAGCTTGAGGAGGACATATACATGAACTAACCAGAAGGGTTCATAGTGCCTGGCAAGGAAAAATATGTGTGCAAGTTGAAGAGATCCTTGTATGGTTTGAAACAGTCCCCTCGTCAGTGGAACAAGAGGTTTGATTCATTTATGTTAGCACACAGTTTTAAAAGATCTAATTATGATAGTTGTGTTTACATCAAGCATGTTAATGGATCACTTATATATTTGCTGTTATATGTTGATGATATGTTGATTGCTGCCAAGAGTAAGATTGAAATCACTAAGTTAAAGAAGCTATTGAGTAGTGGTTTTGATATGAAAGATCTTGGTAGTGCTAAGAAAATTCTTGGTATGGAAATTAGTAGAGACAGAAAATCTGGTTTGCTATTTCTTAGTCAACAAAATTATATCAAGAAAGTTCTTCAGCGTTTCAACATACAAAATGCTAAGGCTATTAGTACCCCTATTGCACCTCACTTTAAGTTGTCAGCTGCTCAGTGTCCTAGTACAGATGCAGAGATTGAATACATGTCAAGGGTTCCTTATTCTAGTGTTGTTGGGTCTTTGATGTATGCTATGGTTTGCTCTCGTCCAGATTTGTCATATGCTATGAGTCTTGTTAGTAGATATATGTCTAATCCTGGCAAAGAACATTGGAGGGCAGTTCAGTGGATTTTCAGGTACCTCAGAGGCACAGCAGATTCCTGTTTAAAGTTTGAAAGAACTGATAAAAGTCTTATTGGCTATGTGGATTCTGATTATGCTGCTGATCTGGACAAACGAAGATCACTTACAGGTTATGTGTTTACTGTTGGCAGTTGTACTGTGAGTTCGAGGGCTACTTTACAGTCAGTTGTTGCTTTGTCTACTACTGAAGCAGAATATATGACTATTTTGTGAAGCGTGCAAATAATTAATTTGGCTGAAAGGTTTGTACGCTGAGCTTTGTGGAGTTGAATCTTACATAAGTTTGCACTATGACAGTCATAGTGCAATTTACCTCACTAAAGATCAGATGTTCCATGAGAGAACTAAGCACATAGATATCAAGTATCATTTTGTGCGTGATGTGATTGAAGAAGGTAAGCTGAAGGTATGCAAGATTAGTACTAATGATAATCCTGCTGATATGATGACAAAATCTGTTCCTGTTGCTAAGTTTGAGCTGTGCTCAAGCTTAGTTGGTTTAATTGGATAGTTCAAGAGACTATTGTTGGTACCAGTGGTTTTCTATCTTTGTTATGTTCAGAATGAAGGGTTGATTTATGATACAAGATGAATTTTTGTCTCAAGGTGGAGTTTGTTGGAGTTGTTCCAAATTCACTCCAGGATATAGGCGGGGCTTCTGACGGAGCGGAGTAGAGATGTCAATTAATTTGGCCCATCAGGTCTCGCCCTTGTGGATGGGGGGTGCGGGGGGCTCCCCCGCGGTACGGTACGCTATATATATACCCTTGCTAGGGTTTCGTGGAGACTTGATTCTCTTGTAAGTCGCCATAGGCGTGTAACCCAAACTCTTGAGATAGTGAGATTGTTGCTGGCTGGTGCCCGTGGTTTTTCCCCTTCACATCGTAGGGGTTTTCCACGTTAAATCGTGTGTCTCCTCTGTAGCTTGATTCTTTGCTTCATATTTCCATACGTCGTTCATAACAGAATGAAGCGTGGCTTGTCCTTGTTTTGCTTTCCCTTGGTCGTCGACATACACTGAAAGGTTGCGCCCCTTGGCGTCGTAATCGATCCACACACTGTAGTTCGCCGGCGTCGTCGTGGCCGGTGGCGGTGGCACGACGATGGAGACATACAGGCCGAACAGCCCCTGATGATAATAGTACTCCAGCTTGCCGATCTCAACGGAGATGTTGCTGCTGCCGCTGGCCGTGGTAGACAAGGGGAAGTAAATGGCCCTGTCAAGCCCATCCCATCTGCGTTCGTCCTCGGGCTGAGGCAGCACCTCAAATAGAAGGCCGCCGCCGTCGTCGTCAGCCTTGTGGTTGTGCGGCCGGCTGACGCTCATGGTGAAGCTAGGGTGTTGAAGGACGCCTCCTGTGACGACGCCGACCAGAGCTGCCCGTACTCGTAGTCGGAGGATTTCGATTCGAGAGCGAGAGGGATACCTGTTCGTGTTGAGAAGCTGACATGGCCGGCTGATCTCTTCGAGTCTGGAGAGTATGCAACCGGCGGTTCATAGACACCGTCGGCAGTGAGGTGGAGAGCACGCCCGAGTACACCGGCATCCCAGGAGAACTTGAACTCGCTGCCGTCGTACTGCGGACCCTCCGTCGACGGGAAGCTGAAGCCGACGACGTCCTCCCGGTCGTCCAGGAAGCCAGAGTAGCAAGATGCCGGAGCGATTGCGGCCAGCCAGCAGTGGATTATTCCTACAAGGATGCCACTCGTCAAGCCTAGAGGGGCAGCCATCGTGGGTGGTCTCAGCTGTCTTGCGGGTACAACTCCGTGCTTCATCTTAGCGTGATCGATCGGTGCATATATTGACTTCCATGAACTGCTACAGCCTGCGTTGCGCGTTGTATATAACTTAATGAAACCATGGGAACCAAAGTACCTGACGAAGCTTTCGACTTCATTGTTCAAATTCCGACTTACTCCTTGTCCCAAAATATGTGTCGTTTTTATTTTTTGAGAAAGTATCATTGAAAATATCTTTGAATTTAGTTTTTATATCAAATTTATTTGAAGATATAAATATTAATATAGCATGTATGATGTATATTTTAAAAATCGAGCCTATAGGTGCTGTGGCAAATAAATTGATAATGAGCCTAACAATTAATTTGGAGCACAAAAAGCATGAAATCTTCTAGGATTGATCATCATGCATTAAACTAGCAAAGAAAGGGTCTATTAAGAAGAGCACTCGATGCCAACTATAGCTTGTGTGATGAGGCAACTTTCACTACTACAAAAGTCCAAGGTGGTTTGACCGGCCTGTCTGAGTTAATCATGTTAGCGCAGCCGACCTAACAACAATCGAGGTGGGCAATGTAACCGAGCCTCCTCAGTTAATGTCTGTTAGTCGAGACGGTTGCCTTAAGTGGCCCGCAGTAGATTAGTCATCTTTTTAAACTCTGCATTCGCAGTAGATTAGTTTGAACATGCTCAACTTAAAATAGCTTCATATTGACAATACACTCATCATAAAACTGAATTACATGGGCACACTCATCAACCATATGTTTGCAATCTCCCACTTGATGAATGCATTGTCAATACAAAAACATTTCAGCTTAAGCTAATGAAAAAAAATCTCCAAATGACTAAAAGTTAACAAAGCCAAAAAGGTTTGTGAAGAGCAAAACTTCTAAAACTTGGTCTCCAAAGACATGAGCAACTAGGGGCGGAGCTAGAAAATTCAATTTTTTGAATGTTAGGGGGGGGGGGGGGGGGGGTTAGTGTTAGATTTTTTAATTTTATTTAAATTTTAAAATTTTCAATGTAAATTTTACTTGCATAGGGGGGGGTCTGGCCCCTGCCCACCCCCCCTTGTCTCCGCCCCTGTGGGCAACGGCTCGACGCAACCACGTAAAACACAAGGTAGAAAGGGGTCAACACACCACTAGCAAAGCTCAAAACAGATGTTGTTCTGTGCAATCTTCTATTATCACAACATGAGACGAGAAAACAATAGTGGGGCGCCAATTCTAAACATAAATAGTGTTCTATGAGAGAAAAAAAGCCGAGAGTAGTTCAAGCGAACAGTGTCATATATCTTTTCGGGAAAGACTTCCAACTCCAAATGTCAGCCACTGGTAGGACACTTCGGAGAACGAAGATGTCACGCAGTCTCGTCCTTTGATTTTCTTCATCCTCGACTTGGAGGACCATATGTCACATACAAAGCGTGTCGTCCTCAACTTGGTACCTCGCATCATCCAAAGTGAACTGCGCGGGAGGATTGAGAATGTTAATGGCACCCTATTGCATGCCAGAGTCGGCGACGGCATGCTAAATGAAGCCCTGAGGCATGCAATGTGAGCATAACTTCAAAGAACACCATGAGGCGATCCACTCTCAGTTGCATTATTACAATCAGAGCATTTAGCGAGGGAAGGTTGGAGTGGTTCCAACAAGTCAGACACGGCCTGCTTAATCATCCCTGCAAACACAGAACATTTTAAACGAAAAAGAGAAAGTAAATCAGATAGATCCATATATAGTTGTTGTCTTAGCTTATTTTGTGAAAAGAACATTTTACAAGTTTCTGGAAGGGCATACCTCTAGTCCACAAATTGTGGAAGAATGTGGCTTTTGGCGACACAGGCCGGCTCGCGCAGCCATTCCTTGCATGTGACTGGAGAGATAAGACCCATAATTGCCCCTTATGTGCACTATAGCTGTAATCACCGTTTCAGGTACGCGGATCGATAGATATATGTACATAGGGTCTATATGTACTATATGGTCTCTCGTTGTGATGAGTGATTGTCAATGTGATTAGTGTTTTGGGTTGAGTTGACGAACTAATCATAGCATAAGTTGTGTCGTACAACATGTCTCTCGGCTCGTGATGCACACGTGTGAAAGTCAGAGGTGGTTATCGACGACAAGGTGAAGGTTAATTAGAGACGTGTCATGTTGAAGGAATGTGAGTGATGAAGGATGGACATGAGGTGTGGACCGAGAGACCAGGAGACCGAACAACCAGCCGTGGTGGCTGACACTTGAAATATCGACAAGCGCAAAGCGCAAGATGGACATCGACAGCCGTGGTGCCTTGGCGGCAATAGCATCAAATGGATTATTTCTATTTCATTTTGTTTAACTACGTGCAATTAAAATTACAAGTTATCCTGGTCTTCTAATACACAAGCTGTCAGACACAACTAAAATCTAGAGGCATACTTAAAATTATGTATACGGAAAAGTTAAGACCACTTATAATTGAGAACAAATAAATTAATATTTTAGAATTAATTCGTTTAAAAAAACTATTTTCGAAAATAACCTTTGACAACACCTAGTGACATGACACGCATGTTTTCCCCTCTCCCTCTCACACACACCCACACAAAACCTTGATCGCATAGCTAACTCTGAGTCCTCGTTCATTGGCAGCCAACACGCACTAGTTTTGTGTGCTGATGATGATCTACTACGCGCGCTTCACGTACCCCACAATTTTCACGCGTAGTTGGCCTTGTAATCCTGCCACAGCTGCTGCACATTCTTCCCGAGAATCTGCGCGAAGAAATCGTCGGAGTACCCGCCTTTCATCTTGGCGTTGAGCAGCGCGACGAAGCCCGGCTTCACCGAGTCGCAGTAGTCCAGGAACCTCGCCGTCGCATCGTACCCCTGATTCCACCGGTCTCCCTGCCCTGGATGGACCCAGTGCGCCGGCGCGTACCCCGCCTTCAGCCGCACAAAGTCGGCGATGCCCTCGATGAGGCCACCGTCCGCGTGCCCCTGCCCGTCCCACTGCCACACGTGCGTTACCTCGTGGAACAGCACGCCGGTCACCTACAAAACTTTCAGTCAGTTGCCTGATCCCCAAAGTTGGTCGAAACACACTGCATCTCTGATGATCTCATCAACCTCTGCTTTCAAGCTGTCGCCGTAGTTACCGATGTACGGGGCGCTGAGGGTGATGACGTCGTCGGCGGTGAAGGCTGCGGCGCCGCTGACGTTGGCGACGACGAGGGTGATGGCGTCGACGGGCTTGCGGTCGCCGGGGCTGGTCTGGTTGAAGGTGCTCCAGATGAAGGCGGAGGCATTGGACAGCACCTGGTTCGCGTAGTCGACGCCCACGGCCATGTCGAACTGCAGGCCGCCGATGGTGCCTTTCGCCGTGTTCGACGCGTTAAACGTGACGGCGCCGGTGGTCATGGTCATGGTCATGGCCATGGCAAGCAAGAGGGACGCGGCTGCGGCTATGTGAAGCTTCATCTTTGTGCTATTGCTGTAGATAGTTAATGCCAGCCATTGTTGGTGTATATATATAGTACAGCTTGCTGAATGCTGGATTGCTCCAAGTTCATCGACCCATTCAACAGCCGGCAGCCTTACTGCCTTACGATGATACGATCCAATGCCTCCGCTGGGAAAACATTGCTGCAAAGGAGTCGGAATGCAGACAGATCATCCAAGTATACTTTAATTTCACACACCCCGCTGACCCGGTCACTCTGTATTTCTGTCTGTTTGTGATCAACATTGTACTCATTGGGGTTTCGATACATGGCAAAGGTTCAGGTCCAATAAAGGTGACCCGTAAATAAACCAAAGTCTTGGAGCTTGCTCTCGTGGCGAATCCAGCTCTGCCTGGAGGCTTCTTGTAGCAACACCGCAACAAGACCAGTAAACAACAAAGGTCTCGCTGGTCGATTCAAATGTTTAATTCTTGATGAATACTTTTCAAAGGACTTATATGAATCCCTACAACTAATAGTTAGCTTTTTTCTATAAAAAATAATATTTAGCTGCTAAAAATTAGCCAAAAAATTAATTAATGTCTTAACTAATTATCTTTTATAAGACACGGTTGCATATGTATGATAAGGTCTTTTAATTTATACTTTGACCATTTATTTATTTTATATTATATTGTTTATACTTATAAATTTATAATAATTGGATAGTACTAATTACAAATCTAACATATCAAGTTTATGTTATAATAATTAAAAATTATCAGATAAATTATTGATCAAAGATTTGAAAGTTTGGCTATTGATATGTACATATGTGTCTTATAAAAGATAACAGAGGTAGTACCCAGCTAACAATTAGCTATTACTACCTCTATAAGAAAAACTTAGTGTTTTAGTTTTGTCTTAAGTTTATCTGAAGTTTGACTAAATGTATACCAATATACCAATGTTTATATTATGAAACAAGTATTATTGAATTTCTCATCTGTATTTGGTGTCATATACTCCCTCCATACTCAAAAAACTTTTAGGACAAAATTTTAGTTAAACATTGAGAATATAAATCACGAATAACCTTTGTTGAGTTTGAAAATATAAAAATCATATCAATACATAATAAATATTTTTCTAAAAATAAGTGGTCAAACTTACACTTTGGAGACCGCACCGTTTTTTAAAACGACAAATTTTTTTAAGTATAGAGGGAGTACATTACCAAGTTTCTCTCTAGATTTGGTTGCACTGCGTTGATGACATTGGACCGCAGATAGGCGCTGGCGGCATGGCTTGGAGACCCAGGATCAATGTTATCTCTGCGACTAAGAGCCGGAATCGATTGATCGCATCAACGTAACTTGCTCGTACTCGAGGGAGATATGGTTTCTATTGCTCTACGCGCTGGACTTCTAGCTGCCGCAGACCGTTGTCACTGTGCTGTGTTGGTGGCGACATATTCGCTCAACGGTAACCGGAGATAGTAGGAAAGGGATCGACACACTCTTCGCGCTGGTTTCATGCATGGCATCTGTGGAAAGACCGCAATGCGAGGTGCTTCAGGAACGCGTCCAACCCTGTTGTTGAAATGTTGCAGCTAATTAAGATAGAGGTTGATCGCTGGATCGAAGCAGGTACCCAAGGTTTATTAAGGAGTTTAGCACAGCAAGGCTAGTGCAGGCGGCGCGTGCTGATGGGATATAGGATGTTAATTTCCATCATGTAGTCCTTTATATTTGTGTTTAGCCGAATTCGACATTCTTATACATACATTCTATTCTCATAATACAAAGATACATACACTCGTGCATATTCATGAATTTTTTTTTTACTCAGGCTATGAAACATAAATTTTCCGTATAGGATTTCTCCTAGATAATGTGAATAGTTAGCAATGTTGATCAAATAGACCCTAAATTTAAGTGACAAGTCAAGGTTGATATGTGGCCCTAAAGAATTGGTCTATTCTCTCCGTCCCAAATTAATTGTCGTTTTGAGTTTTCGTGTCACAATTTTGACTGAATTTATATAAAATATGTGCAACATTTGTGTCTCTAAATAAATAATTAGAAAAAAATAAATCAAAATATCTATCTAATGGTATCAATTATGTATCATAACTATTAATAATATTCTATATAAAATTAATCTAAATTATTTTTCAGAAAGACAGATAATTTAGAACGGAGGGAATATCTACTAGACGTTCGGATGTTCCAAGGCCATCTGACGCCTGAGTGTCAGGTCTCCTTCAAACACTTGATTGCATCAAACAATAGTGCTTTCATTCTAGATTATAGTTCGTTTAATTTTTTTAATTTTAAATTTGACTATTCGTCTTATTTAAAATTTTATGCAAAACATCACTTCTTTTTGTTATGATTTGTTTATTTAATAATTAATCTAAAAAATGACTTAAATTTGATTATATTTGCACAATTTTTTTAATAAAATAAGTACTCAAATTTGGTGTCAAAAAAGTAAAAAAAATATAATTTAAAACAGAGGGAGTAATAATCAACGTCGGATCCTAGCCAAACACTCGATTGGCTATAACCACTCGATCCCAGGTCTAACGATTATACAAACAAAATATATCAAATAATAAATAAAAAATACCAAATAATTACTATGAAGTGTAATTCGGAGGAAAAGCAAATAAAACATGTAAACAACAAATAAAAAATGCAGAAAAACAATCAGGTTATTTCCATGGAAACCAAGCTAGAAGATTTCAAAGTGAACCAAATAAAACATACAAAAAAAAAGATAACTGTTTGAGTAATTCTAGCCTTCCCATTTATAAACAATTAGTTTACATCAATTGTATATAGAGAGGTTACATACACTCGAGCGTTGGAGGCCCCCAACACCCGATCGGAACTGCAACGAAAATCGTGTGTTTTTAACCCATCCAACACTCGATTGACATGATCATTGAATTCATATTAAATAAAAAAAATCCAAATAATATAAAAAATGTTAAATAAACAAAAATAATCACTAAACTTGGAAAATTTCAAAGAAGAACCAAATAAAACTTAAAAAAATAGAAAAAATCAATAAATATTCAAGTAATTCTGACCAATCCTAGTTATATATATAATCAATTCACGCCAATTGAAATAAAACTCACACCCAAACTAAAAAAGTATAGAGCGAAATTTACTTGTGGTTCCTCAACTTAGCCGATAGTGTTATCTAAATTTCTAAATCACTAAATTTGGTGATGATGTTATCTATATCTCTGAACTTTTAAGGTGATCATCGTAGCTCTCTAGAAAGTGTTTCGAACAGCTCAGCAGTGTGCTCAACGCACTTGTGACTAGAGTAGAGTAGCAAAAGGTGGTGGGTTCGATGAAGAGCAGAGCAGAAGCCAGGGACGGAGCAAGCCACCCCTCCGCGTACAGAGCTCGTCCGGATTTACGATCCGTGACCGTCACACCGGAGAACCAATGCAGTGAGCCGAGGATGTCGTTTCCAGTCAGCATTGCTCTGCCCCGCTCCGCCGAGCCAGCGCACCTTTGCCCCCAAGCTTGGGATGATGTGGGCCACCGCTACGAGGCCCGGCGAGGAGTAGCAAGACGGGCACGTCCTTACGCTGGTCGCGTCCACCGAAATGCTCCGGTATGGTACTAAACCAAACTGCGGCGGCGATCAAACCAAGGGCTTGTGCAGAGGCGACAAACGCGTGGTTGTCACGCGCAATGGTCCGCGCCGGCTTCGATCGGATCCGCTCGTGCAGTCCGCGCGCGCCTACACGTGTTACGCGGAGTCGTCGTGCGTTGCGCCCGCCGTACGCGAAGACATACGCTCGGCGGCTCGGGCCGGGCTGCTGAAGCCGGCCGCGTGGCAATGGAGGAGGGCGCTCCATCGGTTGGCCGGAGCCTGACAGATTCTCTGCGGCGTGCGGCACCGCGGCGTCGCGAGCGGCGGCCGGCCGTTCGCCCGCTTACTCCGTCACTCGGGTTGGATGGGCTAGCCTCGATCAGCGCCCGATCGAGCCCCGAGGGCACGACGCCGTGTCATGTGCATGCGTCCACGGACTTCATGGCCAGATATTCGAGATAAACGTTTGCACAGGTTGCAAAAGGTGCGTCTCCAATTTAATTTTAATTCGCTGGTAAAATAGAGATTTGCTAAATTTTTAGGTGCCTGAATTTTAGTTTTAGTTTTTTTCGACGATGGTTATTATACATATTTTGTGCTAAAAGTGCAGTTTTTATTTATTACAATTTTTTAGATATAATCTGTAATTTTTATTTCCGAGAAAAAAAATCCGTTAGACAAAACCATAATAAGACAAAATCTGATATTTGTTGCCACAAAAAATAATGAGTAAAATTCTGCGCCGGTTCCTAAAGTTGGCCGACGGTGTCATCCAAGTCCGTAAACTTATAAAGTGCTAACTATGAGTCTCTAAACTTGACTGACGATGTCATCTAGGTCCCTGAACTTCCAAGGTGATCATCACGGATCCGTAATCTTAATCGGTAGTGTCATCTAGGTACTTAAACTTAGTTTTAAGTCCCATCTGCGTCATTTTTTTTAAAAAAAGTCTCATCTTGGTCAAATAAGACAATCTATATAAAAATAATTCATAACTTTTATATATGAACTTGAAAAAGACAAATTTTATATTAAAATTGTAGCCCTTGATGTGATCTACGACTTTGGAGTTGATTTTTTTATTTTAAACAATATTGGGAATTTAAATTTCAAATTTTCAAAATATGTAAACTTACAATAATATTTTGGAATACTAAATGACTAAAAAACTTTTTAACTACAAAGTTGTAGATCGTATTGGTAACTATAACTTTCATATAGATCATGTTATTGTTCAAGGTTGTTTGATAATTTTAATTTCAAAATTCAAAATCCGTAAACATACAACAATATTTTGGGACTCTAAATGTTCTAAATTCTACTAGAAAGTTGTAGATCGCATCGAGCGCTTCAAGTTTGATATAAAGTTTGTCTTCATTCGAGTTTATATGCAAAAGTTATGAATTATTTTTGATATAGATTGTCCTATTTGGACCTAAATGAGATTTAAAACCAAGTTTATGGACCTAGATGACACTACCGACCAAATTTAGGGACCTGTGATGATTAGCTTATAAGTTTAGGGACCTAGATGACATCATCGATCAAGTTTAGAGACTCACAGTTAGCACTTTGTAAGTTTAACGACCTGGATGACACTGTTGACCAACTTTGGGGACCGGAGGTGAATTTTATTCGAAATAATTTAATAATTTACAATTATTTCTATATGCCAGAGCTGTTTAACTTGTGTTGGTTCATCCTCTTATGGTCAGGCACAGCAAATATTACCTTCACAAACGAACATGCACACGTCTGTTTTTTTTTTTCTCCATCACTCAAAAGACTTGCGTGTTTTTACTGAGATTGGAGAAAGTTATATACATGTTCAGTGGTGACGTCTTAAAGATTTGCAGCAAGCATAAGCCCACCCAAGGATACATTTGCCTAATATACTACTGGCAGAAGCAAACAACTTAGGGTTGTTTGGTTTCTTCCTGCCAGACAGCTCCTGGCCCAGACAAGTCTCCCAAACGTTGGATTTCTATCCTCTGGGGTTGAGATGCATGCCTGAAGGTGATGTTGCCTGGAAGGGCACCAACCAAACAGCCCCTTATACTCTTCGCGTGGGCTTGCACCAACAGCTATGCCTCGTACTTGATCAGGTTGAGTAATTCAGCCACTTGGGTGCTTGCTCTGCGAAAGCACTTCCTATTTCTTTCATACTAAGGCCTTATTTGGATGTGTATGTATCTACTAAAAACCACATGGATTAAAGTAGATTAGAGTATATATTAATTTAAATATACTACAACACATGTGGTTTGAGAAAGACATATTCACATCCAAACAAAACCTAAAAGTTCCCAAGCAATAAGCGCAAGGATGGAACAACACCTTGGCGACACTGTCTAGTCCACTGCTCTCTCCAATTGTCCACTAGAGTTGGCCTGCGCTAGTTGGGTTTCCTGGAGGGCTGATCGAATGCACTACCAAAGAGTTGGACAACCCACGATGATATGGTCAATGGATTCTGGCTCTTGGTCGCATAGAAAACAATTGTCTTGTGCTTCTAGGGCACAACGTCTCCACCGGTTCGCTGTCCAATGACACCGCTTGAGTGTACTCTCTATATACTCTCTTCCTCCTTAAATAACTGTTGTTGTTGATGTCCGTGCCACAAGTTTGACTCAATTTGTACAAAATACATGTAAGATTTGCATCTCTAAATAAATTTACTAAACATTTAGATTTAAAGATATTTCTAATGATACTAATTATGTAGTATAAATATTAATATTTTTTAAATATATTTAGTCAAAGATATTTTTTGGGAAACGCAAACGATAAATATTTAGGGATGAAGGGAGTATGTTCGAATATAAGGCCTGCACGTATTTCAAAATTCAAACTTTATTATCTTTGACTAATAATTAGTTTAATTATATTAAAAGTTTGTATTACAAAAGTAGTTACATTATATTTGTATTTAGAAGTACTTTCTAATGACTAAACTTTTGTTCTTGTAAATTATATAGGGCAATGTTATGGTACATATTTTACTTACTAGGAGGTAATATCTTAAATAAATCTAAGCCCTTAATTTTTAAATTATTTAGACTAATTAATTAATTGACATAGCAAAAAATAATCCTGCCAAATCCCAAAATCACGGTGACCTCAGTCACGTAGAGTGGTTGCTTGCGTCTTTCCATTTACGTGAAGATATCACGGTAGTCACGTTGGCTGTTTGCTTCCTTCCTTTTACGTGAAGATAACATGTTAAGATAATATTCATTGATATTCATATTATGTTTCAACTTTCAAGAGTTTTTATGTTTATATTTTAAATCTCAATATGTTGATTTTCAGTTAGTATCCAAATAAAAAACTGAATTCAAAGTAGCCAATTTATCTTCATATATTATATATCCATATTTGTATTCAAAGTCGAATTATATATAATAAGGATAAAAAATGTTTTTCAAGTTCAATTTCAAGAACTATAATAAAAATTTATGTGGTAACATGCATGTAAGACACGGTAGTTCTTGTCAAAAAAAAAACATGCAAGCACGGTAACATGTGGTAGAAAAATATTTATATCGTAATCATATATCCAAGTCTAAAAGTTTCCAAATAAAAAGAATTTACCGATCACACATGTATCAATCAAATCTAGAAAAAATATTTCTATGTCTTAAACTTTCCTTATATATCATACTTTACAAAATAAAAAATCAAATAAATATATATTTCACATATTACCTCCTGTGAGGTAATAGGTTATTATAACCGATCGATCTAAGAAAATGAATAGCTCATAGTTAGTTGGAGGTACCACAGCAATCCTTTTACGTGAAGATAACATGTTAAGATAATATTCCTTGATATTATGTTTCAACTTTCAAGAGCTTTTACGTTTATATTTTAAATCTCAATATGTTGATTTTCAGTTGATATCCAAATAAAAAACTGAATTCAAAGTAGCCAATTTATCTTCATATATTATATATCCATATTTGTATTCGAAGTCAAATTATGTATAATAAGGATACATAATGTTTTTCAAGTTTAATTTCAAGAACTATAATAAACATGAAGAATCATGGACCCTTGTGTTTAGGCGATTAACGACAATACTAGGTCACTATGACTAACGTGTGTTTTGCAGAGGCAAAGTCATTTGTGTTAGGTCATTAGTGATATAATTTGAATGGGCTTAATGGATATTCATGCCCCCAAGATGGAAATCGTTTCGGTTGCAAAGGATGATGATACAAGTTAAAGACTAGGCTAGTTCTTAGTGCCATAAGGTTGAGAAGGGCACTAAGTATAGCTAGGATTGTTTTTCCTTTGATCGTACTATAAAGGGGGGTATGAGATTAGTAGCTTGACCTAGGAGAGTTTAGGAGAGTAGGTATATGCACACTTGTCACAACTAGTCCTAGAGACCTTGCTTTCAGCCCATGGTTAACCCTAGAAATGGTAGGAGCAAAATCCCTTGAGAAATCTCAGCGAAAACAGTTAAAATAGGGGAAGAAAGAGGCTCCGAACCAGTCTGCCAAGTAGGCGTCGGACCATAGGAGAGTGGTCCGACGGTCCCTGACTTAGGCAAAATTCCAGCTCGAGAAGCTTCGGACCACCTGTCTAGAAAGCGTCGGACCATAGGAGAGTGGTCCGATGGCTCGTGTCAGAGAGAGAAGGCTCCGGACTAGTCCGACGGTGAGTCCGACGGCTAGTCCGACGCTTCAAGACAGGAGGTTGGTTCCATACAGTAAGCTCCCTGGCTCCGGACCAGAGCGTCGGACTAGGGCTCCGGACCAAGGAGAGTGGTCCGGTGGTTCAAAGAAGAGAAGATGTTTTTTCACTCAGTGAGCACCCTGGCTCCGGACCAGGGCGTCGGACCAAGCAGAGTAGTCCGACGGTGCCTGAGTTGGATTTCAGAGTGAGCTCCGGACCAGTGTGCTTGGTCCGGTGGTATAAGCTCCGGACTAGTCCGGTGGCTTCGCATAGAGAGGAAAAAGTAAAAAACGGCTAGTTTTGGAGGTGGGGACTATTTATAGTTGCCCCCTTCGTCCTTAGGACCTCTCTTGGCCATTGTTTCAGCTGGTGACACCTTGAGAAAATCTTTGGAGAGTCAAGTGCCTAGTGAGGGAGAGATTAGAGAGAGTTCATCTTGTTCTTCCCTCCTAGAGTGATTAGGAGTGACTTGTGTGCATCATTCCACCTTCCTAGCCTTGAGTTGGTCAAGTGAAGGTCTTGTGCTTGTTACTCTTGGTGTTCGACAACACCTAGACGGTTTGGTGGTGTTCGGAGGAAGTGATCGCCGGAAGATTGTTGGCGGCTCTTCTCCAAGCTTCTGTGATCGGTTGTGGGCGATTCACCGAGCCGGAGTGGCGAAGAATCAGCCCGTAGAGAGCACTCTACCCTTGCGCGGGTAGAGGGGGAGCAATACCTTGCGAGGTGCTCCAACGAGGACTAGGGGGGTGGGTCGACACCTCGATACCTCGGGAAAACATCGCTGCATCACTGAGAATTTCTTTTCCCTAGCTCTTTACATTTCCGCATTACATTCCGTCTTGTTTTTATATTACCTACTAGAATTGCTTAGGTTGCTCTTAATTTCCATGAACTGCTACCGCTTTCTAGCTAGGACACACGGACCGTAGGCACTAGGGGGTGATTGGCATTTGATAGGTTTTCATATTTGCTTTAGAAATTTAAAACAAGTCCAATTCACCCCCCCCTCTTGGGCATCTTGATCCTTTCAATTGGTATCAGAGCCAGGTTGCTCTAAATTAGGCTTCATCGCCTAGAGCAAGATGTCCCATGGGGATGGACCGCCACCCATGTTCGATGGGGATGCCTTTCCTTATTGGAAAGTGCGGATGGAGGCCTACCTTGAGGCCGTGGACGTCGGCGTTCACAAAGCCGCCACCCAAGGTGGATCGGTGTTCGCTGAGGATCCATACTTTGAGAAGAACAATGCTAAGGCTAAGAACATTCTTTTCCGTGGCATTTGCAAGGATGTGTTCAACCGTGTGTGAAATTGCAAAACCGCACATGAAATTTGGACAAACATTTGTGCTCTACACGAGGGCACTAAATGTGAAAGAGAAGAGCGTTATCATCTCATCATTGCTAAGTTAAATGCTTTCACCATGCTATCTCATGAAAATGCTAATGAAATGTACTCTCGCTTGAATGTGCTTGTAGAGGAGTTGAATAGCCTTGGGCTCTCCCAAATGACACCGGCCGATGTGGTGCATAAGATACTTTGTGTCCTACCAATAGACAAGTATAGCCACATCGTCACGGTTCTTCATCAAGGCGATCTCTCCGCAACTACACCAACACAAGTGTTGGGCAAGATCAATGTTCATGAGATGTACATGAAGATCAATGATGGAAGTTCATCCTCCTCCAAGAATAAAGGAAGGAGGAGAAGAAGGACTTGGCTCTCAAGGCATCTTCCAAGGAGAAGTGCAAGATTCAATATGTCATTGAGAGTGCAAGTGATGATGATGATGAAGACAACATCGCTCTCATGGTGAAGAAGACCACCAAGATGTTAAAGAGGCTAAACAAGAATAGAGTCAAGTTTGACTCAAAGAAGAAGAAATTCTTCACAAGCTCTTCAAGGAAGCCAATCTCCCAAATGAAGTGCTACAATTGCGGCACTCTTGGTCATCTAGCCCATGCGTGTCTCAAAGAGAAGAAAGACAAGTTCAAGAACAACAAGTTCAAGAACTTCAAGAAGAACAAGGGCGGCAATGATGACTCAAGTGATGATGACAAGAAGCAAGACAAGCCATACAAGAAGAAGAGGAACTTCAACTTCCACAAGAAGAAGAAGGATGGCAAGGCTTACATTGTGGGTGATTGGCTCACCGATATTGATGATTCAAGTGACTCTTCCGATGATGAGAGTGAAGAAGAGAAGGTGGCCACATTGGTGATTGGTTCTTCGATTCCACCGCCACCTTCTCCTTCATCGCCGGGCTCATCCTCTACACACCTATGCCTTATGGCTAAAGGTGACAAGAAGGTACAAAAAGAGGATGATGGTGATGACCTCTCTAGTGATGATAGTGACGATGAAGAAGCACCTTCCTATGATGAGCTAATTAAAATATGCAACAAGTACGCTAGCATCATAAGGAAGTACAAGAGTAAAAATGACAAACTTCTTGAAATCAAAGAAAACCTGCATGATAAGCTTGACAACTTGTCTAGTGCTAATGATGATTTGAAGCTTGAGATTAACTCTCTCACATCTAGCACTAGGGAGCTCAAAGTCTCTCTTAAGCAAGCCAATGAGAAACATGATAAGCTTGAGAGGTCATCCCAAGAGCTCCTCACAATGTATAACTTGCTAAAAGATGACTACAACCAAGTGAAAAGTGATCATGGCACACTAGTGGTAGCAAATGAATTGCTTACTCAAGATCTTACACATGTTGCTACTAACCCGTGTGCTAAGTGTGCAAGTGCCACCTCTTGTGAAATCGAGCTTGATGATGTGGCTCTTGAGCAAAGTGCTAAGTGCAAGGGCAAGAGAGTTGTAGAAGCCGACAAGTATGATGATTATATGAAGATGAGGGAAGAGAACTCAAAGCTCAAGGAAGAGCTAATCAACCTCAAGGCAAACAAGCCCTTCACCATCAAGCCGACTCAAGAAGAAGACAAAGATGCTATCACCTTGATCAACTCTCTTAGAGAAGAAATTGCCAAGCTCAAGAATGACAAGACCAAACTTACAAGTGGTCTTGAAAAGTTCACCAAGGGCCATAATCTCCAAAGTGAGCTTCTAATGAGCACCATCATGAAGAATGACAAGACCGGTATTGGGTACAAGGAGAACCAAGTGATGAAGGCCAAGGTCAAGATTGAAGCCAAGAACTACTACAAGAACAAGTACAATGGCTACAATCAAGAGAAGCCAAAGCCCAAGCCTAAGAGGTGTTTTGGATGTGGTCAAATTGGTCACTTCGAGTTTCAATGCAAGACTCCACGTCCCAAGACCTTGCCCAAGCACACTAGGCCATTTCCTCATGATGCACACTATGTCATCAACAAAGATTCCAAGGGTAGACCACTTGTGGTGTTTCTTGGACCACCAATGAAGAACAAGCCTAGGGTTCTTTGGGTTGCTAAGGAGTTGGTTGACAAGGCAATGGGGCCCCGCACTAAGGGGGTTCCCAAACAACAAGCTTAACTTCAAGTTGCTTGTGTGTAGGTGAACTACAAGACCGGTGGGAGCCATTGGGTAATTGATAGTGGTTGCACTCAACACATGATCGGCGACCCCCGGATGTTCAACACACTTGATGAGGATTGTGCAAATCAAGACAAGATTACTTTTGGGGATAATTCAAAGGGCAAAGTTCAAGGCTTAGGCAAAGTGGCTATCTCTCAAGATCAATCAATTTTCAATGTCTTGCTAGTACAATCTTTGAGCTTCAATTTGCTATCGGTTGGTCAACTTTGTGATCTCGGGTTTCATTGTCTCTTCACTTCAAATGAGGTGATTGTGACCAAGATTGAAGATTCATCTATGATATTCAAAGGGTTCTGGCACAACAACCTCTACTTAGTGGACTTCATTTCAAATGAAGCTAACTTGCAAACTTGTCTCTTTTCCAAGAATTCTTTGGGTTGGCTATGGCATAGAAGATTAGCTCATGTGGGCATGTCAACCTTGAAGAAGCTTGTCAAGAAGGAAATGGTTAGAGGAATCAAGGATGTGGTGTTTGAGAAGGACAAACTTTGTAGTGCATGTCAAGCCGGCAAGCAAGTGGCAAACACTCATCCAACCAAAGCTTTCATGTCAACCTCAAGAGTCCTAGAGTTGCTACACATGGATCTATTTGGCCCTACCACCTATGCTAGTCTTGGAGGAAATCTATATTGCTTGGTGGTAGTGGATGACTACTCTCGATACACTTGGGTGTTCTTTCTTCAAGACAAGGGAGAGACACAGGGCATCTTTAAGAAATTTGCTACAAGAGCTCAAAATGAATTTGATGTGAAGATCAAGAAGATTAGAAGTGACAATGGCACCGAATTTGTGAACACAAAGATTGAAGATTATTGTGATGAAGTTGGGATCAAGCATGAGGTGTCCGCCACATATACTCCACAACAAAATGGTGTTGTAGAGAGGAAGAACCGGACGCTCATAACTCTAGCAAGGTCTATGCTTGATGAGTACAACACTCCGGAGAAGTTTTGGGCGGAGGCAATCAACACCGCATGCTATGCGGCAAACCGTCTCTTCGTCCAAAGGCTATTAAAGAAGACCCCTTATGAGCTTGTCAATGGGAAGAAGCCGGATATTTCATTCTTCCGGGTGTTTGGTTGCAAGGTGTACATCTACAAGAAGCGCCAACACTTGGGTAAATTCCAACGACAGTGTGACATTGGTTTCCTTGTTGGATATTCACTTAAATCCAAGGCATACTGTGTATTTAACAAAGCCACCGGCTTAGTTGAAGAAACGTATGACTTGGAGTTTGATGAAACTAATGGCTCCCAAGGAGCGCTTGAGGATATTGATGTAGGTGATGAACCCTTGAGGGAGGCAATGAAGAATATGCCAATTGGTGCTATCAACCCGCAAGAGGTGGAAGAAGTTGAAGATGAAGCAAATCAAGATCCTTATCCACCCCACACACCTCAAGTTGATGAAGGAGATCAAGTGAGGGAAGCTCAAGAAGACACTCACATTCCTCAAGATCAAGCCGAGGCCGAAGCAAGCAATGTTGAAACACCGCATCCCCCTCCTCAAGAGACAATTAGAAGATCAACATATATCCTTCAAGCTCACCCCCATGATCAAATCATAGGGAGTCCATCAAAGAGAGTAATGACTCGCTCTAGACTTGCATCTTATGTTGAACATCACTCGTTTGTTTCCTTTGTTGAGCCTACTAGTGTAGAAGAAGCACTTGTGGATCCAGATTGGGTGAATGCCATGCATGAAGAACTCAACAACTTCACCCGGAACCAAGTGTGGACACTTGAAGAGAAGCCAAAGGATGCAAGAATCATTGGCACCAAGTGGGTGTTTAGGAACAAGCAAGATGATCAAGGCGTGGTTGTGAGGAACAAAGCAAGATTGGTGACAAAGGGGTTCTCTCAAGTAAAAGGACTCGATTTTGGAGAGACCTTTGCTCCGGTTGCAAGACTTGAAGCCATCCGTATCCTTTTGGCGTATGCTTCACATCACAAAATGAAACTTTTTCAAATGGATGTGAAGAGCGTCTTCTTAAATGGTTTCATAAATGAACTTGTCTATGTCTCACAACCTCCCGGGTTTGAAGACCCAAACTTGCCTAATCATGTGTATAGGTTGTCCAAGGCACTCTACGGATTGAAGCAAGCTCCAAGAGCTTGGTATGAGAGGCTAAGGGACTTCCTAATCAAGAAGGGCTTCAAGATCGGGATCGTCGACACTACACTATTCACCAAGAAGCTTAATGGAGATATCTTCGTTTGCCAAGTATATGTCGATGACATTATATTTGGATCAACAAACCAAGACCATTGCAAGGAGTTTGGTGACTTGATGTCCAAGGAGTTCGAGATGTCAATGATTGGCGAGCTAACCTTCTTCCTTGGCTTTCAAGTGAAGCAAATGAGAGAAGGGACCTTCATCTCTCAAGAAAAGTATAGTTATGATCTACTTAAGAAGTTCAAGATGGAGGATTGCAAGCAAATCAAGACCCCAATGCCAACTAATGGGCATCTCGATCTCAATGAGGGAGGTAAACCGATTGACCAAACTCTTTATTGCTCTATGATCGGTAGTTTACTTTACCTCACCGCATCTAGGCCGGATATCATGTTTAGTGTGTGCATGTGTGCTAGGTTTCAAGCAAGCCCTAAGGAGTCGCATCTTTGTGTGGTTAAAAGAATCCTTAGGTACATAAGGCACACCCCTAGCATGGGTCTTTGGTATCCCAAAGGAGCTCCCTTCCAACTAGTTGGCTATTCCGATTCGGATTACGCCGGGTGTAAGGTTGATAGGAAGAGTACCTCCGGCGGGTGCCACATGCTAGGAAGATCACTTGTTTCTTGGTCCTCAAAGAAGCAAAACAGTGTGGCATTGTCAACCGTCGAGGCGGAATACATTGCCATGGGAGCAAGTTGTGCACAAATCTTATACATGACCCAACCACTCTTTGATTACGGCGTGTTTTTAAAAGAAGTTCCACTTTTGTGTGATAATGAAAGCGCCGTAAAGCTTGCTAACAACCTGGTTCAACACTCTCGCACCAAGCACATAGATATTTGCCATCACTTTCTTAGAGATCATGTGGCTAGGAAAGACATCACACTAGTTGGAGTTAAGAGCGAAGATCAATTGGCGGATATCTTCACTAAACCACTCGATGAAACAACCTTTTGTAGGTTGAGAAGCGAGTTGAATGTGCTTGATCGCTCTAACTTCACTAAAAGATGAGTTTGTGTGAACCATGCATTCATATGTAATATAACATGTTTAATTTGGTAATGCACATAGGCTTGGCTAACACGGTTAAGATAACCACCCTCAAAGCGTGTGACAAAGCTTAACCGTGGTTTAAACTTGCAAGCAACCTAGATTCAAATTCCGTTTTGCATTGCATATGCATGAGTGTTGCTTCTTCGTTTCTTTTCGGTTAAGTTTTTTTTTGGTCATCCTTAGGTTCATCACTTAGGGGGAGCAATTCAACGCTCTAGCTTCAGCTAATACCCCTCTTGTGCCCCTATGGTGACTCTTGGAGCTTTATTGAACTATTTTCTTATGAAAACTAATCCTAGCCTATGGAAAACTATTTCTAAAATTGAGGGTTTGAGAGATGGTTCTTATGTTAAGTCCAACATGGGCTCCTCTTTGCTCTTTTGTGTTGGTACTCGGCTAAGAGAAAAGATTGGAGAGAAAAATAGGAAAATTCAGAGCAAATTTAAGCACCGGACCACTCTGCATGGTCCGACGCTCAGTGGTCCGACGCCTTGTCCCTCTCTGCATAAAATTTCTCCAGCCACAGAATCCGTCGGACCATAGTCCGACGCTCCTCCGGACCATTGGCAAGTTGTCCGGTGCCTCTGTCAGTTATGTCTAAGCGCCGTCGGACCAGTCGGGTGCACCTCGGACCAGTCCGGTGAGTAGTCTGACGCACTGGTCTGGTGGTCGGGTGCTCTCTGTTTTTCTTTCTGTGGTACCGTCGGACCCCCCATCGGACCAGCCTCCGGACCAAGCAGAGTGGTCCGACGCTCTCAAATTTTGCGGATAACCCCCCGCGTGCGGTTCTATTTTAGCTGTGTTCTTCTCTTCCGCCGTCCGTACGCCGCCGCTCCTCCACCGCCACTGCTCCGTCGTCTGCTCCCCTGCGCCCTCGCAACCGTTCTCGCCGCCGGTAATCCCTCCACCGGAGCTCCGCCATCCGAGGTACCCTGCTTCACACCCCGCCGCAGCAACGCCGCCTTCCACCGCGCCGCCGCCTGACTACCTCCCTCCACCGACCTCGCCGCCAAGGACCCCCCTCGCCGGCATCCAAACCACCACCACATCCCTGCCAGCCAGTCCATACCTCTTGGGTTTCCCCCTGTTGCTCTGCCAAGTGCACCTCACCCTTAGGGTTTGGCATAACCCTAGAAGGGTCTTTGACGTCTTCGTCCGTGACCGAACTCGATTCGTCGTCGTCGACTTCACCACTTCTCGCTAGGCTGGCAAATCTCTTTCGGAGTGTGGTTTGGGACTTGAGTCGCTCTGATTAGATACGCTTTCTTACCTCAGCAGTCAGTGGCAACTTAAACTCGGGCCAAAGCTCGCGAGTAAGGATTGAGGCAAAGCCTCAGAAGGTTCAGTCCAGTGGCTTGCAGGCCCCTCTGTCAGTTGTGCTTTGATTGATCAGTTGGCAGTTGATTGTGACAGAGATCAGTGGCTCTTACAGTTGGCAGTGGCTCTTGTGTTTGACAGTTGTCAGTGGGCAGTGACTCTTTGTTTGATCCGATATGGCTCGTGGTTCTCGTGCTCGTGCTGTTGGGTCAGGTGATGACACTCCTCCTCCTCCACGTCCTTCCAGAGACAAGGGCAAGAAGCAAGTGGTTGAGAAGGCAAAGAAAAAGAAGCGAAAGCTAACAGAGGCTGAGAAAGCCAAAGCAGTGGCAGATGCAGCCGACCGTGCAAAGCGAGGTGGTCGCCGAGGGTCAGTGAGACTTGGCACCCCTCCGCGGGCTCTACCGTCTACTCCTCCTGAGTCACAGACAGAGGACACTCCAGAGGAGCAGGAGCTTGTCACGGAGGCTCTGGGTACACCGTTGGCACCTTGTTCCTGGGGGCGATCTACTCGTTCCCAGTCAGCTCAGTCACCTCAGAGTGCCTCAGCAGCTCCTACGACAGCTTCAGCATCTATTCACCTCGATCTGAGGAATCTCACAGCCAAGTAGGTGAAGAAACTTCGATTTGTCGCTCTTGAGAAGTGGTGCCCTGATCAGCGTGACCCCAGAGCCTCACCAGGATGGCACACACCTCTCATGGAGGATTTCTACAGAGCAGCACAGCTTACCAGCATCCAGATCCGACGTCACAGGGTTTGCTCCTTGGAGAGCATAGTTGAGTTGGCTAGTGAGGAGATCAGACCGTTTATCACATACCTTCCGGGACTCGCCGATTTACTTGGCCATTCCGAAAACTATATTGAGAGATGGGTCAGAGAGTTCTATGCCTCAGTGTGGGTTGATCCAGAGCACAAGTTTCTACAGTATACCTTCAAAGGAGAGCGATACAGGCTCTATTTGACTCGGCTCAGAGAGATCTTTCACTTTACTCAGACCGGTGGAGAGCTTGACCTTCACTATGACTGCTATAGAGGAGCCTCTGTGCCTCGCCGAGCTCGAGGTGGTCGTACATTGTCAGTTCAGGAGGTGGCTCCTCTCTTCAAGCCACCTTTCTCAGAGGGCTCCCGTCGTAGCCCAGCAGAGCTCCGACCCACCGTTCACCGCCTGAACGAGGTCCTACGTTGTACCCTGCTGCCTCGCACAGGTTACAAGGAAGGATTGACCAACATGCAACAGGTACTTCTTCAGGCACTCGTCTCTCAGACACCGTTCGACATCGCCGACTTTCTTGTGTCAGAGATTGAGGATGTGATAGCAGATGGTATGAGAGCACGACGTTAGTTTCCCTATGCTCACTGGATTTCATCGATCATAGCTATTGAGCTTGAGGGAGCCAACCCTGGATTCCGCGCCCTGCTGGATCAGTCACCGACTTCTTTCCTGGCCTACAGAGTCCTTGGTTCGTTTGACAGCCGGTTTGGGAACCGGGTGCTTCGTCTTGTCAGGGAGAGGACTGCTCCAGCTGATAGAGCGGAGGTTGATACTCAGGATGAGGCTATACGCAGTGTTGAGCAGCAGGAGCTTCATGGCTTGGACACTGGAGCTGATGTGATTCCTGAGGATACTACTTCAGACAGCTCAGACGTCGACTTCCAGCTAGTTCCACCTATGCCCCCACGGGCTCACGACACTGAGGCTGGCGGCTCTGGTTCTGCCACAGAGACTATGATGCTGAAGATCCTTGACCGTCTCAATGAGCAGCAGAGCTCTTTAGTCACTGCAGTTACTCAGGTCTAGCAGAGACAGGATGAGATGCAGCGGCAGTCTGAGGAGCGTCACTTTGAGATGTAGCGACAGATGCTAGCTATGCAGTTGGAGTCACAGCGCCTACAGCTACAGTCTCAGCAGCTTCAGCAGCAGAACATGGCCTTTATGGCCCACATGATGAAGTGGACTGGCGCCCCTCCTCTTGAGTTTCTAGCTGCACCTCAGATATAGATGATGAGCACATCTCAACCCTCTCAGTCAGTTGGGCAGATAGGAGGACCATAGTTTTCAGTTGCCCCTCAGTTGGCCCTTCAGTGGCCCCTGCGAGTTCCGCCGGTCAGACAGTCACTCCCACCCCAGCCGTACAGTCCAGTGGACTTCAGGGTGCAGGTTTGACCACCCCGTTCCAGTCACCGGCGACTCAGGTGACACAGTGGTTGGACACCTTCGGCCCGACTCAGCAGTTCACCCCTCTCACTACTGGTTTCACGCCGCTCACTGTTACGATGGGTTCTACTGCCAGAGATCTATCTGTGTCATTCAACGACATTACAGGGCAGTCGCCCCCCACTGGTCAGCAGCTAGCAGCAGAGGTTGAGGTAGAGCTGGTTGCACCGACAGCTGATCAGCACCGCTCTTCAGTAGCTTCCTCAGAGGCTACTCACAACAGTCGAGCTCCAGCCGTGTCCACTCCACCCACAGTTGCCGTTGCTATCGATGCTACAATGGTTACTACGACTCCAGTACAGCCTCCGCAGTCTCCGGTCCTTCAGACTCCAGACGAGTCCGTGCATGAGGCACAACCGGATACCGCAGCTCCTGAGGCTCCCGCAGCGACACTGGCACCGGTTTCTACTCCTACTTCTACCCCCGCTACTGCTCCAGAGTCTTCGACAGCAGCGATAGCAGGCCTGTCAGCTTCCGACCCCCAGACCGCTTCACTTCTAGCGTCAGACACTCAGGGGAAGGATTCAGATGATGAGACCTATTTGGCAGCATTCAGGGTGCTCGACCGCTCCACGGCTGCTTCCACTCCACCTCCAGACGCCTAGTTCTGGTGCTTCGATGCCAAAGGGGGAGAGGGAGAGTCGAGTAGATGGACTAGCTTCAGGGGGAGCTAGTAGGATTTGTTCTTTTGATGTGTATTAACTCTATCGCATCATGCATCACGTTTACCGTCTTTATGCATTGTAAGATATGTGTGATGTTTGAGACTTGATGGTTGTGTGACATGTGTGGACCTTCATCTTTTTATAATATCATGTCACGTGTTTATGCTATATTGCTTCCGCGCTAATCTCTGATCTTTTGGCTATAGCATATCCTTTATGAAATCAAGTACTATGCTCAATTCATATCTATTGTGCTTGTCATGGCTTGAATGGTTAGACATGTTTTTGTCTTTTCTATCACTAACCCATGCCTATCTCATGTCAAGTCATGTTTTCTCTTATCAAAATTCACTCATTATTCTCTACTCGAGCTTGTATTGTCGTCAATCACCTAAAAGGGGGAGGTTGAAGAATCATGGACCCTTGTGTTTAGGCGATTAACGACAATACTAGGTCACTATGACTAACGTGTGTTTTGCAGAGGCAAAGTCATTTGTGTTAGGTCATTAGTGATGCAATTTGAATGGGCTTAATGGATATTCATGCCCCCAAGATGGAAATCATTTCGGTTGCAAAGGATGATGATACAAGTTGAAGACTAGGCTAGTTCTTAGTGCCATAAGGTTGAGAAGGGCACTAAGTATAGCTAGGATTTTGTTTTTCCTTTGACCGTACTATAAAGGGGGGTATGAGATTAGTAGCTTGACCTAGGAGAGTTTAGGAGAGTGGGTATATGCACACTTGTCACAACTAGTCCTAGAGACCTTGCTTTCAGCCCATGGTTAACCCTAGAAATGGTAGGAGCAAAATCCCTTGAGAAATCTCAGCGAAAACAGTTGAAATAGGGGGAGAAAGAGGCTCCGGACCAGTCTGCCAAGTAGGCGTCGGACCATAGGAGAGTGGTCCGCACGGTCCCTGACTTAGGCAAAATTCCAGCTCGAGAAGCTCCGGACCACCTGTCTGGAAAGCGTCGGACCATAGGAGAGTGGTCCGATGGCTCGTGTCAGAGAGAGAGAAGGCTCCGGACTAGTCCGACGGTGAGTCCGACGGCTAGTCCGACGCTTCAAGACAGGAGGTTGGTTCCATACAGTAAGCTCCCTGGCTCCGGACCAGAGCGTCGGACTAGGGCTCCGGACCAAGGAGAGTGGTCCGGTGGTTCAAAGAAGAGAAGATGTTTTTTCACTCAGTAAGCACCCTGGCTCCGGACCAGGGCGTCGAACTAGGGCGTCGGACCAAGCATAGTAGTCCGACGGTGCCTGAGTTGGATTTGAGAGTGAGCTCCGGACCAGTGTGCTTGGTCCAGTGGTATAAGCTCCGGACTAGTCCGGTGGCTTCGTAGAGAGAGGAAAAAGTAAAAAACGGCTAGTTTTGGAGGTGGGGACTATTTATAGTTGCCCCCTTCGTCCTTAGGACCTCTCTTGGCCATTGTTTCAGCTGGTGACACCTTGTGAAAATCTTTGGAGAGTCAAGTGTCTAGTGAGGGAGAGATTAGAGAGAGTTCATCTTGTTCTTCCCTCCTAGAGTGATTAGGAGTGACTTGTGTGCATCATTCCACCTTCCTAGCCTTGAGTTGGTCAAGTGAAGGTCTTGTGCTTGTTACTCTTGGTGTTCGACAGCACCTAGACGGTTTGGTGGTGTTCGGAGGAAGTGATCGTCGGAAGATTGTTGGCGGCTCTTCTCCAAGCTTCTGTGATCGGTTGTGGGCGATTCACCGAGCCGGAGTGGCGAAGAATCAGCCCATAGAGAGCACTTTACCCTTGCGCGGGTAGAGGGGAAGCAATACCTTGCGAGGTGCTCCAACGAGGATTATAGGGGTGTGTCAACACCTCGATACCTCGGGAAAACATCGTTGCGTCACTGAGAATTTCTTTTCCCTAACTTTTTACATTTCCGCATTACATTCCGTCTTGTTTTTATCTTACCTACTAGAATTGCTTAGGTTGCTCTTAATTTCCATGAACTGCTACCGCTTTCTAGCTAGGACACACAGACCGTAGGCACTAGGGGGTGATTGACATTTGATAGGTTTTCATATTTGCTTTAAAAATTTAAAATAAACCCAATTCACCCCCCTCTTGGACATTTTGATCCTTTCAAAACATTTATGTGTGTAAGGCACGGTAGTTCTTGTAAAAAAACATGCAAGCACGGTAATATGTGGTAGAAAAATATTTATATTGTAATTATATATCCAAGTCTAAAAGTTTCCAAATAAAAAGAATCTACCATTATCTACCAGATCATGCATGCATCAATCAAATCTAAAAAAATATTTTTATGTCCTAAACTTTCCTTATATATCGTACTTTACAAAATAAAAATCAAATAAATATATATTTCACATATTACCTCAACCGTTCGATCTAAGAAAATGAACGGCTCATAGTTAGTTGGAGGTACCACAGCAAAAACCAATTATATATTATAAAAGAAATTATAGGTCAAAATATATTTTTGAAGACCGTAGCAAGTCAATCGCGCCTTATATTTGGAAGACGTATGGAGTAATTGTTAGGGACGGAGAGAGTAAAAAAAAAAAAGCTTGATGCGAAGCCGCGTCCAGGATTCCAAGATGAGGACACATTCCTACGCAGTGGGTTGTGGGTGTGAGGTTTGGTGGGACATCCCTGCAGTGGGCTGAATCGTGGCTCGTCGTGGGTGTGAGGTTTGGTGGAGTGTTCCATATGCAGTCCTGATGGAGCATTTGCCATCGGAGGCCCACCTCCACATCACTTGGTCAGGCGTGTCGTTGAGCACAACGTCCTACCTTGCGTAACACCACCTTTTTTATAGTGCAGGGTAACAGAGACCTCCAGCCATAAATGGGCTGGACGCCCCCAATCAAAACACGGATCAAAGGCCTAACAGGTTGTTGGGCTTATTGGTGAAAAGATCAGTCTAACATTGTTCACTCCAGAGCTCTCTCCAAATGTTCCCCTCAAGAGTGGAGTTAGTTGTTTTGTTTCCTGCAGCACTGATCCAATGCACCACCAAACTTGCTTAGAGAGTTTGCAGATGAGGTCGCATCCCCGCAGTGCTCCATATGCAGTCCAAAGGAGAATTTGCCATCGGAGGCCCACCTCCAGATCACTTGGTCTTGGTCAGGCCTTCCAGATTCTCAGGTAGTCTGCAGTAGACGGCACCGTAACTCCTCTGATACGCTGCATCCAACGTCAATGCTCTTCGTTCACACATTTCTGCAACTGTAGAATAAAGTATCGATCAATCAGTAGCCCTAGCAGCAAAGAAGGTTATACATTGCTGTCTATGGAGTAAAACTAAGACATGTCTCCAGGCTTCCTCTTCCACCAAATGTCGAGAAGACACAACCAATCTGGACGAAGTCCAAGTCTGTCCATTTGACCAGACCAAACACCACATCACTTTTCTTCAACCGCTTGGGAAAATTCAAAGTCTCATCTTATCTTGTCTCCCTGTTATGCACTTCTTTCTCTCTGGTTTGTTGTTGCTATACGTACTCTCTACTATTCTTCTCCCTATATAATGTACCTTAAGCGACCATTAGTAGCCAATCCCAGAGCAAGAAGCGGCACAAGGATGAAGCTTCACGTCGCCACGGTCGCTTCCCTCCTGGTGCTGGCCGCGGCGGCCGCCACGGCCGGCGCCGTCACATTCGACGCGACGAACACCGCGTCCAATACCTCCGGCGGCCAGTGGTTCGACCAGGCCGTCGGCCTCGACTACGCGAAGCAGGTCCTCTCTGACGCGTCCACCTTCGTCTGGAACACCTTCAACCAGCCCAGCCCCGGCGACCGCAAGACGGTCGACGCGATCACCCTCGTCGTCGAGGACATCGGCGGCGTAGCCTTCACCCTCGGCAGCGACATCCACCTCAGCGCTAAGTATGTCGGCAGCTACTCCGCCGGCGACGTCAAGACTGAGGTACGTAGCGCCCCAACTCTGTCTCCAAGCAATCTACTAGCATCCATCCATCACCACACGTTTCTGTTTCTAAATGAACATCTCTCTGTGCACTGCTAGGTGACCGGGGTGCTGTACCACGAGGTGGTGCACGTGTGGCAGTGGGGGCTGCAGGACTACGGGGCACACCCGGGGATCTTCGAGGGCATCGCCGACTTCGTGCGGCTGAAGGCGGGCTATGCGCCGGGGCACTGGGTGAAGCCGGGGCAGGGAGACAGGTGGGATCAGGGCTACGACGTCACGGCGAGGTTCCTGGACTACTGTGAATCGCTCAAGTCGGGCTTCGTGGCCTTGCTCAACGCCAAGCTAAAGAACGGCTACAACGAAGACTACTTCCTGCAGATTCTGGGCAAGGACGTGCAGCAGCTGTGGCAGGATTACAAGGCTAAGTACGGGGGCTGATTAAAACTCTTGTTTTGGCACCATTCCTCATATATAAGCTTATATACGAGAGAGAACAAAGTAGCAAACGCCAATGTCTAGCATGATGTCAAGATTGAATAAGGTGTTTGTTGAATGTCTTTCATAACTCTTACTCAACGCTACCACAAAACACTATTTTTTTATAAGTAAAGATTGTATTACAACCTCCATCCTAAAAAGAATATAAACCTTGTTTTATAAGGAGTCAAAAGAATTTTAAGTTTGAGTAAGTTGTAGAAGATATTATAGATGGCAATGGACACATTACCCGTGGGTAGAAGACATATAGATCCACACTCGCAGTTTGAATCCCAAACCTGCACCCGCGCCCGCAACCAGCTACGGGTAGAAATCAACTCCCACACCTATCACCCACGGGTACACCCATTAACCCGTGTCGG
The DNA here is from genome assembly GCA_022036555.1 of Microstegium vimineum. Classification (NCBI taxonomy): domain Eukaryota; kingdom Viridiplantae; phylum Streptophyta; class Magnoliopsida; order Poales; family Poaceae; genus Microstegium; species Microstegium vimineum. The sequence continues at coordinate 10,744,730 of CM039123.1, read as the reverse complement.
GTACAAAGGTAAGGGGTACCCTAAACGTGCGATAATCTAATGCTTAACATAGCAACCATTTTTAAGGTAGGATTCGATCAGCCGTTCATGTCAATGGAGGAAGACCCATCACGCAAAGGTCTTCCTCACCGACAACAGTGACCAGTCATGGGCCGGCCCATTGCGGGAAACACAGGGGTCGAACGAACGACCCTTCCGCCTCTACCTCGACTGACGGACAGGGGTCCAACGAACGACCCCTCCGCTCCGCCTTAACCCACCGAATGACGGAAGAGGGGTTGATCGAATCCCCCTCGACCTCGACCCCTCGACCCCGACTGACGGTCAGGGGTCGAACGAACGACTCCTCCGCCTCGACCCCTCGAATGACGGACAGGGGATCGATCGAACGACCCGCGCGCAGGAGACTCGGTCAGCTCACCTGCTCCCGGTATGGGGTAAAGGGGATCCAATGCGCCTACCTGCCCCGCCTAACGCCATGGGCGCCCACTACCGCAGTCAAATCCATCAACTCGTCGTCCATGCCTGGGACTTCCGTCAACCGTGCGACCGTTGTAGCCACGTCGCAGGTACGGAATCCAGAGGCACCCCCTCGAGCTATGAACAGGACAACCCTTGATTGTGTCTTCAGGGATACGACAGGGTCATGCTAGCCTCGACCCCGCTCGACCAGGGGGCTCGACCATCGTCCCCAACCACTCCGGCATGGCTCCCGTCCAGTCCGTCCCGCGTCAACTGTGGGACTCGTACCTGTCTACAGAAGGCCGACGACACTGCTCCATGTTGTATGGCGGTGTCCAGTCTGCTATCGCCATGCCCTGAACGCCGGAAGGACAGGGAGGCCACGCCGCTACAGCGACCGATGTCCCATCACAAGCATGGAGCACGGACACACCTCCCATGCCGCTACAGTTTAGGACTCTGTACTCTCAGGCCTCCCCTTGGTCTATAAAAGGGGACGCTGGGATAGAAGGGGGGAGGGGGCATCGGTATCGGCATACGCATTCGCATCGGCAGGTGCATTCGTATCGGCTAAGGCATGCGCACTCGTATCGGCATGCGCATTCGCAACACCACTCCACACCCGCTTGCTTGATCAACATCTCAAGCAATCAACCGACCACCTAGGATAGCCTTGCTAGTCCTAGGCTTCAGCTCACTCTGAGCACCCCTGTGTAAACCTGCTTGTACCCCCCTGTACGAGCACTTCGGTGCAAGATAATACAATCCATCCTCCCCCGCTGGACGTAGGGCCTTCTTTGCCCGAACCAGGATAAATCTTGTGTTCTTCTTGCATCACATCTGGGAGAGGGAGCACGCAATATAGAAATTTACTAGCCGGTGGTCTTGACCCCCTGGGTTCATAACACCGACAGTTGGTGCGCCAGGTGTAACACCCCGGGTGTTAACCTTGTTAATCTCTTAATTAAAATTTGATCATGTCATCATATGCATTAAAGCATCATTCATTTGTTTGCAAACCTGGGTATGCATTGAACTAAAATGAGTTTACTTATTTGTGTTTGATCAATTGTTTGTATGTAGGCCATCTTTTCAAAGTCTCAAAATTTAAAATTTGAATCCAAACCCTTGTCTCCGAGGGGGTGGATTAAACCCCAAACATGATTTTCAAAATCTATAAAGTTTTTGCTTGTGGTTGTTTAAGCAAAGTTGTAGATCTTGAGGTTTTGAACATCTTTCGTGTTCAAAGTTTTTCCTGAAAACCCATGGAAGCTTGAGTTTTTTTTGCAAAAGAGCAGCAGGGTCAGTTCTGTCCTTTCATCCGCAGCTGCATGGCAGGGTCGCTCTCGACGGTGTCTGACGCCGACACCTGTCCAGGGACTCCCGTCTTGTCGAGAATACGTGGCGAAATCACGGAACCCGTTGTCGTATTTAAAAGCGGAACGCCGTCCTCTCTTCTTTCCTTTTCCACGCCACTGCTCCACACTTCGTTTTGCTCTTCTCCGTTCTGTTCCGCCGAGCGCTTCACCTCCATCGTTGACGAACTCGTCCGGGCTCGTTAGCTGCTGCCAATCACTCAATCTTTCGTCATTGCCTTCGCCTTGACCTTGCGCATCTTTGGGGTAAGTTGGTTGAAGTCGTCGAGCCTGTCTTCGTTCAGTGCGGATCCGTCTTCCTCAGCTCCGACGCAACCGTCGCCGCTCTGGTCCGTCTTCGATCGGGCTGCGCAGGAGCCGCATTATCTTTTTGCCTTATGTTTCTTGTTCCTTGTTCATCTCTGAGTATTGTCGGGTTCTCCGTTTTGCAAATGGTGGACCATAGCTCCGGGAACATCTTCGTGCCGCGCAGTTCTTCGTCTCCGCCGACACGTTCTCCATCGACGGTTGTCTCGGCTTCATCTCCGGCCACGCTTGCTAGCGCTCCGTGACCAGGGTGAGCTCCTCGACCTCTTCGCTATACTCGTTTGTCCTTGTATCGAGCCTTAGCGCTCTGTCCTCGAGCGCCACCGTTGTTCTTGTTCGACGCGGCGGTGTGTTCGTCGCCTTGTCGTGTAGTTGATCTTTTCGAGATCTGAGTCTTGCGCTAGCTTCGCCTAGCCATCCTGAGTCAGTCTCAAGGGGTAGTTGCCCTCGAGCGCGTGCGTGTTCTCTTCGGCGCGCGTCGCATAGATCCCCGCCGACCGCCAGTGCCGTCGACGAGGGTGTTGAGTTCCGTTCTAAGTTTGCCTCGTGCGCGTTTCGCGTTGTTTGGGGGCCGCTTAGCTTGCTAGAGTTGTTGGTTGTTTCGATCAAGGGTCGATCGAGGCCTAGTGTCTCTGCTCGAGGCCTAGCTCCTTGGATCGAGGCCTGTGTCCGTCGGCATGTGTGTGCGGTCGAGCTCAGTTCACCGACATGGTCGTCGACGAGGTTGGCTGTGTAGGTTTTAGCCTCGTTTCTGTGGGCGTCTTGCTCGCAGTTGGCTTCTGAGTCGTGATCGAGGCCTAGCCTCTCTGATCGAGGGTCGATCGAGGCCTAGCCTCTCTGATCGAGGGTCGGTCGAGGCCTCGTTTCTTCGATCGAGGTCTGTTCTCGATGGTGTGCGATCGGTCGAGCCCTGTCCGACCGCCAGCACCCTCGATGAGGCGTCTCTAAAGGTTTGTTTGAGTCGTGGTGTACCTCGTTGGGTTCGGCTCGGCAAGCCAAACCATGTTCGAGGGGTAGCCGTTCGGTTTGGTCATCGACGGCGACTCGCCGCCGTGTTTTGTGGTTCTCGACGCCACCGCTCGAGCCTCTGTGCCGCTGATGGTCGAGTCTCAGCCGCCCGAGGGTCTTGAGCAGAGTTCTTCCTGTTTCCTGTTTTTTTTCTGTTTTTAGTTCTGTAGCTATGACCTGTTTAGTTATAAAATGTTTAGAAACCCTAATAACTTTAGGCTTTGAGTGATTTTGTATTATTTGATAAATATGGTCATTTGTCCAGTGACAAACACAAGGTGGACATGCCCGATGTAATGCTGTTTGCTCAGTTCTTTTTGGGTAATCTGTTTTAGTTTTCTTTTAAGAGCCTGTTTGTTTGTGTTGAGCATCATGTTTACTATTCAAGCATCATCTTAAACATGTCATTTTATCATGTAGATTGCTCGTTGGTTGGGTTGGATACCTCCAGTGAAGGGGTTTTCTCTCTTGAATCTGAGCCCGAGTTCGTTTATCCCTCCAACCAAGGCAAGCCCCGGTGCATTCAAACACTTCCTTGTATTTAAAATGTTTGTTTTAAATACACTTATGTTTATACTATTGCATTACGGTATTCAATCAAATTCCTACTTGATGCATAGCCTTACCTTGAATTATTTATTCCTGTACCTTGGTACTGTTTTAAAAGTATGAATGTTGCTTCATGCTGCTTAGCAATGCTTAGACCGATAGAGCCAGATGATTTCCTATCATCTGCAAGAATAGGTGTAACCTAGTTGCTTCGGCAATGGTTCTGTTTTCAAGAAGGATAGCGGATTGCTGCGGCAAATGGCTATGTCCTCTTGATGGAAGTAATAATCTGAGACCGGGCGGACACGGTGTTGGAGAGCCACCAGATGTGGATATCTGGTGAGCGGGTTCTTTCCGCCTGTGTCGATTAGGAACCGTCCGTTGTAGACGTCCAAGGGTTGTGACTTTGGAGTACTTATCACATACTCCGGGAAGCTGGACTCTGGCTATTCTCGCTTGAAGAACGGTTAACCCGCACTGGGAGTGGAGAGATGGCGAGAGTAGTGTGTACCCTCCAAGTTAGTGAACTGAATGGAGGTGTACTGTACTCTCGGGTGGCGGAACCCCGGTCTTGGCGAGAGGATCCAGGGAAAGGTAGTCATATGCGTGCTTTAAGCGGCTGTATATGTCGTGTGATAGGGAAGCCCCAGCTGGGATAAACCGGTTCGAATCGTCGTGTTCCTCGGATATGGAAACATGACCCTGTCCTCTACCGCGTAGTAATACACTTTAACTGGATACTTGTTGGATCCCTTCGTGGATGTTTATTACCTTGTTATCAACCATACCTCCAGGTCGATACTTGAGTAATCTTATGGATAACATAATTGATTTCAATTCTTTATATAAATGCTTATTTATGCAAAATACTTGATTCTTGCAAACCACACCTTGAATCCTATGACTTGCATACTGCTTTGTCCACCAAATACTTTTCTTTGTCGGATAAGTCTTGTGGAGTACTCCCGTACTCAGGGTTTGTTAACCCCTGTTGCAGATGAGGATCACAACCCGGTGTGTGTGGCTCCTTGCTGCATGACCGTGGTCAGTGTAGATGAAGATGAAGAATAAACTGTCTTTGCTTGACTCTTGAGCAAGAGTACCTCGGTTCTTTGTTCTCGCTCTATCAGCAGCTTGATGTAATCTTATCATATGACACTAAGTTATGTTTCAAAACTTATGGTTTGTAATATGACTTTAAATTTCCGCTACTTTGATGTAATATAAAAATTTCGTATTACTTCTGTCATGATTGTAATGAGGCGATCCTGTTCGGAAAGAGGTGAATGACCCGCTGCAAAGTGGCGACACCTTATGGGCTGATTAAGATTTGGATCATCTGTTGGAGATTAAGTTGGTTAATCCTGACAAGTGGGCCCTATCTTAAGAGGTTCTGTCACACTAGGTAGGGGGCTTTGCGTGTCGATCAACTCCAAACTACTCTCCCAGATGGACTCCACCGTCCCACCATTTCCATTCGCCACCACCATCTAGTTCGGGAGTCTAGAGTTCATGTCCTGGGGCCACGGCCACGACATGGTTCTACTCTCCAATAGTGGCATGGACAGTAGCAGCTCCGGAACGCCGGGGTCAAGGAGGACCAGACGACGGTCCCACCACTTGCACCTTTCGCCTATCACCAGGATGAGGCGTGAACGACGCCACCGCACCCTCTGCCACGCGGATCCCGAGACGCCGGACGCTGTTTCCCCGACCTCAGCTGGCGACACAGTTCCTCCCTTTGGGAGCCTGTTTGACCCATGCTTGCAGGACGGGGGCGGGTACCTCTCTGAACTTGACTTTGGCTCTGCCATACCGTCATCTCGGAGTGTCCCCGTGGCTTCTCCGACATACTCGGCCACGCCGCAGCACAGCCTGCTTCTGCACGGGCTCTACAACAGCGTCAGGTTCTTTTCTGCTTTTGTAGGCCCGCAGATGCAAGCACGTTACGGGGCCCCAGGGAACCTGCTACGTGCGACGATTAACCTCGTCACCACCCCTCCACCGGATGAGCGCCCGGAGCCACGACGAGCCCCGGTCCCAGGGTATCATACCTTGAGCACGATCCGGCGACGGCTGGAGGAGGAGCGCAGGGGATCTTTCCCCAACTTCTACCAGGGCAACCTCGACTCAGACTCCCCTGATGAGGATTATGATCCCACACGGGAGTGCTTCCACCTCATTGAGCCGGTCGACTCCCAGGATGACGCCGCCGACGGTGCAGCTGCGAATGCAGGAGGAGGGCGCAACGGTACTCCGCCACGAGACGTCGCCCCCCCGGTTCCAGGCGAAGCCGATCCACCCCGGGACGTCCAGATCGCGCAAGTCCGAGAACTGCTCGCCAAGCTCGAGGAGGACCGCCTACGACTTCAGCAGCTCGAGCGCGCCCTCGAGCGAGATCATGGGCGGCCACTGGATGCAGGAGCCCACGGCCGGGCCCGGGAAGTCCATCGGCAGATCCGCGCTAGTCAAAATGTCGTGGCAGCCGCAATGCTGCTTCGGGACATGCCGACGCCATCGGCGCCCCAGGCGCAGCGCATTAGAGACGAGATCCAGGGGCTTCTCCAAACCGCAGCCGTTCAGCAGGCGGAGAGCTCGGCCTCGAGGCGCAGAGGAACTGCTTCCGAGCGGCAGGGCGTGCCCCCTCGACAAGATCGAGAGGTACCTGTCCACCAAGACAAGGCGCCCCAAGGCGGAGCGGAGCGGCAACCAGTTCAAGACCGCACCCTCGACAATCGACAACCGCGAGATGCGCGACACGACATCAACGACAACAAACGACGCCGACACGGTGACACTGAGGCTTGAGGATACAGTGCCCATTGAGGTGGGCCCTACGACAGTGACGAGGATCGACGTCAATCCCCGGAACCACCAGGGCCACGAGTCTTCAGCAAGGCGATCCGACAAACCGCCTTGCCTGTTCGTTTCCGTCCGCCCACCAGCCTGGTCAAGTACAACGGCGAAACCAAGCCGGGGCTCTGGCTTGCTGATTTCAGGCTGGCCTGTCAGCTAGGAGGAGCCAACGACGACTACGTCATCATTCGGCAACTCCCGCTCTTCCTCTCCGACACCGCTCGAAGATGGCTCGAGGAACTCCCCCCGGACTTGATCTTTGGCTGGCCCGACCTGGTCAGGATCTTTGAGGGAAACTTTGAGGGCACCTACGTGCGGCCCGGAAACTCCTGGGATCTCCGCAACTGCAAGCAGAAGCCAGGGGAAACCCTCCGTGACTTCACCCGACGGTTCTCCGAGCAACGTACCAAGCTAACCCACATCTCCGACCACGAAGTCATTATGGCGTTCGTCGCCGGGACGACCTGCAAGGAGTTGGTGCGGGAGCTGGGACGAAACACCCCCAAGACCGTCAATGAGCTCATGGACATCGTCACCAATTACGCAGACGGCGAGGAAGCCGTCGACGCGTTCTTCCGCATCAACGCGCGGAACATAGAACAACTACGTCATTCCTAGCCTTAGGCCTCGAGGCCTCATACATTTTCGCATTTATGTACAATTCTCGCATCTCGAATGAATAGAAAGTCCACGATCCTAGTGCTTTCATTTTCATTCGTGACTCGAGGTAGATTTTACACTACCCCTCGACGCCTCTTTTTCTTCTGCCCCTCGAAGCACGCTTAGCGCAGGGTAGGAAACGCGCTCGAGACCCACAAGGGTCGAGGGGTGCCGAGCCGGGAACTCTCCTACACCTCAGGGCTGAGGTACTCCCACTCGCTCCCCCCCCTCTCGAGGGCCTCGGGCGTACGTCCAACAACTGCGCCAAAAAGTGGAGCACCAAGGCTAGTAGAAGTAAGAATGGCTCGAGAAATCACCGCTCATGGTCGTAAAGGTAGACTCGACCCTGCTCTCGCAGAGTCGAGCCTCCCTCGGGGGCTAATCGGGAATACCCCTAAAAAAGTCCCCGAAAACCGCTTTTACCCCTAAGTCGATAACTTAGGCCTTGTACATCTTACGCGTTATGTACGTTTATCGCATCATGAATGAATAAAATGTTCTCGAAATACATTTCACGTTTGTTCATGACTCTGAGGTAGCCTCGACTTTGCTCCTGCAAAGTCAAGTTTCCCTCGGGGGCTGACGGGTCGGGGGGGTCTCCCCTCCCTAAGTCCCTTAAAAATCTGAATGTTTTTCGAAACTCGACGCTTCTCTTTCCATCTTTGCCCCGAGTACGCTTCATGACTAAGTAAAGACGCCTCGAACTCCCTAAGGGTCGAGGGTCGTCGAGCCGGGGACTCTCCTACGCCTCAGGGCTATGGTACCCCCACTCGCTCCCCCCCTCGAGGGATACGAGCGCGCGTCGGACACTTAGTCTAAAAGCAACAACTTAGGCAATGAGAAATTGAGATGGTTCGAGAAATAAAAACACTCAGATGCATCCCGAATAAAATGCATTAAGGTTTTGAAGCCCCCAGGGGCTTGACATCATATTGTCACAAAACTAATCTATTACATAGACCTATTTTGTCCAGATCTGGCTCACAGGCCTCAACTATTTCCATTCGCCACCATCATCTGGTCCGGGAGTCTAGAGTTCATGTCCTTGGGCCACGACCACGACATGGCTCTACTCTCCAATAGTGGCATGGATAGCAGCAGCTCCGGTACGTCGGACGCCGCCTCCCCGGCCCCAACTGGCGACACAGTTCCTCCCTTCGGGAGCCTATTTGACCCATGCTTGCGGGTCGGGGGCGGGTACCTCGCCGAGCCTGACTTTGGCTTTGCCAAATCGTCATCTCAAGAGGGTCCCCGTGGCTTCTCCGACATACTCGACCGCGTCGCCGCATCTTCACCGCGCGGATCCCGAGACGCTAGGACACCGTCCCCCCGGCCCCAGCTGGCGACACAGTTCCTCTCCTTCGGGAGCCTGTTTGACCCATGCTCGCGGGCGAATCCGACGAAAAGGCAGGTATGTCCCCACATTTAATTTACCTACCTACCTACCCCTCGTACTCCACAGGATAGGGCATTATCTTCGGAGGTAAGCAATGGACGTCGACCCGTCCGTCAAAATCTGGAGGGAGCGAAGGCTGGCCCTCGGTCAGGGTCTCGACAGCCGCCCTCGAGTACCCCGAGGACAGGGAGGACCCAGGGTTACGGACTCCGGTCCACCCCCAAATCTCGAGGGGGCGAAGGCTGGCCCCACGAACGGGGTTCTACAACCGCCCTCGAGTATTCGAGTTAGGGATGACCCAGGGGGGCCAGGCGCGAGCCCCTAGCTCGAGAACGTACGCTCGAGGCCCCCCGGGACATATCCGAGGCATAACCACGGAATACCCAAGGATCCCTTCGATGGGAGGCATCGAGCCACCGACTCTCATCGAACAGAGTTGGCACCTAGGTAATCCACGCGGTATTGCTTAAATGAGAACGCCTCAGGGCTTCTATCGACCCCCGTCGAAGGGGGCACGAGTTCTCACTTGGATTTCTACCCGTTTTAAAAAAATGGCTCACAGAGGACTTCGAGGCTCGTCCTAACGAGGATAGCATGATGCTCTTCACCCCACAATCCGAGCGCAAGGATCCGTGGGAAGGATGCTAGGAGGTAGTGAAAGCCCAGCCACACGAGGCTCGAGGGCTAGACTACGCACGGCACCCCTCGACGAAAGAGGGTCGAAAACACTCGTAGCCTGGCAGGCAGAGTTGACCTCTCGATAGGGCACTATGACTCCAGTTTAACCCTCGAGGGAGCGAAGGCTGGCCCTCGAAAGGCTTTCGACAGCCGCCCTCGAGCACCCCCTTTCCAAGGAAGCAAAACGGACTCCGGTCCACCCCGAAATCTTGAGGGAGCGAAGGCTGGCCCCACGAAAGGGTTTCGACAGCCGCCCTCGAGTATTCGAGTAAGGGATGACACAGGGGGGCCGGCGCGAGCCCCTAGCTCGAGAACGTATGCTCGAGGCCCCCCGGGACATATCCGAGGCATAACCACAGAATACCCAAGGATCCCTTCGATGGGAGGCATCATCGAGCCACCGACTCTCATCGAACAGACTCGGCACCTAGGTAATCCACGCGGTCTTGCTTAATAAGAACGCCTCAAGGCTTCTATCGACCCCCGTCGAAGGGGACACGAGTTCTCACTTGGATTTCTACCCGTTATCAGCTCATAGAGGACTTCGAGGCTCGTCCTAACGAGGATAGCACGATGCTCTTCGCCCCACAATCCGAGCGCAAGGATCCGTGGGAAGGACGCTATGAGGTAGTGAAAGCCCAGCCACACGAGGCTCGAGGGCTAGACTATGCACGGCACCCCTCGACAAAAGAGGGTCGAAAACACTCATAGCCTGGCAGACAGAGCTAACCCCTCGATAGGGCGCTATGACTCCAGTTAATCCTAATCCCCTCGATAAAACACACATCAAAGCCCCCAGAGGAGTTCTTAATCACTTCTCTAGGGCCTCGGGAGCTACCCCACGGGGAATCGAACCTCTTACTAACCCTGCAGATCATCAGCAAAAACCTCTATGTGGATTTTCCTTATCCGCATAGAGGTTCGGGGGCTACTGTCGGGTACAAAGGTAAGGGGTACCCTAAACGTGTGATAATCTAATGCTTAACATAGCAACCATTTTTAAGGCAGGATCCGATCAGCCGTTCAAGTCAATGGAGGAAGGCCCATCACGCAAAGGTCTCCCTCACCGGCAACAGTGACTAGTCGTGGGCCGGCCCATTGCGGGAAACACAGGGGTCGAACGAACGACCCCTCCGCCTCTACCTCGACTGACGGACAGGGGTCGAACGAATGACCCCTCCGCTCCGCCTTAACCCACCGAATGACGGAAGAGGGGTCGATCGAATCCCCCTCGACCTCGACCCCTCGACCCCGACTGACGGACAGGGGTCGAACGAACGACCCCTCCGCCTCGACCCCTCGAATGACGGACAGGGGGTCGATCGAACGACCCGCGCGCAGGAGACTCGGTCAGCTCACCTGCTCCCGGTATGGGGTAAAGGGGATCCAATGCGCCTACCTGCCCCCGCCTAACGCCATGGGCGCCCACTACCGCAGTCAAATCCATCAACTCGTCACCCATGCCTGGGACTTCCGTCAACCGTGCGGCCGCTGTAGCCATGTCGCAGGTACGGAATCCAGAGGCACCCCCTCGAGCCATGAACAGGACAGCCCTCGACTGTGTCTTCAGGGATACGACAGGGTCACGCTGGCCTCGACCCCCCTTGACCAGGGGGCTCGACCATCGTCCCCAACCACTCCAGCATGGCTCCCGTCCAGTCCGTCCCGCGTCAATTGTGGGACTCGTACCTGTCTACAGAAGGCCGACCGCACTGCTTCATGTTGTACGGCGGTGTTCAGTCCGCTATCGCCATGCTCTGAACGCCGGAAGGACAGGGAGGCCACGCCGCTACAGCGACCGATGTCCCATCGCAAGCATGGAGCACAGACACACCTCCTATGCCGTAACAATTTAGGACTCTGTACTCTCAGGCCTCCCCTTGGTCTATAAAAGGGGACGCTGGGATAGAAGGGGGGAGGGGGCATCGGTATCGGCATACGCATTCGCATCGGCAGGTGCATTCGTATCGGCTAAGGCATGCACACTCGTATCGGCATGCGCATCGGTATCGGCATGCGCATTCGCAACACCACTCCACACCCGCTTGCTTGATCAACATCTCAAGCAATCAACCGACCACCTAGGATAGCCCTGCTAGTCCTAGGCTTCAGCTCACTCTGAGCACCCCCGTGTAAACCTGCTTGTACCCCCTGTACGAGCACTTCGATGTAAGATAATACAATTCATCCTCCCCCGCTGGACGTAGGGTCTTCTTTGCCCGAACCAGGATAAATCTTGTGTTCTTCTTGCATCACATCTGGGAGAGGGAGCATGCAATATACAAATTTACTAGCCGATGGTCTTGACCCCCTGGGTTCATAACACCGACAACCCGCAAAACAATAATACATAGATTATAGAAAGAAATTTAAGTATGAAAATCAAAACTACCTAACATTATACCAATATAAAAATGTTTCTTTTATATATAAATAGATACGAGGGAGGAAATCATAAAGCTAAGTTGCTTACTTTATATATAGTCAGATAGGACCAACATGTCATGGCGTTGAGACGGGTTCGTGAGCAAAGCGGGAACGGATACAAGTTTTCTATACCCACGAGTTCTTATTCAGTTCAACTACAAACCCGCACGCACACCTGGAGCACAAAGTTGCACCCACACCATCGTCCTAGCAGGTTTTTACCCACGGACACTAAGCAAATCTGTGTCCATTGCCATCCTTAGATAATATCTGCATTTAGATCTCAAGTTACATTTATTATGAATATATCAAATAATTAATCTAATAATACTTATTACACATCATAACATTAATACTTTTTAACATGCTTTTGGTCAAAATTAGGAGTCTTTTGACTCTGCCTCGGGATGTGAGATTTACATTCTTTGTCGGATCAAGGTAGTAAATTTCAGACAATTACATCAAATATAGGGGTGGAGCACAAAAATTGACATAGGGAGTCTATACAAAAATATAGTTTTAGTGTATAATCTTAGCACTAAAAATCAAATGATTTAAACAAAGCGACACTATACATTGTTAACAAATATATACATCTCTTGTATAGTTACATAACTATGTGAGAGATTTATCCATTTGTGAATAATGTATAGTTCAACTTCGCTAATATGATTTGAAAAATTTATGGCATGATAACACAACAATATTATGATATCATACCAAATTTTAGGATTTTCAGACACCTTTAAAATGTTATTGTTTTTTTTGTCGGAGTCATCAAATATATATATGTCAAGCATTTCATTGGGTGCCAACCTCCAAGAAAAGTCAATAACCCCCCAAACAGACGTAATAATATAAATCTTTTCTCCTATCCATATAGGACGCAATAATATACTGTACAGTACTAGATAACTTCTTTGCTGTTAGGACATTCACATTATCTCTCCACAACCAAAAGGGCGCCACAAGTGTTGCATGTTTGCCGACTTAATGAGTCAACCACAATACGTCTACATAAGTTTTGCCGAGATGAGTCGGTGAAGAACGCTCAATTTCTCGACACCTGGATAGAGCCAGTTATCTCACCATAATTATATACAGTACGACACAATATTTTAGGTTATATGGGGATCTGTCCATTTTATAAGGACGATAATGGAGTTATATGACGCCGTGACGACTGACGAGTACCATTTCGTGATGCAGACGGCGCCGGGGCCTGGAGTAATTAACATTTCTGGTGACAAAACAGTAGTCCCACAAAGTGATGACTCTTCAGTCTTCAACTATATCTTGATCAGATCTGCCGGTTGCGTAGCATACGAATAGAAATCCTTGGAGAAGACAAGCCATACGTACGTGCAGGACCCTCCGCTGAATTACTGAATATATCAATCAGTTCATCAGAGCCACACATTCAGCACCGACACAACCTTTGGACTAAGTCACAGTCATGAGATTTTGTTTTGGGACTTTAAAGCGTTTCGACTTTTATGGCCGCGCTTCTACTCCCTCCATCCTTAAATATTAGTCACGCACTTCTCAAGAAATATTTTTGACTAAATATATATTAAAAAATATAAATAATTATGATATATAACTAGTATCATTGAAAATATATAAATCTAGTTTTTTAATAAATTTATTCGGAGATACAAATGTTATACTTATTTACTACAAATCAAATCAAATTTGTGGTATAGACACCAACAAAGACAATTATTTAGGGACGGAGGAGAATACGAGTGACTATTGTATTGTACTATTGTTGTTGAAAAAACGTACTACATTGTCCCAAAAAACATAGAGTTCTAGGTTGGTCCTAAAGTTAAATAATTATATTGGTAAATCTAATTAAATTTATTTAAAAGTTCGCCGATATTTATAATACCAAATTAGAACTACAAGATTTCTCGTAAAAAACATGTTTATGAGAAATCTTGTAGTTCTAATTTGGTATTATAAATATCGGTAAACTTTTAAATAGACTTAATTAGATTTACCAATACAATTATTTGACTCTAGGACCAATCTAGAACTCTATGATTTTTGGACAATGTAGTACTTTTTTTCAACATCAATAGTACAATACAACAGTCCCGCGTAGAAGCGCGGCCACAAAAGTCGAAACGCTTTAAATTCCCAAAACAAAATCTCATGACTGTGACTTAGTCCAAAGGTTGTTTCGGTGCTGAATGTGTGGCTCTGATGAACTGATTGATACATTCAGTAATTCAGGGGAGGGTCCTGCACGTACATATGGGCATATGGCTTGTTTTCTCCAAGGATTTCTATTCGTATGCTACCCAACCGGCAGATCTGATCAAGATACATTTGAAGACTGAAGACTGAAGAGTGATCACAGTTGAAGATTGAAGAGTGAAGAGTCATCACTTTGTTGGACTACTGTTTCGGCATTGAAAATGTTAATTACTCCAGTCCGGCGCGGTCGTCTAGTACACGTCAGGGCGTCATGTATGTATTAGAGCAAGACTAATAATACAGTCAACTGCTGGTTGTATAAATCTTTATGGTCCACCTCTCAGCCACTTATATAATGGTTTCACCTTCACAATCAATACATGACCCACTTATCTATCTCACGGCTTTTCTTGGTTTTTGTGCCCAAGCTGGCTGTAAGCTTACAACCCACTCACTACCAAAATGGTGGAGTTCTCCTAGTATTTTAAGTAGTAATAAAACACTACACTAATCATGACACATGGGAATTTCACTAGGAGACATTTAGTAGGAAAAGTTAGTACTAAATTTTTAACTACCAAAACACTAGGAGAAGTTTAATAATTTAGTAGTGACTTCTCTTCTCTCTCCTTCCCTCTCTTCTTCACCTTAGCATTTAGTCAGCTTACAACCCACCACTATACTTGCTCTTATCGTCCTTGATTGAGAAGGACACATTCCCATATATAACCAAAAAATATTGTGTCGTACTGTATATGATTATATGGTGCAGTGAGATAACTGGCTCTATCCAGGCGTCGAGAAATTGAGTGCTCTTCACCGAGTCATTTTGGCAAACTTACAACGAACCAATTTTGCGTCTGTATATGCTTGGTTGTGTAGAAGTATTGGTTGACTGTGTCGGCAAACATGCAATAGTTGGCCTTGTGGTTGTGCAGAGGTAATGTGAATGTCCTAACAGCAAAGAAGTTATCTACTCTAGTACTTATATTATTGCGTCCTGCCGTCCTATATGGATCAGAGAAAAAATGACACATGGCTGGCTTTAATTTCTTCCACACCAAATTTCCAGAAAAAAATGCAACCAAACTGGAACGAGTCCATGTCAGGTATTTTGACCCGGACTAAACCTACTTAAGGTTCAATATTTTTTTTTAAGGATAGGATCAATCTTTTTAGACAAAACATATCATCACCATCGGAAAAAAAAACTCGTCACATCTTTACCTATCACGCTAGCTCTATATATAAACCCAACCACAGCAAGCAAGTAGCTAACCCAGCAACGGAGCAAACAAAGAAGCAAGCAGGTCCAGCAGCACCAGGGATGATGAACAAGCTTCAGATCGCCACGGTTGCTTCCCTCCTGGCGCTGCTGGCCGCAACTACGGCCGGCGCCGTCACGTTCGATGCGACGAACACGGCGTCCAACACCCCCGGCGGGCAGCGGTTCGACCAGGCCGTCGGCGTCGACTATGCCAAGCAGGTGCTCTCCGATGCGTCCACATTCATCTGGAACACCTTCAACCAGCCCAGCCCCGGCGACCGCAAGCCCGTCGACGCGGTGACCCTCGTCGTCGAGGACATCGGCGGCGTGGCCTTCACGAGCGCCAACGGGATCCACCTCAGCGCCCAGTACGTCGGTGGCTACTCCGGCGACGTCAAGACCGAGGTAAATGCACGCATCACATATACTGGCATACTACTGTCCTGTCCTGTCCTGTCCTGCCCTGCCCTGCCCTTCCATAGCCATACTATACTGTGTGAGCTTGCTTTATCATGAGGCGTGCCGTTTTCTTCATATATATATATATAGGTCACCGGCGTGCTGTACCACGAGACGACACACGTGTGGCAGTGGGACGGGCAGGGCCAGGCGAACGGCGGCCTAATCGAGGGCATCGCCGACTACGTCCGGCTGAAGGCGGGCTATGCGCCGGGACACTGGGTGAAGCCGGGGCAGGGAGACCGGTGGGATCAGGGCTACGACGTGACGGCGAGGTTCCTGGACTACTGCGACTCGCTGAAGCCGGGCTTCGTCGCGCTGCTCAACGCCAAGATGAAGGACGGCTACACCGACGATTTTTTCGCGCAGATCCTGGGGAAGACTGTGCAGCAGCTGTGGCAGGACTACAAGGCCAAGTATGGAGGCTGATGATGCGAATAGGCGGTGTGCGAAGTCAGCGCGTCAACGTCACAATGCTTCAGGGTCGTAGTGTTGCTACTAGTACTGATATTGTTGAAAATAAATAATGTCTTGTCGACGTCTGCTATGCGTGAAAAATAAATAAATAAATAAATAAATTAAAGGATCAAATAATTAAAACAGTTTGATATTAGGTAGGGTACGGTATGGTGGTATTGAGCGTGGAGCAACCGTGTGATGCTTTGGTATTCCAGATTTTAGTGCTCCTTTGGTTTGCTTGCCCTTCATACTTGCAGTAAGGCTAACTAAGGGGTTGTTTGGAAGCGTAAAATTAATTTTCAGGAAGAATCACTCTATCAAACATATTTTTAGCGAGAACTGATTTCTATGCTAATTTTATAAAGTGATTTTGTGAAATGAATTAAAAGATTAAAAGCTGAAAAAGTAGCTTCACCTGATTGTGAAGTGATTTTTCATGTTAATTTTGAGAGATTAGGCTAAACAATCAGAAAGAATTATTTTTAACCACGAAATCACTTTACCAGTAAATCAGGGAACGTACAGCTGAAGAATTATGGTACACAACTCTTCCAAACAGGTCCTAAACTAACTGGCTCAGGAAAGAAAGCAAGCGGCTTGCTTTCATAAGCATCCACGCAGCTAGCTAAGAATCCAAGTACATGTACTATTACAACTGTATTGCCCAGCAAAGACACGACATCGAGCAAAGCAAAAGATCGATCCGAACGTCACCTTTTGTGTCGCTGATTATAAACCAACTGTATTGCCCAGCAAAGACACTGAGATCTAGCAAAGCAAAAGATCGAACCGAACGTCACCTTTTGTCGCTGATCATAAACCCGTACGAGCCTACCGCACAATGACTGATCAACACACGTCAATGATCTAGGGACACAATTGAATAATTAAGGTGGTTGTTGATCATGTCTAGATACTAGTAGATGTCGTCGGCCGCCATTCTTGGTTATTCCGAAGATATTGTGCGCATCAAGGACCGAAGGTGCAACGCAACCACGCAGTTGGCACGTACACGAATATTGACGGCGCGAGTGAGTAGAACCTGGGGTTAAAACAATGAGCCCAAAATTACTCCAAAATTCAATGTCTTGATTGGCAAGCACTCTTTATCTTGGTCTTACCGAAGGCTGTTGTACAGGCCTGGCCGGCTGCAAAGGATGTGAGCCATAGATTTTCTTTGGGATAATGTAGGTCGAGTTTGGGACATATTCGAGTTAGTTCAGGCCGTGTGTTGGGTTTAGTCATGTTTTGGAACCTGTTTGGACTCAAGTAACACCTGAAGCCAACTACAAGGAATGATGCTTTACATGACGATCACTTTGGTCATAAAAGTCAAATATACGTCACGGTTAACTTGCTATGACGATAGGAAAATCCGTCATGTATCTCACGTCATAGATTTGCTGGACCAACTGGAACCGTCACGGATTGCCATTTCATTTCATCATGGAATACATGGCCAGCAACAATAGACAAATCCTAGTGACAAACTTTAATTTCATGGAGTTGTTCCACGTCAGCGTTTGCCACATCATGGAGTTGTTCCACATCAACATTTGCCACGTCATTTGGTGACATGGCAGCTGCCTTGCTACATCATTTGGTGACGTGGCAGCTGCCTTGCCACGTCATCACTAGACCTACACCGGCCCATTCTAGAGAAGGCCCATTAGTTCTTCAGCCCACTAATTAAGCACATGTTCTTTGTAGTTTTTTTCTCTAATTAGGCCCACACTAATGAGCTAGCCCAAGTGCAATAAAGATTTGGCCCATTATTTAAATTTAAATTTTCACGAGAAATATTCAAATTTAAATTTATGCAAAAAATATTCAAATTCAAATTTAAATTTAAATTGACACCACATCCAAATTGTCACAGATTCAATTCCAAAAATCATCACAGATTCATTCCAAATTGTCACAGGCTGAACATAACATTCATTCTTAGAAATATTCAAATTCAAATTTAAATCGATACCACATCCAAATTGTTACAGATTCAATTCCAATCGTCACAGGCTCAACATAACAGATTTCATTCCAAATCGCCACAGCCTAATAGTCACAACATAACATATTGCATTTCATTCCAAATCGTCACAACCAACGTAACAAAATAAATTGAAAGCTGCAAACAGATCAACCTTGCATCACAGATCAGATCAGCACACCAAATGGCTTAAGTTCAAACAAAAACATTGAAAGTCAAGTAGCTGCAGCACTAGTTGCCTAAAGTTCAGACAACACACCGGCTTGACATTGCATAAGTTCGCAAACCAATCCATCGAAGTAAATTAACCCAAAAGCACAACTTGCCAAAATGCAATGACCCTCGATAAACCACCAGCTTGCTGTGCGCATTCCTTCTTGGCTTCCAGAGGCTGCTTCAAGAACCCAGCTACGTCCTGCATTAGATTTGCAATCACCTCATCAGAAACTCATTGGTTGATGAGCTGCACTGATGGTCTTACCAAGAGGGAATATTGGTTTTAATTTTGGAGTCAAAGTAATGATGTCTCTAAATTGTTCATTGTCTTTGCTGTATTTTTTTACCTATCATGGATGATCTTTATTTTGTTTATAGGATTGCAATCTAAACACCTTGCTGTAGCTGGAAAGCCAAACACAACCTTACCTTGTTGGAATCATGGACATCAGACGCATAATCAGAGCATCTGAATTAGCTTGCCTCTTCTCATTCTCCTCATCCTTCCTACCCCTTGCTGCTTTATTTTCCTCCATCCTCTTCATCAACTCATCCATCTGCTGCTTCTGAGTGTTCACAAGTCCCCTAAGATCACTTGATGTATGTTTCTCCACCATTTGTTGAGCTTGTAATTCATGTTCAACATTATCATCACTACAGATGAGCTTTTTATCCCCGCATTTACCAGAAAGTTGTTCTTCTTGTTAGTCTTCTGAACAAGAACCTCAGAGACAACTCAGCCACATCCTTTGGTTCCTCACCATCATTTACAGCAGCATTTATCTTGTCCTCCATTTCAACCTAGCAGTGAATGGAATATTAATGAACATGACATATATAGACCAAATGTATCATTTGATTATGCACTAATTTTGACTTTACTTACAATAGCAGACTGAACAGTAGGAGTGAACCCTTTTTCCTGTAGTGTAAGTCTTTAAATTTATCCAGTGCATTTGCTGGTTCATTTTGATACTTGCTTTCCAAAACATAAATTAAAAATAAGGATGGTCAGAGAACACATGCTGGCAAAGAAATGGTCCTAGAACCATATATTCCAAAAACCATTTGCTTGTTTTGCTTGCTACTCGCCTATGAGCTGTTGTATTAGTATGGTATAATAAACGTATCAATATGATGGAATTATAAGAGTACAACTTTTGTCTTAGTGTTACTTCTGATTAGTTTGTTATCTGCAAATTTCTCGTGAAAATATTTTCACTTCACAAAATATGATAAATTGTAACTCTTGATTTCTCCTGCATCAATGCATGGGTACCATCTGTTAATCTATTAATATATCATATTCCTAAGCTAAATATGAAACTACAAAAAGTACTAGCTGGATAACATCATAAAATGTCCAACACTGTTGGCACCAAGAATGATATACTTTTATATAACTAAACTGATGTCAACAACCTCAGGATCAAGGATAAACAATCACATCATAAGCATACTTTATCAAATAACAAGTTCCACATGTCCATGAAGTATGTGATTGCAGGATTGAAGAAATGGAGCAAAGGAGAGCCAGTGGGACACACATAGGGGGTCGGCCGACCTCCTATAGGGCCTACCAGCTCTGCCCCCTGGCCATGATCCAGGAGAAGCACCTCTAAGTGGATGTCAACCCTTGGATCACTATGTGCTTTCTCCCAACGGTCCACATGCAACTCACATGGATCCATGGACTCACATCAACAAGATCAACGTGACAAACAACTCAGAAACCCCAACCAAGAGACATGACAAGTGGGGACACCTTCTGGAAGGCCGAGGTGGGTCCAGACCCCTATAGGGAGGTCGGCCGACCTCCCACTAGGAGCTCCAGCCCCCCACTTGGTCCCTGACCAGTGGGGCATGCTCTAGAAGGCAAGAGGAGGGCCCACAGGCCATAGGGGGGCCGGCCGACCTCCCCCTAGGCCGGTGTTGCACCTGGTGACTCCCCTGCACAATAAACACATGTTGAAGATCACAACCATCTACTCTAAGTCGATTTAGAGGCGGTGGATCCAAGGGTGGAGGATTGAAGCCTCCTGGATCGATGACGTGGCGATGGAGTAGCCCCTTGAAAGCCCAAGTTTGGTTTTGATTAATTGATGAAACCTATGGACTAACCCTAGTGCTAAGTGCATGATCTAGCTAGGGTAATCCACCTTGACACATGAAGCCTAAAGGATGACAATGGTGCATTGATCAAGTGCTTCATGGACTAAGAAAAATAAGAAGAGAAAAACAAAAATGGACTCAAGGCAAAGGTATATCATAGGGCCATTTTTTTTGGGTTTAGTGATCAAGACACTATAGAGAGTGTGATCACATTTAGGATAGATAGCCGTACTATCAAGAAGGGAAAATTCGTATCATTTGCGGTTATCAAGTGCTACTAGGTGTTGTCATTCATGCATGTGTATTAATCAACCTAGTAACATAGCCTTGCTTAAAAGACATAAAATATATGCTAAACATCTGCTCTAAGAAAGTACCATAAGTGTTTGGCACAATGGAGCAAGGTTGGAAGAGAAAGAAACAAGGAAGGAGCAAAACAGGGGCAACGGACGCTGGCGCCAGACGCTGGCTCTAGGCGTCAGACGCGTCCGACGGATACACCTCAGCCCAGGCACCTTCAGACAAAGCAACAGACGCTAAGGAGCGTCTGTCGACAAGGCGACAGACGTGTCTGTCGGATTTGGGAGCTCTCTGCTCGCGCGACGGACGATGTCAACGGACGCTGAAGAAATGGCGACGGACGCTGGACCTTTTTCAGACAAGTGTCTGATGAACTGAGGAACTCACTGACACAAGCGACGGACGCTGCCGAGGGTCCGATGACAAGGTGACAGACGCGTCTGATGGCTTCAGGAGCTCTCTGGATACTCTCTGCATGCGCGACAGACGCTGGCGACAGAGCGTCCGACGCAAACTTAAAGAGCGTCCGATGACCACGACTCAGGCATAACGGCTAGTTTTTGAGGGGTGGCTATTTAAGGGCATGTGGCCGGTTGGAGCTTTCTCTCTCGAATCTTGGACTTGTAATACACTCTTGTGAGCTCTCAAGCACCTCTCCCACTCATCTCTTTGATTCTTTGCTCATCCAAAAAGAGATAGAGTGCATCCAAGTGCATTTCTTAGTGATTTGCATCTAGAAGCACTTGGTGATCGTTCTTGTTGTGGTTTTCTTGTTATTCTTGGTGTTTGTCAACACCTAGACGGCTTGGAGCAAGAAGGAGGATTCAACACGAGTTGATGATTGTTCGTGATTGATCCCGGTGATTGTGAGAGGGCTTGTACCCACTTCGGCGGAGCACCAAAGGGTAACCGCTTATACATCATCTTACCCTTGGTTACCGCTTGTTGCACGGATTGTTTGTGGTAGCTAGCAAGAGAGTGACAACCTTGTCTAGTCTTTGTATTCCACCACGTGTTCTTAGGCAAGTTCTTAAAAGGTAAGGCCCCTGTAAAAAGAGGGCGCGGTCCGGTAGGAGTTTTGTCCTCCTACTGATCTATCCCCTCGCCTAGCATACTTGTATTGAGGAGACAAACTATAGTGTTTAGACTAATTAATTGGCTAAGTATATTGAAGTAGAGTGAATTATATAGGAGTCCCTATACTCTCTCGTTGTCCTCCCACCTAGCTATACTATCTAGTTATCTCTAAGTTATCATTTACCTTGACTTATTCATTCATCAACCCTTCCTATCACATATATCGTTTACCTCCCTATACTAGTTGGTACTAAGTTGAGGAGCTCTCTAGGATCTCTCTCTGATTATCATTTCTAGCCTAGCTTTCCCTTGGAAAAATATAAATTACGATACCTAGGAATACTCTTAAGTGAAGTGCTACAACGGTATAATCTGTGCGTTTGCGGATTTATCCAATAGTCATAAGAAATACCAACAAACACTAAAATAACCACCGGTGATCTAAAAGATGGCGCGGCAATGCCGTGCATTGAGTTTTCTAGTATTTTCCAGATCTCACATAGACTGTTCTTTTCAGTTTTAGAACTAGTTGACAGAGCAGTAGACCATTGTATACTAGTGAAAAAAAATAATCAATTGAAAGACTGCCAGCAACATATAACCAGTGTGAATTGGTCCGGACCAAATGAACTGCTGGACTTGGAGTATTTCTCCATATAGATCTAATCACCACAGCTTAGGTGTTAGCATCCCAGGCTTTCAGAAGCTGTGTGCCAAATGTAAGCTATGATGACCTATCTTGTTGCAATGTCAGTCATGTAAACAGCTGCCCTATCATTGAGGCGCTGAGAGGTGTAAACTAGGAGGGTTTCTCCCTGCTTGCAGCATCTTGCTGCTAATAACAAATTGTCTTTTTATCAAAAAAAAATGAGAAGAAGACTGACTACAAAGTTCAAGCACAAGATCAATTTAGCTCGCACATCAGTCCAGATCATGTAACAGTAGGTGAACAATTTGCAAATTTCATTACTTGCCATAGTCTAAACTAGGCATTGGATGTGCAAATTACATAACAGAGGACATTGCCATTGTCATTGGAACTGCAAAAGAACTAGTTCAAGGACACTAACATTGTCCGAACACCATAGCTTAGATCTATGGAGATATACATTGCACGATCTGACTAATTACCATCAGCAAAGACACAGCATAAACAACGAAGTGACATCATCCCAGTGCATATACAGCAAATCAAATATTCAAAATGTGAATAGCATAACACCAGGTAATGAAGGGACAAGAAGGAAATGGCTGTGACACAAGCACGCATGGATAGTGACGGTTCTTTTTTCTCAGACATGCAGAAGAGTTGTGTATCATTATAGTGATGGTTCATGACCAGAAAATTCTTAGACAATTTATTCCATCCTTTCAAAATTTTGTCCAGTTACAAGATTTTAAAGAGACTACTATGTGGAACAATTAGGAGCACATAACTACTACTGAAGAGTCATCCCTTAAAGAAAGTTAGAAGAAAAGATAATGAAGACCTTTGTGAGAATAAGTTTTTAAATACCATCTTCGGGGAACAAACTTAACGACTCTTGAATGCCAAAACCTTTGCATGTGTAACGACTGAGGGTGGTATGCATTGTGAGAGTGAGATCTATCATGCTATTTCCAGTGGCAAAGCCACGTGAAGGGTCCCGAGTGCACGGGCACCAAGGAAAATTAACAAAATCAATTAACAGGTACTAATTTTTACCTCTTGTGCACCACCTTGGCCCAAGAATGTGCACCACCCTGGCCCAAGCGAGTCCATGCATGTTGAGTTCGCAGCCCACGAGTTAAGAATATACAGCCCAGGTAACAAGCTAATAGATTAAATGCTGAACGCTTGAGTGCTTGACGCATCGTTTCCTTCCGGCTTGCATTAACTCTACGACGACTACGATTCTAGTATTCTACGAAGCGGAGAGCCGGAGAGGTGCCGCAGTTGTCGCTTCACCTGCCCAAAATTGAAAATTGCTCACGGCGGCCAGTCGCGGACTCGTAGTCGGCGAAGCCAAGGATTGTGACGCGCCCACGCCGGCGGCAGGACGAACGGAGCTCATCGCCAAGTTGCTCTGCAAATCTCATCGAGTCATCAGCTCATCGGCACGCCATGTCGAGTAAGATTCCGCTGTTCCCAGTCTGGCTGTTCCACATCTTTGAATTTTGATCAAATGAAATATATATGTTTTTTCTCATTTAGATTTTTTGGGAATAATGTGCAAATTGCAATGGCAGGTAATTTTATGGACAGATGGTTGAAAAGAAAAGCACCAGAACCAGATGATGTTAGCAATGCTAATACTTCTGCTCGTGAACCTCGTCAACAAGAATCCAATATTCAGGTTCATGCCCCTACCAATGTTCGTGTTTCAGTTCCAGAGGAAATCAATTGGGAGGAGGAGATCCAATTTGATCCAGGCAAAAGGAAAGATATACGTGCTTATCATCCTAATCTTCGAGATTCAGTAAGAAGAAAGTATCTTCTAAATGGACCTTGTCAACCTCGCACTCTTGATTTTCCTGGGATTTGGATTGGATTAAAATGTAGAAGGTTTAATCCGGAATGGTTTGATGAATTTAGAAATTGGCTTAAGTACAGCGAGTCCACTAATAAAGCATATTGCTTTACTTGTTTCTTGTTTAGAGACCCCAATAAGAAGGGAGCTGGTTACAAGTCATTTGTCGTAGATGGATGGAATTGTTGGAATAATAAAGAAAGATTAAAGGAGCATGTAGGTGGAGTTGGCAGCCCTCACAATGTAGCATTGAAAAAATGTGAAGTTCTGTTGCAAAAAGAACAACACATTGATGTTGCTTTACGCAGCCAGCTCGAGTCTTCTAAGAATGCATATTATGTTCGACTCAATGGTGCCATTGATACTGCTAGATTGCTACTAAAGCAAGGTTTGGCTTTTCGGGGACATGATGAGTCAAAAACATCTTACAATAGAGGGAACTATAGGGAGTTTTATCATTGCTTAGCTGAGCATGATCCGGCTTTAGCCAAGGCATTAACAGTTGATGCTGCAGACAATAGTCTTTTGGTGTCTTCTGACATACAAAAAGACATCATTAAATGTTTTGCAGATGAGATTTTGCATTCCATCCTTGAAGGCATAGGGCAAGATGTATTTTGTTTGCTAGTTGATGAGTCTAGAGATGTCTCTTGCAAGGAGCAGATGGCAGTGGTGCTCAGATCTGTTGATAGTTGTGGAGTTGTGACAGAGAGCTTTGTTGGGCTTGTTCATGTGAAGGATACAACTTCTGCAAACCTCAAGTTATGTATTGATTCTCTATTTGCTAGGTTCAAGCTGAGCATAAAGCAAGTGAGAGGCCAAGGATATGATGGTGCTAGCAATATGCGAGGTGAGTTCAATGGCTTAAAATCATTGATCATGAGAGAAAATAGTAGTGCATATTATGTCCATTGCTTTGCCCATCAACTTCAACTAGTAGTTGTAGCTGTTGCTAGAAAGCATACAGGCATTGCAGAATTTTTTAGCAAGATTTCTACCTTGTTGAATGTGGTGGGTGGATCTTCAAAGAGAAGGGACATGATTAGAGACATCAATCTCAAAGAAGTTAGTAAGGCCTTAGATTGTGGGTTACTTAAAACTGGGACTGTATTGAATCAAGAACAATCTCTTCAGAGACCTGGAGATACTCGCTGGAGTTCTCACTACAAATCTCTTAGAAGTCTAGTTAATTTGTTCCAAACAATTATCAAAGTGTTGGAATTTATGGAAAATGAGGACAAGGATGGAAAGGCAAGGGGAGTTCTTGTGTACTTCCAGTCTTTTGAATTTGTCTTTTATTTGCATCTCATGTTGACCATTTTAACTATCACAAATGTCTTGTCAAATGCATTGCAACGGAAAGATCAAGATATTGTGAATGCTGTTAGTTGTGTGAGGTCTACTAGAAGCCATTTGAATAAGTTTAGAACTGCTGGATGGGAGCAAACTCTTGGAGAAGTGTATGCATTTTGTGATAAACATGATATTTCCAAGCTACAAATGGATGAGCCTTACATCGATCCAGCTAGGCCAAGGAAAAAAACTGGAATTACCAACATGCATCATTTTCAAGTAGATTCTTTTAATGAAGTCTTTGATTGGTTGCTACAGGAGCTTGATAGTCGCTTCAATGAGACTAGCTCTCAATTGCTAGTATGTTCAGCTGCATTCAATCCAAGGGATTCATTTCATGATTTCAATGTGGATAGTTTGATAAGCCTAGCTAAGCTATACCCAAGTGACTTTGATTCCATGCAACTGGGAGATTTGGATTCTCAACTTTTCCTTTATATTGATGATGTGCGACAAGATGACAGATTTCTTAACATAGAAACCATTGTTGAGCTTTCCAAAAAAAATGGTGGACACAAGGAAACATCTTACTTATCCTTTGGTTTATCGGTTATTGAAGCTAGTACTTGTATTGCCCGTCGCCACAGCTACAGTTGAGAGGGTCTTTTCAGGCATGAAGAAAGTGAAAACATGTTTGCGCAACAGTATGGGTGATGAGTACATGAGTAACAGTCTCATTTGTTATGTGGAGAAAGAGACAATGTTGAAAGTTACCAATGCAGCCGTAGTGGATCGTTTCAAGAAAATGAAAAATCGCAAATACTAGGAGGTGATGCATTACTTTCATGTTTTATCGTTATCTAGTTCTGAATCTTTTCTTGACATATTCAGTCATCTAACTAGCATTTTTATTATAGGTAATTGACTCATCGAGGACTTTGGCTCCATATGTATTTTATGCAGACCAAGTAAAATTTAGGTGTTAATCTGAATTAACTAGCATTTCGAGGACTTTGACTCCGGTGCTTCATTTTGGTAAGCATTTCTGTATTTCAACTCTGTATGTACTGTCACTGTGTAGCAGAGATTGTCATTATACTTATGAAGTGTGCACTCGGGTCTTTGATGCTCTAGCTTCGCCACTGGCTATTTCTTAGATGGGAGTGGAAAGAAGTCAAACAAGGCTTTCAAGACTGAAAGTACTGCACACCTTTACACAAAAGCGTAAGGTTTTTGGTGAACTGGTTGGTGCACCAAACTCAATATTGGCCAAGAGCCAAAAAAGTCAAGTTTGAAACTTGTCTTTGACAATATTTAAATATGCTGTCCATAACACAGGCCTCTGGAGCCTAGATATGTTAGGGGTGTCAAAGTACACTTGTTTGGGCATATAGATGAAGGAACAGAATATTCTGTTAGGATCAGGATCATTGTGTTATTCAGAAGCAGTTCTATGGTAATAAGAGAAAGACACCCTAAGTAGACCAAATAAGAGAGCTGCATATAAGTACATATGAGTATAGTTAAGAGCTGGAGCACGATAGTTGACAGTGGGATTATAAAGCAAACTCTAGTTGGGATAGTGGCTCTTTGCTGGGCTGTTTGGTTGAACCAAAATGACAGTTTTCAACCGAACCAGACTCTGTGCAGATCAAACATTATGATTAAGACAAGTGCCAGTCATTTGTACTCACCAATTTTAGAAGTTGTATCTCATAGCTTCTGAGAACCAGTTGTCTGGTGAAACTGCACTTTCCTTCTATTGTCTTTGTTTTTCTCACAAGTCAACTACACCAACAAAGTAGTAATGTCAGGCACAAAAGAGATCAACATCAGATTATGAGATTTTCATCAGATTTTGCTCAATGCCATGACTTTTACCATTTTTTTTCTCACTTTTCCAGAATTCAACAAGTGTATCCCTTGGACATCAGTCATCGATGACACAAGAGATTTCTTGGGCACCTAATGTAGTGGAAAAGCATCAATATTAGAACTAGGTTGGTCCTAAAGTCAAATAATTGTATTGGTAAATCTAATTAAATTTATTTAAAAGTTTGCTGATATTTATAATACCAAATTAGAACTACAAGATTTCTCGTAAACATGTTTTTTACGAGAAATCTTGTAGTTCTAATTTGGTATTATAAATATCGGCGAACTTTTAAATAAATTTAATTAGATTTACCAATATAATTATTTGACTTTAGGACCAACCTAGAACTCTATGTTTTTTTGGGACAATGTAGTACGTTTTTTCAACAACAATAGTACAATACAATAGTCACTCGTACTCTCCTCCGTCCCTAAATAATTGTCTTTGTTGGTGTCTATACCACAAGTTTGATTCGATTTGTAGAAAATAAGTATAACATTTGTATCTCCGAATAAATTTATTAAAAAAACTAGATTTATATATTTTCAATGATACTAGTTATATATCATAATTATTTATATTTTTTAATATATATTTAGTCAAAAATATTTCTTGAGAAGTGCGTGACTAATATTTAAGGATGGAGGGAGTAGAAGCGCGACCACAAAAGTCGAAACGCTTTAAAGTCCCAAAACAAAATCTCATGACTGTGACTTAGTCCAAAGGTTGTGTCGGTGCTGAATGTGTGGCTCTGATGAACTGATTGATACATTCAGTAATTCAGCGGAGGGTCCTGCACGTACGTATGGCTTGTCTTCTCCAAGTATTTCTATTCGTATGCTACGCAACCGGCAGATCTGATCAAGATATAGTTGAAGACTGAAGACTGAAGACTGAAGAGTCATCACTTTGTGGGACTACTGTTTTGGCACCAGAAATGTTAATTACTCCAGGCCCCGGCGCCGTCTGCATCACGAAATGGTACTCGTCAGTCGTCACGGCGTCATATAACTCCATTATCGTCCTTATAAAATGGACAGATCCCCATATAACCTGAAATATTGTGTCGTACTGTATATAATTATGGTGAGATAACTGGCTCTATCCAGGTGTCGAGAAATTGAGCGTTCTTCACCGACTCATCTCGGCAAAACTTATGTAGACGTATTGTGGTTGACTCATTAAGTCGGCAAACATGCAACACTTGTGGCGCCCTTGTGGTTGTGGAGAGATAATGTGAATGTCCTAACAGCAAAGAAGTTATCTAGTACTGTACAGTATATTATTGCGTCCTATATGGATAGGAGAAAAGATGACAAATGGCTATAATTTCTTTCACACCAATTCAAATTTTCAGAAAAAAAAATGCAACCAAACTGGAACAGGTCCAAGTCAGACATAATTTGACCCGGACCAAACCCTACCTGAGTTTCAATCTCTTTTGACAAAAACATATCATCACCATCGCCAAAATAAAAAAATAAAAAAAGTCTCGTCACATCTTTTTTTTAATGAACTGGAGGGGTTGCACCCCTACAGAAATTTATTAATAAAAAGGGAAAACAACACAGAACAGAAACAAAAGGGTAAGGAAGAGGAGAGCCTAAGAGACAAAAAAGGAGATCAAGAAAAGCAGAAAACAGAACTGCTAACAGCCTAGCTATACTAGATTTGCTATCCATTGATTAATAGCTGGGGAGTAGCTTTTCTTTGCTCTTAGCAGTAATAACTGCATTTCAGCTCTGAAATTCTGCATTGCTAGCTGTAAGCTTGGATTGACTTGTTTGAAGATTAAATCATTCCTTGCTTTCCAGATTGTCCAGGCCATTATCACTATGATTTCCATAAAGAAAGGCGTTCTTATTTGCTCTTTGAAGTTCTGCAGATTTTGAAAAGGGTCTGCATTATGGTCCACCTGAATGTTGATTTTTCCCCAACATTGGGTGGCAAAAGGACACTGCAGAAAAAGATGAGACAGGGATTCCTCCACTGCCATATTACAGAGCAGCTCTCTTGTGCTTATTCTGTCATTGAGAAGCAGGCAGAAGAAAACTCTGTGTTTGCTTTGACAGGAGGAAGTCCACAACCACCTGAATGCTGGATGGACCGATTGGTGGCCTTTCATCTGATTATTCTTAACCGTGAATTTACCAGAACCCCATATGTATCCTCATTTATCCTTTTCTCCCTGTGTCTGAACTGCATTGATCAGGTCCTGAAGCAAGTGCATCTGGGAATGAGCCTGTTGAGATAGAGGGAGATGGAAAGGGCTATGCAGAGGGGTTTGGACACATCCCTGTGCTAACACAATATTCTTGTTTCTGGCGAATGAAAATAATTCAGGGAACTTTTGGCTCAAGATCTCACTACCCCACAGGTCACTCCAAAAAAAATAGGAAGTCCCATTCCCACATCTTTACCTATATAAATAAACCCAACCACAGCGAGTAGCTAACCCAGCAACGGAGCAAACACAGAAGCAAGCAGCTCCGGAACAAGAGATCAATGAACAAGCTTCAGATCGTGACGGTCGCTTCACTCCTGGCGCTGGCCGCAACTACGGCCAGCGCCATCACGTTCGATGCGACGAACACAGCGTTCGACACCCCCGGCGGCCAGCAGTTCGACCAGGCCGTCGGCGTCGACTACGCCAAGCAGGTCCTCTCCGACGCGTCCACATTCATCTGGAACACCTTCAACCAACCCAGTCTCGCCGACCGCAAGCCCGTCGACGCGGTGACCCTCGTCGTCGAGGACATCGACGGCGTGGCCTTCACGAGCGCCAACGGGATCCATCTCAGCGCCCAGTACGTCGGTGGTTACTCCGGTGACATCAATACGGAAGTAAATGCATCATAGCTATCCTGCCATACATACAAGTATACTATACTGAGCTTTATCATGAGGCGTCTCGATCTGTTTCTAAATGAACATCTCTGTGCGCCGTGTGCCGTGTGTCCTATAGGTCACCGGCGTGCTGTACCACGAGATGACGCACGTGTGGCAGTGGGACGGGCAGGGCCAGGCGAACGGCAGCCTCACCGAGGGCATCGCCGATTACGTCCGGCTGAAGGCGGGGTACGCGCCGGAGCACTGGGTCCAGCCGGGGCAGGGAGACCGGTGGGATCAGGGGTACGATGTCACGGCGAGGTTCCTGGACTACTGCGGCTCGCTCAGGCCGGGCTTCGTCGCGCTGCTCAACGCCCGGATGAAGGACGGCTACACCGACGATTTCTTCTATCAGATCATGGGGAAGACCGTGCAGCAGCTGTGGCAGGACTACAAGGCTAACTACGGGCCCTGATGATGCAAATAGGTGGTGCGAAGTCAACACGTGAACGTCACAATGCTTTATTAGGAGTATGAAATATGACAGAATTGAATTTGTGCTCTTATTTGTATGAAATATGGTTGAGATTTGTATTAGCGGCTGACGCCACTACCGGTAGTTTTTAAATTTTTTCTTGTATTCTTCGTGGTCTTGCTTCTTCCCTATCAAACTGAGGCTCAATTCTCTTCCTCCCGGTAGTCTTTATTCGTATTGTCGTACCTACTCGCACTATAATTTCAAAGCTCTTCAAGTCTTTATAATTATCATCTCGATGTAGGATACAATGTTTCCTACATGCGTGGATGTTTTCAACACCCATAATCATTGGACTGATTAGCTTCTTTGCATAGTATGTATCATGCACGTATGCGTGGATGTTTTTAACACCTATAATCATTGGACTGATTAGCTTCTTTGCATAGTATGTAAGTTAGTAGGCACTTTGTTCCCCTTCGGAAGGAGATCTCCTAGAACACGCAAAAACTTGTTGAAGCTAGCATCAGACCAGCCAAATCGAACTTTTAGCATAAAAAAACAGAAGGACAGATCTCAGTGTCGTGAATTCATTGATACAACCCTTAGACTCATCATACTTCATTTCCTCCATACCCTTTTTAAAGAATATTGACGGATCGGAATAATGGTGCAACAATGCCTCAAAGAAATTTGCTTGTTCACTTTCATCGACCTGAACTCCGACGTCTCCACCCATATTACTATCATCCTGCATAACTGGACCAGTCTGAGGGATGTGCTGTCGTGTCTCAATGGGTTTCCTACTACAAGGCATGGAACTACCCTCTCTATCTTTTGTCCAAATCAAATAATCATTCATAAATCCTCGGCAAAGTAAATAAGAATTGATTTGGTTTGCATCCTCAAATACAACAACATTATTCAGTCAATGCACGGACAATACATGTACTTCGTCTTCTCTACAAGCATGTCTCTTAGTTGCATCAATAAACCTACAAACCTCCAACTAGTATGACAGATCTAATATTGACACGTTGTACATCCATAACGGCCTTTCCATCTTCAGCTGTACAAAAATTATAATGGTATAAATAAATGGGTCTATTCAAAATTATTAGATTAAAATTTAAAATGTTGTAAATTTTTTAATAAACTAAAAATTATTATAATTGCAAACAATCTAGTTTAGTGGATACAAAATCTAGATAACAATTGTAAAATCTGATAACAAATAATTTTGACATCTAAAACAAAAATCTGCACAACCATGCATGAAACTCTCTATGAGAAAATCAGAAGTTCTGGTACACTACGAAGTTCTGACTTTCGCAACATTTCTAATTTCGAAACTCTCTAGCTTAAACTTTTTTTCTCAACTTTGAAAGGCACATACCACTAATCTAAATCTTATAATAATTAAGACACCATGCATTGAAACCCAAAGACAAAAATCTACTAACATTCTCTCTCTCTCTCTTAAAGCCCAGCCATGCATGAAAGTATTATCTATAGATATTATATTGTTTTAACCCAAAAGTGAGAAAAGCACTAATGCAAAAAGAGTTATAATAGGCACTATTATATATATATATATATATATATATATATATATATATATATATATATATATATATAACCTTCTTAAGCCACCTTTTCAACCTTCCCCCTTGTATTTTTCGATTTTTAGAGCTCCAAGTCACCACAAATGGAAGTTGGTTGGCTAGTGCTGGTCAGAGGGAGCACGAAGAAGGTGGCCACAGCTGCAATAAGTGCTGGTCAGCAGGAAGTTGTTGGCTGGCAATAAGCAGGGGCGGAGGGAGGGGGCTGAGGGGGTTTCTGGCCTCCCCAACAGTCTGTTATTTCCATGTGAGGTAGTTAAATACATGTGTTTTTAGTACTTACATAGGCTCTGGCCCCACTAATTCCAAGCCCGTCCCCTATGTTGAATTCTTGGCTTCACCCCTGGCAATAAGTGTGATGTATTACCGGCGGTTGAGTAAATAAAACTGTCAGTGTAAATGTTACGTTTTTAAAGGAGGTTATCTTACGTGAATTGCCAGTGTAAATATGTTTGCATGGGCGGTTTGAAGCGATGGCCCACCGTTTTAACTCTATTGATGCCTGCTCGTTTCAAACCGCTAGTAGAAAAAAGGATGACACTAGTAGCAAGCACGAGTGTAGTGGTAGTAGTGTTGTTATTACAATACTGTTGGTCAAAAATAATGTCTCCTCGTTAATGTCTGCTGCACAATGTGGGAAAATAAATTAATTAATTAAAGGATCAAATAACTAATAAAGCAGTTTAATATAAGGTATGGGTATGGTAGTATTGAGCATGGAGCAACCGTGTGATGCGTTGGTACTTGAAAGCCCTAATTTGATTTTGAGTAATTGATGAACTTAGGTACTAATTTGTTGTTTCTAAGTATTGATTTGAGATAGGTTGATATACTTCAAATAATGGAGCTAAGTGATTATGGTGATGAATGGTGAAGATCACAAGTCGATGAATCAACTGCTCCAACTTGATAAGAAGAAAGAGAAAAACAAAAGAGATCACTGTTCATCGGCACTGTTCACGCGTCCGGTGATTGAGAGGTTGTATGCTGACTATGAGCACCGGACGCTGTCAGGGTCCGGTCACTAGGGATCGGACACATCCGATGAAGAAAACCCCTCTTTGGATGCTTACTTGAACAATCTGACATTGGGTGCAACGCGTCTAGTCAGTTTCTTGATTGTATCTGATGCAACATAATGATGTATTTTGAGTGTGCTAGACATTGGGATCGAATGAGCATAGTTGAAAGGTCAAGCCACATGGCAGCCATCCATCCATCGAACGTGTCTGGTGCACTGGACAGTCCTGTGTCCAGTAAAGGATGGTAGTGGATCGGGTTCGTTTACACTATTCACTACTCATTGGGTGACCGAAGAACTATTGTTTAGTATTTATGGCAACATTGGTGAACATCAATAAGTTAGTAACTTGTTGATGCTTCAGTATTTTAGTCGTCTATTCTTATTCCAGACTCTGATTTTGATGTTTAGAGATTTTTGGAAAAGCTTGTGAACTGTGAAGTGCTCTATACCTTGAATGTGATATCAATCCAATTTTACCAATTACAAATAAAGTCTTAGATAAGCTCAAATCAACCATCTCTTTTTGTCGACTTTAATATCTTTCTTTCTTTATTTTCTTACATCCTTGAATCTATCTAATATATCTTTGACAGCTGGTTAGGTCTAGTGATTGTTTTGACATCTAAATCACTAATACCAAACATGATCATGCATAGGGCACTATCCATGTGATCCTATGATGATTAATGGCAGCAAAATCTATGCTAGAAAAATAAGTTTTGCTACGGTACTCCCAAATAACTATAAGTCTTTCATTAAATTAAATTGCATGGTCATTATGATGTAATTAGATAATAGGTTATGAATTCCCTTATTCTTTAAAGTGATTTATATATTTGACCTTCATTGTTGAATCTTTTTGTCATTTGTCTACCAACATGAGATAAGTGCTTAGGTCTGATAATTGTGGATGTGTATGACATATCACGATTCAGATTTTAATGGGTCGATCCAATGACCCAGTACCCGAAGTCAATAGTTTGGTGTTAAAACCCAATGGGCCGACCCATGTAAATTTGGTGTTAAACAGTGTCAAGGTCAGTGGGTTTCTCTGGGTACCCAATCTGCCCCAGCAGCACCGTCCGACCGACACCGCCCCAGCAGGAGTCATCTGCATCCGGTCCACTCCATCCATGCCCACACAGTTGAGTCTTCCCTCTTCCAGTCTTCCCAACAGTTCTTGCGTTCTAGCTAGATCTATGGCACAATGGCGGCACTTGGCCACGGCGGCGGGTGTCCTCAGCGGCTGCGGCTCGCCCGCACGACCGCCTCCACTCGCCTGCTTGCATGTCCGCTAGCTTGCGTGCCCCCTGATCCTGATTCCTGAATCGCTGCCCGCCTGTGTCTGAATCGCTGTCCGCATGTGTGTGTTGTGCCCGCCTGTGTGTGCTGTTCCCGAATCGCTGCTGCGTGCTGTTCCTGAATCGTTGTCTGTGTATTTGCATAACGCAGCTTGGTGCAACTGGACCAACGGATGGGTACCCATTGATCACCAGTGTCGTAGGTTCAGTGGGTTTGGGTCAACCCAAAAATCAATCAAAACCTATTGGGTCGTTTGGGTCAGTGTTTGGGTCGATTAATTATGACCCACTTGCATCGTGAATGACATATGTGGTAAGCATTTCTGCGGTTTGCATCACATTGATTGCACAACATTCATGGATGTTGCCACTTGGCGCTTGCTGGCTGCAACCGTACCGGTACATCATCTTATGTTGCCCAAGGACCAAGGAGTGGTATGATGCAACTTCATACCTTGTTGGGTATGGACTATATGTGAATATGCATGTGCATTGCATTTGCATTCTTTGAGGTTTAGTTCTATGAAAGTTGTGGACCTGAGGTGTTTTATTTGAAGAGGTGGTTCATTTATTGAATACCATAATTAATGTTGTTTACCCTTTTGTGGTGATGCTATTTGATAAATAATTGACTATGAATTATTATTTTCTTATGTTGTTACATGTTCCATGCATGTTTAAAGTGATGCCTAATTAATTAACTTGTAGTTTGAACGCTATGATCAAATAGTTTGCTTGCTGAGATTTATTATAACCATTTTATCTTTACAAGTGCTTGATTAATTAGATGCTTTGCTCGAAGGGATGAGATTATCGGCACATTTTCAGTGTTTCACCCACATTTAGAGACATTAATGATACTTTAGCTTGCTGTAATAAGCTTAGTTTATCTGTCACAGTGACTCTTTGTGGTATAATAATAACGTTTGAGGTGGAACTTTACCCAACTAAGATGTTGATGTTGCTTCCGCTATTTCACATTGTTTATGGTTTTTTCTGCCATTTTTTTTTGAAAAAGAAAGCCAATTTTTGTACTCTAGCACGAGGGAAGATAAGATATGTCAGTGACATCTTAGGTTTAAGTGGCGCCCCAGGCAGTGTGCACCGGCCATCACGTACGCAGCATGGTGCAATCCGCCGTACTCCGTCCGTCCCAGAGAGAGGTCGTTACAGACGGTCAAATTTTCTCAACTTTGACTAAGTTTGTAGAAAATACGTGCAATATTTATATCTTTAAATAAATTTGTTAAAAAATTAGACTTCAAGATCTTTCTGATAATACTAATTACTTAGCATAATTATTTATATATTTTAATATATAATTATCGTTATTTTGAAAACGTTGACTTCTCAGGAAGCGAGAATGACATTTATTTAGGACTGAGTATGCCCGTATCCCCCGGGTGGCAGCCGCGCGCGCCTTCTTTTCCACACAGCTTTTGACGCACAGCTAGCAACGCAGCCCCAGCACTAACGCAGAGAAACCGCGGACGTGCAGGCGCGGGACGTGCGCGTCCATTTGGCGTCGTCGTAGACCTGACCTATCTTCATGGATATGGAGGCAAAATGGAGCAGCGAGCCAGCATTGAGCTACGTAACCATTCGTCAAATTTCCCAACCGAGCCTGCCAGCGCTTGACTCCAGAGGCCCCAACGAGTCAACCAAAATGCCTCACAGACGCACCCAAACACCAAATCTTGGTGTGACTCCACGCACGTTAACTTGCCAGGCGTTGCCCGCCTATTTAAACCCTCATCACACCATCCCGTTTGTTCCATGGCGCCAACAGTCTCAAGCGAGAAGAAGATGACGATGAGGCGTGCCGCCGCGGTCGCAGTAGCGCTCGCATCTCTCCTTGCCGGCGTGGCGGCCAGGCCCGCCGGCGCGGTCACGTTCAGCGCGACGAACGCCGCGGCGAGCACGGCGGGCGGCAAGCGGTTCAGCCGGGATGTCGGCGTCGCGTACTCGAGGCGAGTGCTCTCGGACGCCTCCTCCTTTTGCTGGAAGACCTTCAACCAGGCGAACCCCGGCAGCCGCAAGCCCGTCAGCTCCGTCACCCTCGTCGTCGAGGACATAGGCGGCGTGGCCTTCACCAGCGCCAACGGCATCCACCTCAGTGCGCAGTACGTCGACGGCTACTCTGGCGACGTCAAGACAGAGGTAATTAACGTCGGCGCGGCTAATCTGTCGTGTGAACAAATAAAGCTTACTAATTAATAAGCATAAAAAAAAACATGTGCTATATATATGAATGTGTTGAATGTTTTATCTCAGGCGGCTGGGGTGCTGTACCACGAGGTAACGCACGTGTGGCAGTGGGACGGGCAGGGCCAGGCGAACGGCGGCCTCATCGAGGGCATCGCCGACTACGTCCGGCTGAAGGCAGGGTACGCGCCCGGGCACTGGGTGAAGCCGGGGCAGGGAGACCGGTGGGATCAGGGCTACGACGTCACAGCGAGGTTCCTGGACTACTGCGACTCGCTCAAGCCCGGCTTCGTCGCGCAGCTCAACGCTAAGATGAAAGGCGGGTACTCCGACGATTTCTTTGCGCAGATTCTTGGGAAGAATGTGCAGCAGCTGTGGCAGGACTATAAGGCCAAGTACGGAGGCTGATGTGTGTGTATTGGTAACTACAAGTGCTAGTGCGACGCGATCGATGGACGATCTTTATCAGCGCGGGGGTGTTCTGCTTATGATTGATCGACGTACTATCCGATCAGATTACCAATAAAGCCATGCGTCGACACTGATCTGTACTATTAGTTTGTATTTATTGGAAATATATATATATATATATATATATATATATATATATATATATATATATATATAAAAAGGGTACGTATCAGCTTGTATGGAAAAAAAAAGAGGGGTTTCATTTTGCCGTTTTGGAGGGAGAAACTGGGGCTGTATAAGCGCTGACCTTCAAGCCATGATTTCACCAAGTTTTAAGGACCCAGAAACACTCATGCCAAAGCTCAGCCAAAGCAGCAGGTGAAAAATCCTGAAAAAAAAAAATCAGCTCCAAAAGTCATGAGAAAGATAAGTTTTTAGATTTGGAGAGATAGGAACAAACTCGCACAAGATTGATAATAATGTTATAGTCTGAATGTCTTATATCCACTATGCACATTGAGCAAACCATGCACTACCACCAACACACTTACTTCTTATGCTAGTTTCACGTAAAAAGTTTAACTCGAGGACGTAGGTACAAACTCTAGAAGCTTTATACGTGTATCTAACGCACCCTCAATAACCAAGGTGGCACTACTCACAATATCACTTCAACATACATGTTACTATGGGCCAAACTTAAATTAGGCTGGATGTCACATATAATTGGGTTATCTCAAGGTATTAGGATACAACACTCCTAACAAAGTAAAACTTTAGATGGCAAAAAACTTTAAAAACAAATAGCCTTTCCTCTCCCTCCCTCCCTCTCTCTCCCTTTAACCCTAAGAAAAATTCTCAACCACTCAAATGAGAGAATAATCCCCAAGTTGCGCGCCACACATGGCACTTGACTATTTTCCAAGTGCACTTACATTATGTACTTGCCCAAATATCATTAGGGGTAAACCCATCATTTTTTTTGTCAATGCATCAGATAGATCTAGCGACTTTCTATCTAACTAGCTTCGCCTCAACGTAAGCTTTGTGATGATGTCCTGCATCCTTAGACTTAAACACTCTAGTTTTGAGGCCCAAAGCAATCAAACTTATGTCTCTGGTTATGAGGTGCAAACCTCCATACTTGGTTTTAAGGATCAAACCAACAAACTCTCTTTTACACTCCACATGTATGGCTCATTATGTTGATGAGTGTCTGACCTCTACCAAGTTCTGACTCGTATTTTCTTTTCTTCTTGATTGATCTCACCTTCATCATTCATGATATAGACACATGTACGACCTACACCAAGTGCCACCCTCCTTTTTCAGTACAAGCTAATATCGTTCCTCCTTGACTTGGTCATCATATCTTCACCACCCTCTTGTTCACGTCTTATTGCACTCTCCATGTGAGTAATGTGGATTTCTTATGGCTTGTAGTAATGGATGCTCTCTTTAATGACAAGCCTCACAACTCACCCTTCTCCATCGCATGGTTCTCGATTTCACCGCATGGTCCCTTGCTTTGGGATGGTCCACTACCTTTAACATGTCTTAATATGCCGGCAATCCTTGGCTAGCCAACCGATGCACTCCCTAGATCACGTTAGGATATTGATACTTAGCACTATGAAATCGGGCTCTAGATATATACAAACAAATATTACCGAGAGGCAGTGTAGTTCCTTTATAAAATTTTTAGTCCGATATGGGTAGTGTCGGATATTGATGAATTCGACATAATATTCGGATTCGAATATGGTACAGATATTAAATGTTCAAATTTGTATACAACTTATTCATTTAGTATTTAAATCCATGCTATAGTAAAATTTGTTCCTAGCACACCTCTATTCTCTCATTCCTGCACTATCTTGGTAGAATCCATGCTATAGTTAGATGTAGCTAGATTGGCAGGCCACTTTTAATTTCTTGCCTTCTCCCTCTTCACTCAGCACAAACATGTTAACCTATACTATGTAGCAATCTATAACCCGCTTATATTATCTTATCGTTTATAGTTGATCTTAGCGTACACATTGACGTTGACGGGGTGCATTGCCGGCAAGAGCAACTCAACAAATCCAGGGCAGCCTGACATTTGTAAGCACTGTCGCGGTTCTTATACACATGTTGCAAATGACGTTATATACTACTGACAAAAAACAGGAACGTACTTAATGACGATCGGTCGGCTGCGTACGTACGGTAGGGCATGCTAGGATGACTCATGTGTGGTGCACAGCTGTTCGTTTCAGCTTTGTTTTTGCCAACATGCCAATACAGGAACAGGATTGATACAAGAATTTGGAGAACCAAACAAGGTACACACCATATACCAAGCTCCGGCATGCAGATCAAAATATGATATGACCTGCCTATAAATTTGACCCTGACCACCTCCCTTTCGCTCACAGAGCAGCACGTGCACTGCACGCTAGTACCGCGCACGAGGTACGTGTTAACCGTTAGCACACGTACTCTACAAGATGAAGCTCGCCGCCTCTCTCGTCCTCCTGGCCGCCGCCGCCGCCGTCACCACCGGCGCCGTCACGTTCGAGGTGATAAACAACGCAACGACGACCCCCGGCGGGCAGCGCTTCGATCAGGACTACGGCGCGAGCTACGCGGCGCAGGTCCTCTCCGACGCCTCCAGCTTCGCCTGGGCAGTGTTCAACCAGACGAGCCCCGCGGACCGCCGGTCCGTCGACGCCGTCACCCTCGTGGTGACTGCCACGGACGGCGTCGCCTACACCGGCGGCAGCACCATCGTGCTCAACGCCGGCTACGTCAACAACTACACGGCGGGCGACGTCAAGACAGAGGTGACCGGGGTGCTGTACCACGAGACGGTGCACGTGTGGCAGTGGGGCCTGCAGGACTACGAGGCGCACTGGTGGGTGTTCGAGGGGATCGCCGACTTCGTCCGGCTGCGGGCCGGGTACGCGCCGGCGCACTGGGTGAAGCCCGGGCAGGGGAGCAGCTGGGACAAAGGCTACGACGTCACGGCGTGGTTCCTCGACTACTGCGACTCGCTCCGCCCGGGCTTCGTCGCGCTGCTCAACGCCAAGCTGATGAACGGCTACAGCGACGACTACTTCGTGCAGATCCTGGGCAAGTGCGTGCAGGAGCTGTGGCAGGACTACAAGGCCAAGTACGGCCAGTGAGTGACCGAATGACGATTCGTTAGTATTGCC